>OAMR01000044.1:2207405-2220910 GCA_900205405.1 Echinochloa crus-galli
GAGCACATGGCCTTCCATATGTGTTAGGAATGTACTTACCTTGCCATACTTCTGCCCATAGTAATTCTGGCTCATTTAACATTTCGTCAAGGTAGACCTGTAATGAAAGCTTCATTCAGAACAGAGAAGTCTAATGGACTTAGCTCGTTCAGTTTGGATACTAGACCTCTTTCACTTGTTGTTGTTAGCAATACAGTAAATGAATCTTCCATTTGGAACACCTTTTGGAATTCTTGTATCTGTATTGTTGCATCAAAGAGGATGAGAAGGTCTTTGTTTGGCAGATTTTTGTTACAAGTCGTGGGGGATTTCATTTTGGAGACATCGATAGTAAATAAAGAATAGCCTTCCTTGTTGGCTCTGAAATATTGACCAAACAGATATTTGATATTTTTGGCATAATCTCTTGTTTTTGAGGAAAGCATAGACTTTTGAGTTAGGAGTCTGTACAGTGAAGAGAGAGTGACCAAGATGGGTGGTATTGTGATTCATAAGAGTCGCTAAGAGATTTTAAATAGCCTCTTGAGTGTAGTTAGGAGCTTTGATGCTGAAGAAGATGGAAGAGTTGTGTGATTAACATAATTTGCATAGACTACTTCCTTCTCGGGACCTTATTCATAAATAATAAGAAACCTACAAAGTTTGATCCATCTGTGTCCATTAAACATGCTTCCTTTAAGGGAAATATTGAAAAAAAAATGGCTAATGTTTCCAATTGAAAACAAGGCTATCATCAGTGATATTGTGAATGTTTTAGCTATGATGCCAGCAACTATTACTTTCTAGGAATGTGACTGAAGCTTCCTCAAATTAGTCAGTTTAGCTCCTTTATCTATATGGCTGGTCTGACTCTCCAATATGGCAATACATTTTCTTGGTCCTTGCATGCTATATGATGGATGAATTATCTGAGTAGAAGCCTAGAAGGTACAAAAATTTGAACCTGAAAAACAGAAACATACTCAGTAGAAGGCTAAGAGCCTCTGCTTGTATTGGAGACTCCATATCTCTGACTTTGAATTGAATTTGAAAGGACAATGGAATTCAGTCCAATCACTTTGTAATGTGTCTATGTGGATGCCAAGTCCACCTCCTTTCCAGGAATAAAAGAGGCATCTGTGTAGTCTGTATTCAGAAAAGGAAGTGGGTGTTGATCAACTAACAACAGAATATTTGTTGTTTTTTAACAAAAGCAGCATACTTTTGAAAAAAAAAACAGCACCACTATTTTTTTGAAAATAATTAACAGCACCATATGAACCATTATATTAAACTATGATATTTTCATCAGCATATTATATAATATTTGATATTCACTGAACCCTGAAATTACTTCCCTGATTCATGTTTTGGGTTTTCTATGGAATATTGCTTACAGCAATGCTTAGGGCCTCTTTGTATATCTTTTGCAAATTCCTGCAGGACAGGTGGAGAAACAAGCAGTTAGAAGGAACTATGAATATCATGCAAATGAAATGAGGAAAAGCTTGAATTAAATTTTCCGTAGTATATTTGCCTGAGACAAAGATTACCTGGGTTCATTATAGTCTTCTTAGGTGGTTGATCATCTTAGGGCTATGGAGGAAACCACCCACTCGAGCATTCCATGAAAGTTCCAAATTAAGAGAGAAGATTGAGAGCAGTGAAGTGAAATGCAATGCCATGAAATCAGTTAAACAAATGCCAGTAAGAAAGATCTCCAAAACCAAAATCAGCCATACAGAAGTAGTACAAACAGACAGAACGGGTTGCAAACCCAGGCAGTCCATCTAGACGAACATGATTCCATAAGTCTCAGTGGAATATTGCAAAGTTGGACAAACTAAGAATGACAAAAGGCAGCAAACTGAAACATAGTTCACATCTAACTCTAAGAAACACGAGCAACTCATAGATCAGCCAACTTAATAGCAGCTTCACATCTAAACTTGTGCTTCATCATCAGGTCCAAGAGGCCCATCAACTTCATTGACCCTGCTTGAGAACAGATTATTGAACACTATTAGTGTTCTGTATTAAGATATTGAGAAGAATGCTTAAGGAAATTATCATTTTCGACCAATGCTATAGTAGTATGGAGCAGCTTATAGGCAAATTAAAGACCTTTGGAAGAAAATTTACCTTTTTTCACCTCCATTTTTCTTGTGTGTTGAACAACTCTGATGAAACGAGACAAAGCTTAATGGGCTTAGCTCGTTCAGTTTGGATACTAGACCTCTTTCACTTGTTGTTGTTAGAAATACAGTAAATGAATCTTCCATTTGGAACACCTTTTGGAATTCTTGTCTCTGTATTGTTGCATCAAAGAGGATGAGAAGGTCTTTGTTTGGCAGATTTTTGTTCCAAGTCTTTTGATACCTGAGATATCATTATTGTCTAAGGCATCCCCTTTTTTTTGAAAAGGATTGTCTAAGGCATCCTGCATATTAGCTCATTTATAGCTAAATGGAAAAAACATGGAGAGAGACTGACAGAGGGATTCTTTGTCTTATTACCAACTTTGGAAGCTTCTATAAGATATGATTGATCATTTATGACGGCTGAGAAAGTTGGGCACTGAATACAAGCAATAATTAATCAAACAAAGTAATAACCAAATCCTTGTTGGCGCATGACAGCTTTTATGAAGTCCCATTCTATTCTATCAAAGGCTTTAGTAAGATCAAATTTTAACAGAAAGGAGCAATAATGTTCCCATCTAATGATGATCGAGTTGAAAGGAAAGAATAATCTGGGGCCAACAATGATGTTGTCAGCTATTCTATGCCCTTTAACAAAAGCATATTGAGAGTTATTAATGCAAGTAGGCAATGATGCTGCATTTAGAAGAAACAGATTTAGCCTACAGTGTCTATGGTGAAGGGGGTTCACAAAAATTCCTTGGTCAACATGAAAGGTCATATTGAGATAGAGCTCTTTTACAGTACCCAATACCACTCTTGGGTGGTATATGGTATAGACATGGGTAATTTAGTAATTGCGACTACCGGTCGCCGGTTGCCGTAGAGAGACAAGAGATAGACGTCGGGAAAATGAGAAACAGAGGGAAATGAATAAGATTGAGAGGAAAATGAAACGGCTGGTCACGATATTGATGCAGGAGTTTGCACTGAGAGTTAACAAAATAATGGATAGACCTATCCTTATTTTCGAGTCTAAAACCATTCCTGGTCTTCCAGATGTGCCACAGAATGCAAAAGATGAGATCAAGATCCCATCTGCTCCTTTAGGATCAAGCAATAGAGTTGAGCACATGGCCTTCCATATGTGTTAGGAATGTACTTACCTTGCCATACTTCTGCCCATAGTAATTCTGGCTCATTTAACATTTCGTCAAGGTAGACCTGTAATGAAAGCTTCATTCAGAACAGAGAAGTCTCTTATTCCTAGACCACCTGCTCCTTTTGGAATGCAGAATTTATTCCAAGCAGAGAGATGAAGGTTTTTCTTCTGTTCTTAGGAATTAGGATTAACTAGCTCCTTTTGACCAGAAATGTCTTATAATGGTGATTAATTCTTTGGTAAAGGTTTATGGGAAGAGAATGCAAGTCATGCATACTGGGAATAGAGAAGACCGATTTTATTAGTGTAGTGCAGCCAGCATGGGAAAGTTTATCTGCTTTCCAATCCCTCAGTTGGATCTGAAAACTTGTTTTTGAGGAAAGCATAGACTTTTGAGTTAGGAGTCTGTACAGTGAAGAGAGAGTGACCAAGATGGGTGGTATTGTGATTCATAAGAGTCGCTAAGAGAGTTTAAATAGCCTCTTGAGTGTAGTTAGGAGCTTTGATGCTGAAGAAGATGGAAGAGTTGTGTGATTAACATAATTTGCATAGACTACTTCCTTCTCAATGGCAGATTGGGCACATATGATCACATTTGCAAACCAAAGAGAATGAACTGGAGGGGCTTGTGGGGCCAGCTGTACTACCTGAGATATCATTATTGTCTAAGGCATCCCCTTTTTTTTGAAAAGGATTGTCTAAGGCATCCTGCATATTAGCTCATTTATAGCTAAATGGAAAAAACATGGAGAGAGACTGACAGGGATTCTTTGTCTTATTACCAACTTTGGAAGCTTCTATAAGATATGATTGATCATATATGACGGCTGAGAAAGTTGGGCACTGAATACAAGCAGTAATTAATCAAACAAAGTAATAACCAAATCCTTGTCGGCGCATGCCAGCTTTTATGAAGTCCTATTCTATTCTATCAAAGGCTTTAGCAAGATCAAATTTTAACAGAAAGGAGCAATAATGTTCCCATCTATTGATGATTGAGATGAAAGGAAAGAATAATCTGGGGCCAACAATGATGTTGTCAGCTATTCTATGCCCTTTAACAAAAGCATATTGAGAGTTATTAATGCAAGTAGGCAATGATGCTGCATTTAGAAGAAACAGATTTAGTGATAATGTTATAACTCACATTGCATAGACATTTCTACAATCAACAGGGGTTGAGAAAATATTCTTTTAAGGAATAAGGAGAATGTTAATTAGCTTTCTCAATCCCTTGAAGGAAGATATTTGCTTAGGTAGAAGGTTTTACCAAGTTATACATGCCATCACCAATCAAGTTCCATGCTGCCATGTAGAAACCCACATCTTTAAACCATCACGACCCAGGGTCGCATTTTTCTTCACTGATTTAATAATGGAAAGATTTTTTTCTTTGGTTGGTACAACCATGAGGTTATCATTTTTTTTATTTCTTCAGTTGCCTTTCTCCATATCTTCTGTTTGGTCCCTGCAGGCCAGAAGCAAAGAGTTCAGTAAACTTATTTATAAAGCAGACACTTGAGATGGTCATTCCCTGCATTCATTGCCCTTCCCCGTGTCAGCTGAGATGGTCATTCCCTCCATTCATCTCCATAGCACGTCATAGTAATTCTGGCTCATTTAACATTTCGTCAAGGTAGACCTGTAATGAAAGCTTCATTCAGAACAGAGAAGTCTCTTATTCCTAGACCACCTGCTCCTTTTGGAATGCAGAATTTATTCCAAGCAGAGAGATGAAGGTTTTTCTTCTGTTCTTAGGAATTAGGATTAACTAGCTCCTTTTGACCAGAAATGTCTTATAATGGTGATTAATTCTTTTCTCAAGTAGTTGTGGGATTCCAGGGCATTTAATATAGTTGTGTTGATCCATTTCAATAAACTATTATGGAAATGATCATTCCGGTGTTAGTGTTAAACTGAGCAAACATTCCATATTTTTTTTCAGATAGCAAACGTTCCATATTAAGAAGCCAGTGTAACACTAATCAATAAGTGAGTTATATCTTGATTAAGCTTTTCTTTTTTTTTTGTCGTAATAGTTACAGCAATACACTTTGCAGGTGACCAACAGTAGTGGTGAAGCTACTCAGCAATGCCAAATAGACAGGCATGCTTCTACTCAGTGTAGGCACCAGCAATGCAACTAACAACAGAATATTTGTTGTTTTTTAACAAAAGCAGCATACTTTTGAAAAAAAAAACAGCACCACTATTTTTTTGAAAATAATTAACAGCACCATATGAACCATTATATTAAACTATGATATTTTCATCAGCATATTATATAATATTTGATATTCACTGAACCCTGAAATTACTTCCCTGATTCATGTTTTGGGTTTTCTATGGAATATTGCTTACAGCAATGCTTAGGGCCTCTTTGTATATCTTTTGCAAATTCCTGCAGGACAGGTGGAGAAACAAGCAGTTAGAAGGAACTATGAATATCATGCAAATGAAATGAGGAAAAGCTTGAATTAAATTTTCCGTAGTATATTTGCCTGAGACAAAGATTACCTGGGTTCATTATAGTCTTCTTAGGTGGTTGATCATCTTAGGGCTATGGAGGAAACCACCCACTCGAGCATTCCATGAAAGTTCCAAATTAAGAGAGAAGATTGAGAGCAGTGAAGTGAAATGCAATGCCATGAAATCAGTTAAACAAATGCCAGTAAGAAAGATCTCCAAAACAAAAATCAGCCATACAGAAGTAGTACAAACAGACAGAACGGGTTGCAAACCCAGGCAGTCCATCTAGACGAACATGATTCCATAAGTCTCAGTGGAATATTGCAAAGTTGGACAAACTAAGAATGACAAAAGGCAGCAAACTGAAACATAGTTCACATCTAACTCTAAGAAACACGAGCAACTCATAGATCAGCCAACTTAATAGCAGCTTCACATCTAAACTTGTGCTTCATCATCAGGTCCAAGAGGCCCATCAACTTCATATATTGACCCTGCTTGAGAACAGATTATTGAACACTATTAGTGTTCTGTATTAAGATATTGAGAAGAATGCTTAAGGAAATTTATCATTTTCGACCAATGCTATAGTAGTATGGAGCAGCTTATAGGCAAATTAAAGACCTTTGAAGAAAATTTACCTTTTTTCACCTCCATTTTTCTTGTGTGTTGAACAACTCTGATGAAACGAGACAAAGCTTAATGGGCTTAGCTCGTTCAGTTTGGATACTAGACCTCTTTCACTTGTTGTTGTTAGAAATACAGTAAATGAATCTTCCATTTGGAACACCTTTTGGAATTCTTGTATCTGTATTGTTGCATCAAAGAGGATGAGAAGGTCTTTGTTTGGCAGATTTTTGTTCCAAGTCGTGGGGTATTTCATTTTGGAGACATCGATAGTAAATAAAGAATAGCCTTCCTTGTTGGCTCTGAAATATTGACCAAACAGATATTTGATATTTTTGGCATAATCTGTTCTCGACTTTAGATCAACCATCATCACATGCACCCTTGCAGGACGTAGTGCAGAAGTGATGTGCCATAAGGCATCAATTTTACGCTCTTCATCCACCTCCACATAGCAACTATTTTCAAACTCCAAATCAAGTGGGCTTGATTTTTTCTTAGTTATGCGACTGATGGAGTTGGACTTTTGATACAACTTAAACACGGGATTTCCAGATAGATAATGTGCAGTCTTGCGAACAAGAGATCGCATATCCAAAAACTCTTCACCTCCTAACGTTTCTTGACGTTTTGCCTCTCTCATCAGGCCGTCAACGAACAACATCTTTTCCCGGTTTTCCCATCTTGGCAAAAGCTTATCAAAGAAATTCCGCATGTACTTCAGCAGCCTATATAGCTTTGCTGTTTCACTGTCGTCATTGGGGTCTATGTAGAGAATTCCACTCAACAGCTGAGAGACAATACTGCTGTCCGAGCAAGGCTGAAAGAATGACTTGTGGAGGCCTAGTCTCTTTCCTTCTTTCAAAAGCACTGCCATAGCTATCACCTCTGCCACGTTTGATGTGTCACAGCTAAAATCCTTGACTAAAATGGTTGTCAACCGCTCATTCTTGTGGTTCCAAACAGCACAGCAAGCCATAGCTATTCCAGCTTCCTTCTCTTCAGATGCATCAGCAAGTTTCTTTTTTGGTGCGAAGTAGGATGCATCTGATTCCCCCCTGTAGACATGAGACCCATCGAAAGCCACTGTACGATCAAATAAAAATACTCCTATTGACATGTTCAGAGGTTTGTCCCAATCTTCAATCACCATGCAGCGCTTCTCGCTCAAGCAGTCAAAGCAAGGTGCCCACAAGTTCTCATGCATTGAAAATTACTACTAACACAAGAAACAAACAAAATGCACCAAACATAGAAGAACAGATCGTGTCAAAATAATTAGAGTGATCAACTACTGATTGGCTAGACACGCTATATATTTTATATATCAAAATAGCACATAACCATAACACCTAGCATATAACTTTCAAGAGCATTCACAGGGATTAGAAATCCTAAACAATAAAGGCCTTGCTACACCATACACGACATTGATACTAAGAACGCTAATGAACATAGAAGAACAGATCAACAGAGTAAGGTGGTCAGCAGCTCAATATTGCAGCAGCTGTATATGGTCAGACAAAGAGTAAAGTGATCACCTGCAGTTTTGCTGGAGAAGCATTTCGAAGCCCAGCCGAGGCAAAGGAACCTCCAGCCAGGAGGGCGTTGCCGGCAGCACCACAGCGACAGCGTGGGCACGTCGCTGGTGCCGAACAGTGGCGGTCCTGACTAGGAAGCGAGCCAAGGAGAAGTGGCTGCCTCTGCTGGCGGCGGCTCGGACTCGGATCAGGCCTGGGGACAGATAGGGGAAGGCCGGCCGGTGGAGAGCCAGAGCCTCCACCGTCGCAGGCCACCTGGTGGACGCCGACGTCGGCTTCCTTCACCACCAGGTAGGAGGGCAACAGGCTGAAGTAGCGTCTGGCAACCTTGCTCTGAATCTGAAGCAGCCCCACGCCAAGAAAAGCAGTGATTTTTTCTTCTTCAATTTCGTCAACAACTTTGTAGCCCTGCCAGCCAACGGCACCCGAGGTGGGATTTTACTGGCTGCATCCGACCAGTTCTTCAGCCTAAGTCACACCCAGCTAACGACAAATGCAATCACGACCAACATCATTATGAAAGCCGATAATACAACCTGGACCTTAACGGGCGTCTATGGGCCACAAGAAGATCCGGCCAAACTTTCCTTCCTCAACGAACTTAAGGATCTCAAACATATTGCTCTAGCTAGTTGGCTGATCATAGGTGACTTTAACCTCATTTACAAAACTGAAGACAAAAGTAATCCACGAGTAAATAGAGGCATGATGAATTCCTTCAAGCAAACTATCGACGACCTCCAGATCATGGACATAGATTTCCGCGGCAGGAGATTTACGTGGAGTAACGAACAAGCCAACCCAACGTTCACTCGGATTGACCGTTTTTTTGGCTCCCCGGAATGGCTCCTCCTCTTCCCTAATCTCGATCTCCAAGCATTATCGACCAAGGGGTCTGATCACTGCCCGCTACTCCTTACGGGGGATATAACGAGACAGAATTATTCAGGCTTCCGCTTCGAATCCTTTTGGATCGACATGCTAGGCTTTACAGAGACAGTCAAAAGCGCTTGGGACTCCCCGGTCAATACACAAGATGCGATCCTTAGAATGCATGTAAAACTCCTCCGTACGGCCAAAGCTTTAAAACTTTGGCGAAGACAACAGCTGGGCAACATGGACCTTCGGTTGGCCATAGCAGATGAAGCCCTTCGGCTCCTGGATAGTGCGCAAGAGCATCGACCACTCATGCCTGATGAACTTGAATTTCGAAAATACTTGAAAGCTAAATCAGTGGGGTTAGCGGCCATCAAGCGCACAAGAGCCAGGCAACATTCACGATTAATCTGGATACGTAGTGGGGACGCTTGCACAAAATTCTTCATGCTACATTCAAACACAAGAAAACGAAAGCTCTATATTCCATCGTTAAGCACCATACAGGGTACGACCAATAACCATCAAGAGAAGGAGGAGATAATATATGACCATTTTGTAAACCTCCTTGGAACTACGCCAGGCCGGTCCTCATCTATAAATTGGCACAGCCTGGGCTACCATCCACACGACCTAACGGACCTTGAGGCCCCTTTTGGGGAAGAGGAAATAAAATCCATAGTGATCCATCTCCCATCGGAAAAATCCCCAGGACCCGACGGCTTCATCGGTCTCTTCTATAAACGATGTTGGGACATAATTCGTTCAGACCTAGTCGCTGCTCTGAGTGGTTTTCATCAATTGCGCACTAGGAGACTCAATCTGATCAATGAGGCAAATATTATACTAATTCCAGAAAAAGAGGATGCCGCTTCCATATCGGATTTCAGACCGATCAGCCTCATCAATAGTCTGGCAAAAATAATAACAAAGCTCCTGGCAGACCGTTTGGCACCAAAGCTTAACAACTTAGTCTCAAGTTGTCAGAACGCTTTCATAAAAAAGAGATGCATCCACGACAATTTCATCTATGTCCAAAGCATGATTCGAGCGTTACACAAATCAAAACGACCAGCCCTTTTCATCAAGCTTGATATTTCCAAAGCGTTTGATTCCCTAAGTTGGATATTTCTTCTCGAGACGTTACAAGCTCTAGGTTTTGGGCAAAAATGGCGGGATTGGATAACAACACTGCTCGCCACTGCATCATCTCGTGTTCTGTTAAACAGAATCCCGGGGAAAAAATTTCATCATGCAAGAGGACTACGGCAGGGGGACTCCCTTTCACCGATGCTTTTCATTCTTGCGATCGATCCACTCCACAAGATAATCGAAACCGCTGCCACCCAGGGGATAATCAAGCCGGTCCTCCCTAAAGCCGCCAAACTCCGATGCTCCCTATATGCCGATGACGCGGCGGTTTTCTCGAACCCAGATAGGTCCGAACTACAACACTTGGCGCGGCTGTTACAGTTCTTTGGGGATTGCTCGGGGCTGCGAGTAAATCTGAACAAAACTGAGATATTCCCGATCAGATGCAATGGGGCAAACTTGGATGCCGCTTTGGCTGACTTCCCGGGACATATCAGCACCTTCCCAGGGAAATATCTTGGCCTCCCCCTCCACGTTCGTAAAATCAGGAAAGTAGACATACAACCCCTCCTTGACAAGATTGGTGCTCGATTAGCAGGTTGGAAAGGTAAACTCCTCTCATCAGCGGGACGTGAAACACTGGTTAAGTCGGTCCTGTCCGCTCAGCCCATATATCACCTCACGGTGTTTCCGGTACAAAAATGGCTCATCAAACAAATCGACAGGATGCGACGAAGCTTTCTCTGGAAGGGAGACGAACCCGAAAAGGTGAATGGCGGTCATTGTCTGATAAATTGGCCGACGGTTTGCACACCGAAGGATCTGGGTGGACTAGGCGTCCTTGAGCTCGAACGACTTGCTAGAGCCCTCCGTCTCAGATGGTATTGGTTCCGTTGGAAACATGAGGACAGTCCATGGATAGGAATGGACATCCCTTGCGACAAATCTGATAAGGCACTCTTTCATGCTTCAACAATTGTGACAGTAGGAAAAGGAAACAAGGCTATTTTTTGGTATGATCGATGGATAGATGGACAAGCCCCGAAAGACACCGCAAGTGTTCAACAAATCACGGTGGAAGAATTTCACGGTAAAGAAGGCTCTGAATAACCACTTTTGGATTCGCCAACTTCATGAGTTAGACTCGGCAGCTGAAATCATGGAATATACAGAGCTTTGGGAACTAATTCATCTCCTACCAAGGGACACGGAGGTAGATGACACAATTAGATGGCGGTGGACACAAAACGGAGAATACAGTACCAAGAGTGCCTATCGTATCCAATTTACCGGGTTTAGAGTGATCAACTATTGACTGGCTAGACACGCTATATATTTTATATATCAAAATAGCACATAACCATAACACCTAGCATATAACTTTCAAGAGCATTCACAGGGATTAGAAATCCTAAACATAAAAGCCTTGCTACACCATACACGACGTTGATACTAAGAACCCTAATGAACATAGAAGAACAGATCAACAGAGTAAGGGGGTCAGCAGCTCAATATTGCAGCAGCTTGGTGTATATGGTCAGACAATGAGTAAAGTGATCACCTTCAGTTTAGCTGGTGAAGCATTTCGAGCCCCAGCGGAGGCAAAGGAGCCTCCAGCCAGGAGGGCGTTGCCGGCAGCGCCACTGCGGCAACGTGGGCACGTCGCTGGAGCCGAACAGTGGTGGGGCGGACTAGGCAGCAAGCCAAGGAAAAGTGGCTGCCTCTGCTGGTGGCGGCTCGGACTCGGATCAGGCCTGGGGACAGGTAGGGGAATGCCGGCCGGTGGAGAGCCTCCACCGTCGCAGGCCACCTGGTGGACGCCGACGTCGGCTTCCTTCACCACCAGGTAGGAGGACAACAGGTTGAAGTAGCGTCTGGCAACCTTGCTCTGAAACTGAAGCAGCCCCACGCCAAGAAAAGCAGTGATTTTTTCTTCTTCAAATGAGGTTGGCTGCTGCTGGTGGCGAATTGGATCAGACCAGTAGTCAGGGCCAGATGATGGAGAGCCCGTACCGTCGCCGGGTGAGAGAGCGCCGGCCGACGGGGAGCCCCCACTGTCATTGGGTGACAGGGCGGCGCCGGCCGACGGAGAGCCCCCACCGCCGCTGCCGGCCACATGTCCGTTGTTGGCCTCCTTCACCGGGGCGGCAGACTGCTTCGTCGCGATGTTGCCGCAAGATGGCGACCCAATGTGGCAGTCGGCTGCCTTCAGCTCCCTCCCCATCATCCACAAACCACGAAAAGATGGGCTCTTGAGGATCCGAGGAGAATGGTCCTGCTAATGGTGGTGGTGGTGGTGAGGAGGGAGGCGGGGCTCCTTCACCACCGGCAGGCTAGGATACCGTGCCTCTCCGACGGTGCGGCAGGACGGCGGGCGCCAGAGGTGGCGACCGGCCATCTTTAGGTCCTTGCGCAGCATCGCCGTTCGCCGACGCCAAGAAAACGAGGCTGCGATGGATGGCGGTGGTGTGGGGTTGTGAGGAGGGAGAGGGGCTTCTTCACCGGCTGCTAGACTCGTCGGGTCGGAGCCCGGCCGGTCCTCTCTCTCTCCGCATCCTCCTCTTCTGCTGGGGGTTTTTGGTGGAGGTGAAGAAAAGTGACTGAGGGCTGGTGAATCGTGGTGAGGGTGAAAAAGCCGAGGAGCCGGGGAGGGGAGGGGAGCAGAGGGGAGGACGAAGGGTGAGGTGATTTTTTTTAAAAAAAAAACTGCTACTTTTCCCATGGGGTAGGCGGTGAAGGCAAGATCATATAAAGCTGTACTAGACCGTTTTCCACCTTCAATTTGAGGATCTAGCTCATCGACTAATTAGTATTTCCTCCATTCTTTTTTTAAAGGTAAGTCCATAGTTATTTTACTAGTTCTAGTATTTCCTTCACTCTGTTTTTTTTTTAAAAAGTAGATCATAGTTCCCCTCTA
This sequence comes from Echinochloa crus-galli, assembly GCA_900205405.1. NCBI lineage: Eukaryota > Viridiplantae > Streptophyta > Magnoliopsida > Poales > Poaceae > Echinochloa > Echinochloa crus-galli. Next base: position 2,220,210 of record OAMR01000044.1, read on the forward strand.
ATTCTCCAGTTTTGTCTAAATTTGACTTACAACTTCAATACCGCATAGATTAGGCATCTCAAGTTTCAAACATCATCTAGTTTACTCGCAAAAAAAAAACATCATCTAGTTTGTTTGACTCTTGGGCTCCGTCAAAACAGTTTAGAGCTCGCGTTTTTCAAATTTAGATGAGAAAAATATAATCGGACAACTCCAAGAATTTGACAGAAGAAGTATGAAAATTATTTAGGGCCCAATGAATCCAAAAAAATGTAAGGAAGACGGTCATTAGTTAATCTAGTACAGTATACTGCAGCGAAGACTGAAGACAAACATGCTCTTTTCCACTTGAATTGTTAAACTTCCCTACATATAGGCATATAGCTAGTAGATAGCTTCATGCATGAGAAATTGAGAACACACACACTCTTGCATGCCCCGACAAGGATACAACAAGCCAGCAAGCGGTGGCGGCAATCAAGCTCTCAGCACTACGGGAAACAGGGCGTTTGCCGTGCGCCAGGGCCCCAAATCCGCACGGCAAACCCTTTGCCGTGCGCTTTTTGCCCATGCGCACGGCAAAGGGGGCACGGCATATAACTGCACGGCAAACAAGCCTTTGCCGTGCGCCAAATATCGCGCGCACGGCAAAGACTGTTTGCCGTGCGTTATCCCCGGCGCACGGCAAACAAAGCCGTCACGGCGCACAACGGCGGGGTGAC
>OAMR01000044.1:2232511-2256607 GCA_900205405.1 Echinochloa crus-galli
AGGAGTAAATAATGATAATAACTCCGATGCGTTTAACTTGGTTTGGTCCTAGGACACTCTACAAACGTGAAATTTTAGCCTTTTTGCCATAGACATCATGTTCTAATAGTCTGTTACCATATATGTCGCCACGTCTGAAAGCAAATAGACTTTCAGTCGAGTATTGATGTTGGCAACAAAGAGGTTAGGAAAAGGAGTTTGGCTCGTGAGTTTTCTGAGTAGCGATGAGCAATAACAGAGTTTAGAAGAAAGAATCAAGAAGTTTTTTTATCGTATACGCATACTTACCCCTATAAATATACGTGCACACACGCATATCTTATTCTTACGATCATGAATTATCTCGTCTGATGAATACACGAGAAAATACAATAGTCCCTTTAATTATCTCATCTAATAAATATGTGAATATTTTTTTGTTTATGTTTAGTTAATACCTACGATTTAAGAATGAAGATGTGTTGTTATGTGTTGTATTTAAACGTTAGAAATATGACACAAGGTTTGGGCAGGATTCCTCTCCTTCCTTGGTCTTTCAGGACACAGGGTGCTCCCTGCTCCCTGGTTTAGGGACGAGCGGATGAAGGATATGCATCTTCCTGACATTACCTTTGTTTTTTATTTACAAAAAAAAACAGTAAGGGCTCCCTGCTGTTTCTTCTTTTTTTAATTTAGGGTGTTTGTTGTGCGGGTACCATATGGTACCTTATTAGACATGGTGACAGCAAGATATCAGCAGTCGTATGGCTATTATTTGTATGAGGTGGTTAGCCATAGAATGTTGGCATGCTGGTAGGTGGCGTAGTGAGAGCATCTCCAGCAGTGTTGGTAAAATTGAGAACCTAAAACGTACAGGAAAGAGAAAATTCTAGGTCCCATAAATTATCTTCTTCAGCAGTGTTGCTAAAACTGGAGACCTATATTCCATTCGGAGACTAATCTGCGAAGAAATCTTTTTTCAGGGTCCAATCTGCAAAATAGCAAAACTTTATCCTCTCCACCGCTCCTCCGCCATGGATCGACGAACAACTTTTTCCAGGTGCTGCGTCCGTGTGGGTGTGGGCGGTGGGCGCCATGAAGAAGCACTCGTACACCACCACGGCGAGGGGCCCGCTGGCGAGCGGCCCCACCCAGTACACCCAGTGGTGCGTCCACACGCCGGTGGCCACCGCCGGCTCACCTCGCCGGGTTCGTGGACGCGCCGGACAGCACGGCGCCGGCGATGGAGTTGGCACCGACGAGGAGCCCGATAAGCAGCGGCTCGGCGCCGGGGAGCAGCTTCCGCCCGGGGTCGAGGATGGTGGCGTAGATCACGAAGAGGAGGCTGAAGGTGAAGACGACCTCGACGACCGCGCCCTGGACGGGGCCCACGCCCGCCACCAGCGCGTGCACCGGGGTGGCCAGGCCGCCGATGAGCCACCGGAGGAGGACGCACGTCGCGGAGGAGCCGAGCATCTGGGCGGCGATGTACAGGGACATGATGCGACGGCGAGACGAAAAGTCCTCCGAGCGGCGATTGGTTCCTTCCCGCGTGTGGACGGAGGATATAGCAACCCAGTGTTAAGTTGGTATTTTTAAGTCCCGGATGGTGGATTTTAGGTCCGGACCTAAAAATAGTAACTCATATAGGTCTTCTGCCGGAGTAAGGATTTTAACTGATTTTAGGTCCCGGAGCAGGTTTTTAGGTATAGCAACCCAGTTTAGGTCTTCTGCTGGAGATGCTCTGATAGCCAAAGAGTTACTGGCACTAGTGGAAACCACTTTTTTTCATGTATGTCCTTTATTTATTCTGACGGGACATAGATTTACCTACAGAAAAATACCAATAATTCTGCTTGCTTGCTTCCCGGTAGAAAAATACGAGTAACTCTGTCGTTTTCATATGGAACGCACATAAATATTGGATTGTCTGTCGATTTTCATGGTATGCACAGAAATATTGATTGTCTGTCGGTTTGGGTGGTGCACACATGAAAAATTAATCCATAGGGTTTCATACCCAAACTAAGTTCACACCATTTTGACTTTTTTTGCCGCCAACATTTTTCTGTGGTGTGAGCTTTGCCGCCGTTCCGGTAGTTTTGCAAAAAAAAATGACAGGACGTCAAGTTTCGCGTCATTTCTTGGGTGATTGACATGAGGGTTCCATCACTGATCCTCTCCTCCATCCACCGGCACCTTCCCTCCATCTGTTTGCTTCCCCTAAGTGAGGCCAACACAGAGCCACAGAGGGGCATCTCCAAGGGCTGCCCACCTCCACGCTTCCTCGTGGGTGGCATCGTTGCCCTCCTAGAAGCCGTCGTCTCTCGCCGACAAGGCTGGACACACGCATCTAGGGTTTTGCTGGCCCACACAACCGGCCGCTGCCTCCACAGAGCTACGGGTCTCCAAGGTCTAGTCCCACTTCCAAGGAGCTAACCCCGAGATTTCCGTCCGTCGCCTCCACTAGAACGGACAAGGATTCAGTGCCTTACCTTGAGCAAGTCACCATGAGCCTTACCTCCTTACATTCAACCCCTTTAACAGACCATTCAAGGTTTTTAATTATTTTAGCCCAACATTTCAACTAAAGTAGACATTTAAATAGCAGCGGAAAACATAACATAGTAAGAACCAAATTCAACTTAAATTTTATCAATTATCAACTTAGATTTAAAAAATAATATAAAATTCACAAGTATCAAACATATGTCAATTCTCAGAATTCGCCGGATTAATTGGTTAGTTCCAAATTACAAGTATACTACAATTAGTTAACCCTATAACCAACTGTCAATTACACTCATTTAAATTCTAATAAAAATTTAAACGTCTTCCTCGGAACGACTAGTTTCATAATCTCGATTTTTAGACCACCACTCAAACCAAAGCGCACATTACCATATTTAGAAATCCATAAAAAGAAAACAAAATAAGACAACCGGTGAGGGCACTCACAAAGAGGCACAACAGCAGCGATTGCGATGAGTCAAAACTTACAAGGACCCGACAGCTGCTTGCCTGCCTCACCTGCTGCCGTTGGTTGAGATTTTATATTATTTTTTAAATCTGAGTTGATAATTGAAAAAACTTAATTTGAATTTGGTTCTTACTATGTTATGTTTTCCGTTACTATCTAAATCACTTTAGTTGAAATGTTGGGCTGAAATAATTAAAAATCTTGGATGATGTGTTAAATGTTGAATGCAAGGAGGTAAGGCTCACGGTGACTTCTCAAGGCAAGGCACCGAATCCTCATCCTGGTCTCCGAGGCGTTGAATCCCGACGCTACAAGATCCAGCACCCCTCCCTCAAAGCCCAACTACGAGCTCTCCCTCAAATCCAAAGGTACTGTAAAAGCAACTCCATGCGATGCGTTATTTTTTGTGTTTGTTTTCAACGATTATTATAGGGTCTTGATCTCCTTTCCTGGTGCAGGGATTTCACCGACTAGGCATCTCCAATGTATGGAGTCAGACCCGGTTCTTAAATAGGACCCATTATGGATGTGACACCAGTCCTGCATCTATAGGTGGTATAAAAATCTCGTGATTCCTCAATCTGCTGGAAGGAGAGACATGCTGCAGTGAACCACAGTTCAATCGTGTCAGAGAAATATGTTTTTAAATCAGATGGGAGCCGGTTCCATGCATGGGATTGGGTTCTCCATGGAATCGAGTACACAATGTTTTTTTTCTCGAATACACCGGAGATCTGCGCGTCATTGGATTAAAGAAGGATAAGAGGCCGAATTACAAGCGGTCGCCATGGACGGCGCTAGTTGCAGCGCACATGTTGCGCGAAGGGAGAGAAAAAATGACCTGCCTAGGACGTAGCCATAGGGACACTACGGGACTACTCGCAACACAGCTGACCGAGTTCTTTCGTGCCCACTAGAATCCAGAGTTGCGCTTGCTGCCGATCTTAACAAGTACTTCGTGCACGTTGCTTGAGCCATCCCGGAAAACTCTAGCGTTGCGCTCTTTCCAAACTTGTTGGGTCGTTAGAGCGAAGAGGGTGTCGAAGCCCTTCTTCTTTCTCACGGGCAACGGAGCTCGCATCAGTTGCCACCAAGTCGCCACAGAACACCCGCCCTGTGGGAGCCGCGTGATAATCGGGTACACAATGTAAAAACAACTAGAATGTATGTATCCACCATGGGAAACACCCATTGGAGAGGCCCTAACGCACCAACGGAAGGGTAGATCTGCTCATCTCCAGACCAAAGGTTTTAGATTTGCAAGAACACCTCCAACAATACCCCTACTCAAGCCTCAGTTCAAAAAATATGGACCAAAGATTAGAAAAAAACACAGCTCCAGTAGGGTCGCTGCTTGGACCCCTACTCCCTTTTTGCTCTCAACTCGCCCAAACTTTCCCTCTATCTCTTCCCTCCATCTCTCCCACCGCCCTCTGCTCCACCAAAACCTAGGTCTCACCGTTGTGGACGCCGCCGATCTGACCTCGCCGCGCCGCTCTCCAGCACGTCGGCGAGGAAGAGGGCCATTTGGATTTGCCGATAGGCAGGCTGCTGCAGGCAGCATCACTGGTGACCCGACCCGGACCGCCACATCCTGCTTGTAAGTTTTTTCCCATTGCTGTGATTAGATCCGTACAGTATGTTTGAGGATTGATTTCTTCTGTGGTGGTTCATCGATGAATTTTCTATATCTATACTAAAAGGATCCTAGAGAATTGAAAACACTTCTCACCCAATATACCCACACCGCCCCTCACAGAGGACCCACCTGTCGGGTTGTAGGACGTGGGAAGACGTGGAAAAATGTGAAAAAACTGTGCGAAATGTGAGACTTTTTTCATCTAAGACTCTACCCATACCCACGCGGACCCACCTGCTCATGATATACCCACATTTGTAACCACATCTATAGACAATTATCCCGTATTGCTAAGAAACAATAGATTGGAGAGTCTTTTCCATATAAATAAAGACCAACTATCTGATGATGTGCGTCTACATTTGAGAATATCGAAAGCTCTCTACATATAAGAGAGCGAATATAAAGTATTTTAAAAACGCTTCGCTTGACTGGTCTGTTTATCATGGTCCACTCAAGTGATATTGTTTTAGTACATATGTGTCATCAATAAACGTGCGTGCCGCACGTGCGTTCATGCTAGTATGGGAGATGAGCAAGAGCTTTTCTGAGAGCAATGATATGATTCAGTGTCCATGGTATCTGGTGGACTAGTGGTGATCACAGTACTTATTTTTTTCGTACCACTATTTTAGCAAAGGGGCTGAACATGGCATCCAGCATGACACCATCTCAAGAGAGCTGAAAACCGAAAGTGGAGCATTGACGGCATTTCACTTCTGGACTCTTCTCTTGAATTGCATTGTGTCTGAAATATGTGGAGATGTGTTCAAATCTATGAAGTGTGATGGATACCTTCTGTATGTCTGTGTGATTTTAGGTTTCAATTTTTTTAAATTTGAATTTGAATTATAGTGTTTGAATAAATGACTTCAAATATTGTTCTTTGATGTGCTTTAGAAATATTTATGTTTGAATTGTAGGGGTATGATATAAAGGATATATATAGATAACATGTTAAAACCAAAAACAATAAGAAATAGGGGCTGAGAAGTAGGGACCCTTGCTGAAGTTGGGTGTAAAAATTAGGCCCCAGAAAAGCAAGGGGAGCCCCTTCTTAAGAAGTAGGGGCTCTGAAGTAGGGTTTATTGCTGGAGTTGCTTTAGGTGTTGATGTCGAGTTTGCAATCCTTTAGTTGGGTTGTATAACTTTTTTTAATTCATATTGATGAAATCTGAATTAAACAAATTTTGGGATGATATTTAAATTTTGCATAAACATTATTGTCAATAGTCGCTGCTTGTCATTGTTTTTTTTTGTTAGTTCTGATATGAATGTTGGGGATCTGAGAGCTGTTCTTTTGAAAGGCAGTGAGCCCATACAGATGTCAATAGACCATGTTCCGAATGTTCAGCATACCATAATTGAAAATAGGGGTGGCTTTGTTTGGAACATGCCAGGTGTGTACTCAATTCTTTTATTCTTTAAGCATGGTATCTTGGTTTAAATTATGGGGTGTGCCTAATATGTTTTCTTATATATTTGGTTCACTGGTCTTGCTCCAGAGCATATGTGAACATCTTAAATACACAACCTTCATGAAATAAACTTTTGATGGATTCTTAGTGAAAGGCTTTTAAGTATGGAAGATAACGGATGTGTCTACTAGCCAAGTTCAGTGACATGATTACTCTATTTTAAATCTTTATCACCAGTCATATGTTTGTGTTGATTGTACATTGTACAGCATTATGCGGTTAGCTTATAAAATATGTTTCGATGTAGATTTGTTGTGGCAAGTCATATATGCACTCAAATAACGATCCAATTCTTTTGAAAACACTTCTCACCTAAATAATTCCTACCCACTCCTCATAGTGGACCCACATGTCAGGTCTAAGGGTAAGTACATTAGTGTTGTCTAATAGGCAGACCCTTATGATGCGGTTGTTTCGCGAAGCAATGACCTCATTCTCTCACCTCGCTCTCTCTCCTCCACATTAGCAAAAATCCTACGTGGCACTGCATGAGACAATCTATCAGATTCCTGACGTGTAGCAATGTACCTACCCTAATGGTGGAAAAAGACGAGGAAATTTTTTACAAAACGAGAAAAAAATGATGTTTCTAGAGATTTACTGACGTTTTGACATTATTTTTCTCACTATGGAATTTCTTTACCCACCAACCAAATAGTCTAAAATAACCCCCATAATGGCCCTCTTTGGATCCATGTGTTAGTGTTAGTTTGGGGCAAACTAACACCAAACTAACACTTTGGATCCAAACATGAGTGTTACTTTGGTGTTATTTGGGACTAACACCCCCTAAAAAACTAACCCCTCCCAGAGGTGGTAATTGGTGTTACTTCTCAGTGGGGCCCACCATATTCCCTCTCTCTCCCCACACCCGATCCAGAGGCTCGCGTGCCCTCTTTCTCTCCCCTTCACCTCCCGATCCAGCCGCTCCAGCGCCGCCGGCGCCCTTCCCCCGCGCCGCCGTCCTCCGCAAGCCACCGCCTCCGTCCCCGCGCCGCCGCCTCCATCCCTACGCCGCCGACGGCTCCTACACAGCGCCGCCGCCGGCTCCTACAAAGCACCGCCGCCGTCCCTGCGCCACTGGCTCCGTCCCAGCACCACCACCTCCGTCCCAGCGTCGCCGCTCCCATCCCCAAGCGCCTCCTCCATCCCCTGCGCCACCGCCTCAATCCCCGGTAGATCCATCCCCAAGCGTTGCCGCCTACTACACCCTGCGCCGCCGGCCCCCATCCATGGAAGATGGACGGAGAGGGCTTCGATTTCTTCTCCCAGGAGTCCGCCGGCGGCAACATGTGGCCGGAGAACCCATCGGCGAGCGGCCACGGCAATGGCGCCCCCTTGCGCGCCGGACATGAGGATTTTGACCTCAACTCCCAGGTGGCGGAAGGCTTCCCCCATATTGGTGAATATGGGGCCTTCCTCCAGGACGTTCAGCCTCCCTTCCCATCCTCCCCCTCGCGCTCCACGCTCGCTTGTTCTGCCGAACCAGCGTGTCAGATGTGGATCTGGATTGGAAGGTCGAGGGCCATAGAGCGCCCGTCATCTCAACTTTGGTGGCTCATCCTCGTCGGCAGCTAGTCGCGGGGGACCGACGGGTGCAGCTCCAACACCTCCAACACGCCGCCCGCGCGCCAACACAGCCGCGTCGGCACCTGTCTCCGCTTCAACTCGTCGCTGTACTGCTCACTCCAACAGCTCGCAGCGTGGAGGCGGAGGCCAACGCGGACGTGCGAGTCGTCCCCGTGCACCAAGGAATGGTGGCATCAACATTGGCGGTTCCGGCCAATCCATCCATGAGGACAACGAACTTTCTGATGGTGTGGAGGAATTTGGCAGCAGCGGCGGCCACCCGGTGAGCCAAGGCACTCGAGGGTCTGATGAAAATAATGCATGCTTGTTACAATTGGGTATACAACAACGTAGAGCAGGAACATATAATGATACTCAGATGAATAGTGAAGGGTACTGAGCTGTTCTATAGGGCTTGAAAGCAATGAAGGGGCTTGGTTCATGATCGTGATCAGGTGAGAAATCAACTCCGCATACTAAAGAGAATTTTCTCATTCTGGCGCTACTTGGAGACCCACACGGGGTTAGGGAGGAAACCAGATGGGTCTGTTGATGCTGATTCTGATTGGTGGAAAACTCACACAGAGGTACAATTCTAACAATTGTCATTACTGTGATGATATTTACCTCACTATGGTATTGATTACATTGTGCTGTTTTCCCTTGCTGCAGAAACAACCATTCCTAAAGAAGTTGCAATATGGGCCTCCAGCAAACTTAGATTTGCTTGAGCAACTGTTTAGTGATGTTGTTGTGGATGGTGGCACATCCTTTGTCCCGGGAGATGATTTTGGAGAGGAAGCAGATGAGGATGAAGGGGGAGAAGAGGCAGAGGAACAAGAGCCAGTTAACACCCCGAGGAGTACAAGTAGCCAGAGGAGCAAGAGGTCTGTAGACAGCACTACAAGTACTTTGAACAGTCCAGTGAAGAAGACCAAGAGCCCAATGGTGAGGTATGTGAGGGACATAGCCAACACATTCAAAGAGTCTGTCAATGTCAACACCAAGCAACTGAAGAAAAGAGTTGAAGAGAAGGAGGCTTTCTCTGTGAAGAGATGTCAGGACTTGGGGTGGGAGTGTGGCATTGAGGCAACTGCAGAAGCTGTATATGCAATGTCCAAGTTTTTTGAGTCTGAATATCAGAGGCAATTCTTTTGTGGGCTACCAACAAAAGAGCTTAGGCTGAGTTACTTGAAGAAATGGTGCACGGACAACAATATGGAGTAGAATTTGAGGATAGAATCCTCTATGTGTTAGAATTTGAGTTTAGAACTATCTATGTGTTAGAATTTGAGTTTGGAACTATCTATGTTAGAGTTTGGAACTATCTATGTTAGAGTTTGGAACTATCTATGTGTTAACTATGTTATTGTGTTAAATTATCTCTGTTTTTTGTGCTTCAACTATCTGTTCATTACTATCTATGTTTAAGTTTGGACCATTTGTGTTAAATTATTCCCTTCTAACAGGTTTTGTATTTATGATAATCATAGGACATGATGGATGAGGCCAATGGTGACATGATGGATGAGGGCAATGGTGACATGATGGAGGAAGAGGATGATCATGATGGCAGCTCAGCATCTAGTGAGGATGACATTGTGTCCATGTGCTGCAAGAATCTGAAGGCTGCCCAGAATGTTATTGTGCAAATGGCCCCTATTTTGGGTATGTATTCTGATCACTACTTCTGCAAATTGCCCTATAGGACAGAGGGAGAAAAAGGGGTTGAGTGGGTTATGAGGACACTAGCCCGAGAAAATTCTTGCTACAATATGTTTAGGGTTGAGAGAGCTTTATTTAATAGGTTGCATAATACCTTAGTCCAGTCATATGGGTTACAAGACAGTAGCAGAATGTCATCCATAGAGGCTTTAGCTATGTTCTTATGGATAGTTGGGGCACCACAGTCTATTAGACAGGCAGAAGACCGATTTACAAGGTCCATGGAGACAATAAGCAGAACCTTCAACAGAGTTCTCACTTGTGTCCTTAGGTTATCTAAAGACATAATTGTACCTAAGGACCCAACATTTTCAGAGGTGCACCCACACTTAGAAAATCCCTCTTTTTGGCCACACTTCAATGACTGCATAGGAGCTATAGATGGAACCCATATCAAGATGGTGGTACCCAATAGGGCCAAGATTCCACACTTGAACGGGCACAATGAAACAAGTCAGAATGTGATGGCTGTGTGTGATTTTGACATGAGATTTACCTTTGTTTTGGCGGGATGGCCTGGTTCAGCACATGACATGAGAGTTTTCAAAGATGCTATGACTACTCATCATCACAAATTCCCTCATCCTCCACAAGGTTTGCCACTGCAATTGTTTAAATTGCAATTTTTTTACGTAATTATCAGTGTTTGACTGCCTTTTGTCCTTGTAGGTAAGTACTACGTGGTTGATGCAGGGTATCCAAACTGGCCGGGATACCTTTCACCATATAGATGTACACAGTACCATGTCGAGCAGTGGCAAAACGGCCCTCCACCACAAGGTATCAAGGAAACCTTTAACCATGCACATCTCAAGTTAGGAATGTCATTGAACAATCTTTTGGAATGTTGAAGATGAAATTTAGGATTTTGTTGAACATGCCAAGGTTTCCAGAGAGGAAGCGAACTAGAATAATTGTTGCATGTATGGCTCTTCACAATTTCATTAGAGAGAGTAGAATTGGGGATAGGGATTTTCAGAGATGTGATGAGGATGCAAATTATGATCGAATGCCTAACCATGGTAATCCATCGTGGCCAAATGATGAGCCTCTTGTTGAAGATTCCAACATGAATGTCTTCCGTGATGAACTTGCTAGTGCGTTGTTCCATTGAGTGTAAATGTGTATGGACTGTAATTGTTATTTTGGATCTTGAGCTACTTCATAATTGTATGTTTGAGACAATTATGTTGGATTTATATTTGTTTCAGCCATCATATGATGAATTGGGGCAGCAACCTGTGTTATTTGTTATTTGTGAGAAGGAGGTGACATTCTGTAATTGATATTGTTGCCTTATGTTACTTCATATTAGTATGTTTGAGTGGAGGAATTATGTTGGATTTATGTGCATATTCGAATTTACTTGAGCCATCATATATATTTTGTGAAATCTGGGTGGAATCATCATTCTGCTTGATATTGTGAAGTATTTGTTCTCATAATTTTCAAAAAAGAATGATCTAGTCTCATCATTGAAGTGTTCTGACAGCTAATGGCAAATTTCTACTTTGTTGCATTATGTGATCTGGTCATCGCTAATGGCCACTAGCGTCTGCTTCTTGAACTAGTTCATGGCGGAGAACTGCTGCAGCCTGGCGCGCACGGCGTCGCCGATGGACATGTTGGGCGCCCAGAGGCCAGGCACATGGAGGGCCACGGCGTGACCTTCAGCCCAGATCCCCCATCTGAGATCACTTTTGGACACTTAAAGGGACATTCAATGCAAACTAACACTAACAATAACAGGTTCCAAACAACTTTAGTGTTAGTTTTTTACATGTTAGTTTGGGGTTTTAAAAACTCACACTAACACTAACACCATGGATCCAAACAGGCCCAATATAGGTAGCACACGCATGTCGCGCGGGCATATTTATTAGTGCACTCATATTTAACAGAAGAACACATTTTGTAGCATAAGGATGCAGCTAATGGGCGGGCTTAATGATGCATTGCATGAGAATAATACACATAGTTCTTTCTTGTATTGTGGTGTTTTGAAATGAGGAAATTATAGAATAAAACCATCACTGCCATATTTCATCACCTTATATGAAATATGGTAGTCAATTATGAGCTCACTCTCTGGTTAAAAAATTCGTCTTATGTGGTTACTGAAAAGGATCATTTGAATTTGAATAATACAATTTTAGCAATAAACATGTAAGCTAATCCTAAGGAGTCCTAACGCCAGTCACATGTAATGCCATGTATTCTTAAAACAAAACATCAGTCCAAATTTCCCTAGACAGAAATATTGGTGAAAAGGCTTAAACGTTCCCAAATTATTCCCTCACTGTTGACTTCTCAGAAAGCAAACTATTCTTTAGCCCTATTTATCCATTTTCTCATAAATTGCACTGCATCCTTCCTCTAGATATAATAAAACAATTTCTCTTTGAGGTAATGTTATATAATAGATGTCTAGAAGTCAAGACTCAAGATCATCCTATTGTTCCTTGTGTGATAATCTTTCTACCACCGCGGCGTAACGGTTAGAGCGTTGAACTCCAGGGTCGATGAAACCCATGTTGCCGGCCCGGGTTCGAATCTTAGTACTTCTTGTAGACAAAATCAGAGGGATGTCTCTCCCTCTTGTTGAATTTTTGTGTGACGATCTTTCTGCAAGTACTCATCTTTGGTAGCTGTTGGGGTGTAATTTTCCAACAGATAAGAGAGATACAGAGGAAGAACAAGAAAGAGCCAAATGAAGAAGAGATCGAATGAGCAAATGGCCAAGAGCCCTCTCCCCCATGCCCTAGGGCTCTATTTATAGGGGAGGAGATGGCTGTTTACATTTATTCCATTGGTGGGACCGAATATTACAAATAAATCCCTGAAGTTTACAAAGAGAACCCTTAAATATTACAATTAGGTCCTTGGACCCAAGATTGGGCCTCTTTTTACACACAATAGTGGGCCTTGGGCCCTAGTAGCCCAAGACACATCCCCAACAGTCATAAACATAAGGAATGTAGCTCGAGACAATGGTGAAGTTACAGGGAGTCCTCTGCATCCATGAAGGGGCAATGGAGGAGGAAAAGGCTAATTACTACTCCGTGATCCTGGAGTGCTTCTCTGAACTCTGGATTACTACGGTATCACTGAAGCACTGCAAAAAAGAAGCAGAAATTTTCTAAGAGATTGAATCAGCGGAACCAAGAAATAACATACCAACGCGCAGGCTTCCCATCGTTCTCAAATGAGGCACGGTGCCTCTGCCTTTTCCCAGTGATCTTGATCCGGTCCCCCCAAGGGGCAGCGGCTCCGTATAGTCTGTGTACTCTTCCTTGACGTTGTTGTCCGGATGGTGTCTGCCCTTGGGCCATCCAGGGAGCGGCGGGTCTGTGTCTCTGCCTCCCCTCTTTTGGACTACCGCATCGCATCCTGGTTATTGTCGTCCTCCATTAGATCCACACCATCACCTTAGTCCGCAGTCCAGGCCAGGGTTAGGGGGACTGGAGGTGGACCTGGCGTCGTCAATGGCGAATCCGCCGAGCGGGAGGCCACTGCCAGCAAGGGGATCTATGACTCCCTCACATGATGTGTCGTGTTCAGAGAAGAGTAATTGTCAATGTGCATCCACGGACAGGCGCGGCACGCGACGCAGAGGGATCACGGAGCGCAAGCAGCCGGCTCGCTGAAAGGAGGAGGGGAGGGAGGGAGGAGAAGGCGCCAAGGCGGCGAGATGAATTTAGCGGTGAGTAGCGGCGATGGATGGGAGAGATGCATCGGGAGCGGAGAAGGTGAGAGAAAACATCGATTTTTTTGGAGAGACACTGGCCCACGATCTGGGTAGAGTGGCCATAAGCGCATGGCCCCACAAAGAGGAAGCAAAGGGCTTTTATTTAACAAACGGCGAGTGGACGCGCAACCGTCGGAGGCAGCCACGACCTGCCGAGGCCACGCGTCGCGTCCCAAGCTGCAAAGGCTCTGGATAGCCGGCGACGAATTCTTCAGAGAGAGAAGTTACATACTCCGTATATGCAGTACCAAACAACGATGATGACGAAGAGCAGTCAAATAAATTAGCGATTACCTGGGCTGTCAATTTTCTTTCTTGCTTGAGTTGCAGATGAAAGTGACAACCTTTACCTACTCCATCCGTCCCAATACGTAAGCATGTAGGGTTTAAATTTTGCATCAAAATGTAAGCACTTTTTGATGTATAATAAAACTAAATGGGTTGGTGGGGTAGGTGGAGAGTTGATGGGTAGTGTAAAATGAGGGATATAAATGTCTTTTAACAGTTCTGCTATTTTTTGTATTTGAATGCTTCGAATGCTTATATTGTGGGACGGATGGAGTACATGGCACTCTCTCGGTTTTTGTTTCATCTTCTTGTCACGACTCAGGACCTGTTTGGATCCCACTCATAAAACTCAAAAGTACTAAAATTAGGACTAAAAAGGACTAAAGATCCAAACACCTAGAATTAAAAGGTCTAAAATGAGGTACTAATTCTAGAACCAAATTTGGTTCTAAAAGAGATTAAAACTCTATCTTTCCACCACGGCCTCTCCTCATTACCCCCTCCTGCCTCTCTCTCCCGAGTCGATCCTGTCCCCCGCCGCTCTTCTCTGCCTCCGCCGCTCCTGCGCTCTGTCGCCGCCGCAGCCCTCCAGCTTCGCCGCCCCCGCCCCCCGCTGCCCTCCTCGAGCCGCGCCGCCGCGCTCCGCCGCAGCAGCAGCGGCCTTTCCGCTCAAACGCCCAACAGCCCTGTACAAAATGTGTTCTTCTGTTAAATATGAGTGCACTAATAAATATGCCCGCGCGACATGCGTGTGCTACCTATATTGGGCCTGTTTGGATCCATGGTGTTAGTGTTAGTGTGAGTTTTTAAAACCCCAAACTAACATGTAAAAAACTAACACTAAAGTTGTTTGGAACCTGTTATTGTTAGTGTTAGTTTGCATTGAATGTCCCTTTAAGTGTCCAAAAGTGATCTCAGATGGGGGATCTGGGCTGAAGGTCACGCCGTGGCCCTCCATGTGCCTGGCCTCTGGGCGCCCAACATGTCCATCGGCGACGCCGTGCGCGCCAGGCTGCAGCAGTTCTCCGCCATGAACTAGTTCAAGAAGCAGGCGCTAGTGGCCATTAGCGATGACCAGATCACATAATGCAACAAAGTAGAAATTTGCCATTAGCTGTCAGAACACTTCAATGATGAGACTAGATCATTCTTTTTTGAAAATTATGAGAACAAATACTTCACAATATCAAGCAGAATGATGATTCCACCCAGATTTCAAAAAAGAATGATCTAGTCTCATCATTGAAGTGTTCTGACAGCTAATGGCAAATTTCTACTTTGTTGCATTATGTGATCTGGTCATCGCTAATGGCCACTAGCGTCTGCTTCTTGAACTAGTTCATGGCGGAGAACTGCTGCAGCCTGGCGCGCACGGCGTCGCCGATGGACATGTTGGGCGCCCAGAGGCCAGGCACATGGAGGGCCACGGCGTGACCTTCAGCCCAGATCCCCCATCTGAGATCACTTTTGGACACTTAAAGGGACATTCAATGCAAACTAACACTAACAATAACAGGTTCCAAACAACTTTAGTGTTAGTTTTTTACATGTTAGTTTGGGGTTTTAAAAACTCACACTAACACTAACACCATGGATCCAAACAGGCCCAATATAGGTAGCACACGCATGTCGCGCGGGCATATTTATTAGTGCACTCATATTTAACAGAAGAACACATTTTGTAGCATAAGGATGCAGCTAATGGGCGGGCTTAATGATGCATTGCATGAGAATAATACACATAGTTCTTTCTTGTATTGTGGTGTTTTGAAATGAGGAAATTATAGAATAAAACCATCACTGCCATATTTCATCACCTTATATGAAATATGGTAGTCAATTATGAGCTCACTCTCTGGTTAAAAAATTCGTCTTATGTGGTTACTGAAAAGGATCATTTGAATTTGAATAATACAATTTTAGCAATAAACATGTAAGCTAATCCTAAGGAGTCCTAACGCCAGTCACATGTAATGCCATGTATTCTTAAAACAAAACATCAGTCCAAATTTCCCTAGACAGAAATATTGGTGAAAAGGCTTAAACGTTCCCAAATTATTCCCTCACTGTTGACTTCTCAGAAAGCAAACTATTCTTTAGCCCTATTTATCCATTTTCTCATAAATTGCACTGCATCCTTCCTCTAGATATAATAAAACAATTTCTCTTTGAGGTAATGTTATATAATAGATGTCTAGAAGTCAAGACTCAAGATCATCCTATTGTTCCTTGTGTGATAATCTTTCTACCACCGCGGCGTAACGGTTAGAGCGTTGAACTCCAGGGTCGATGAAACCCATGTTGCCGGCCCGGGTTCGAATCTTAGTACTTCTTGTAGACAAAATCAGAGGGATGTCTCTCCCTCTTGTTGAATTTTTGTGTGACGATCTTTCTGCAAGTACTCATCTTTGGTAGCTGTTGGGGTGTAATTTTCCAACAGATAAGAGAGATACAGAGGAAGAACAAGAGAGAACCAAATGAAGAAGAGATCAAATGAGCAAATGGCCAAGAGTCCTCTCCCCCATGCCCTAGGGCTCTATTTATAGGGGAAGAGATGGCTGTTTACATTTATTCCACTGGTGGGACCGAATATTATAAATAAATCCCTGAAGTTTACAAAGAGAACCCTTAAATATTACAATTAGGTCCTTGGACCCAAGATTGGGCCTCTTTTTACACACAATAGTGGGCCTTGGGCCCTAGTAGCCCAAGGCACATCCCCAACAGTAGCCCCTTAGCTATTTGGACTTAGTGGATACAATAAGGCCCAATAGCTACTTATTAAAAAGAGGCCCAAAAACAATATTTTTCATGGTGCACAATGCTTAGCTTCGCCGGACCTTCGACCGGAGGTCACACCACCTTTCTTTGACCAGGATGCGTGTTCTTATGCCTTGCTCATGCGTTTTGATCGATGAAGGTACTTTATTAATCAGGCTCATTGAGAGATATGCTACGTGACCTTCTCTGGAACAGTGGGCCACCCCAAGGCAGATTTCTGTGAAAGAATGTGTTTTGGCCTTCGGCTTAAGACCTTAGCTAGACCGAAGGTCATCTTGCCTTCCTTCAACCAGAATGCTCGAACGTGTGCTTCGGCTCTCCGTTTTGGATGACGAAGGTAACTGCTTGATCGAGTATGTAAAGACGAACACTTCATGACCTTCTCTGGAATAACGAGTTATCCAAGGTTGATCTTTTGGCCAAAGTGTCTTTTAGCCTTTGGCTTGCCACCTTCGCTTGTGGTGACCTTCGTACAGAGGTTGCCTGACTCCTCTTCAACCAGAATGCTTGAACATGTGCTTCGGCTCTCCGTTTTGGATGACGAAGGTAGCTCCTTGATCGAGTGCGTCAAGACAAACACTTCATGACCTTCTCTGGAATGACGAGTTATCAGAGGTTGATCTTTTGGCCAAAGTGTCTTTTGGCCTTTGACTTGCCACCTTCGCTTGTGGTGACCTTCGTACAGAGGTTGCCTGACTCCTCTTCAACCAGAATGCTTGAACACGTGCTTCGGCTCTCCATTTTGGATGAGGAAGGTAGCTCCTTGATCGAGTGCGTCAAGACAAACACTTCATGACCTTCTCTGGAATGACGAGTTATCAGAGGTTGATCTTTTGGCCAAAGTGTCTTTTGACCTTTGACTTGCCACCTTCGCTTGTGGTGACCTTCGTACAGAGGTTGCCTGACTCCTCTTCAACCAGAATGCTTGAACACGTGCTTCGGCTCTCCGTTTTGGATGACGAAGGTAGCTCCTTGATCAAGTGCGTCAAGACAAACACTTCATATCCTTCTCTGGAATGACGAGTTATCCGAGGTTGATCTTTTGGCCAAAGTGTCTTTTAGCCTTTGGCTTGCCACCTTCGCCTGTGGTGACCTTCGAAATATCTTCGAATCTTCACTCACGAACGATGGACAATCCGGGATGCACTGGTCCTCCAGTACACCCTTAACCCCTCTTGGCCAGCGTTGGTGATTGAAGCTTTGTGGCAGAAGGTGATATAGGTACTGAACCCCTAGGGCCACAAAGAGGTGACATCATTGAAGGTGATAGCCCACCTCCTAAGCTGAAGTTGAGATGGAGGCGGAGTTGATGGTGATGCCGAAGGTGGCGGCGAGCCCCTTATGCTGACGTAGTGGCCGAGGCTACGTTTGCCAGGATGGAGAAGGTGAAGGCGAGCCCCTTAAGCCAAAATAGTAGCGGAGGCAATGTTTGCCAGGATGGAGAAGGTGAAGGCGAGCCCCTTAAGCCGAAGTAATAGCAGAGGCAATGTTTGCCAGGATGGAGAAGGTGAAGGCGAGCCCCTTAAGCCGAAGTAGTAGCGGAGGCAATGTTTGCCAGGATGGAGAAGGTGAAGGCGAGCCCCTTAAGCCGAAGTAGTAGCGGAGGCAATGTTTGCCAGGATGGAGAAGGTGAAGGCGAGCCCCTTAAGACGAAGTAGTAGCGGAGGCGATGTTTGCCAGGATGGAGAAGGTGAAGGCGAGCCCCTGAAATCCTGAAAATGATCATTGAGGCCATTGGCCTCGAATAATAAATCTATAGGTGATACATCTTAGTTTGAGATGTGCCACCCAAGATCTTAAAGGTGAAGTCTCTTTCTTAAAGAGTTCATGACTCTCTCTCTTCTTTTTTTTTGAGGTCGCAAACCTTCGCTTCTAGTTTTGAGAAAGCGAAGTCTCTTTCTTGAAGAGGTCATGATCTCTTTCTTTTTCTTCAGAATTGTATGACCTCTTTCTTGAGGTTGCCAACCTTCTTTTTACTTTTAAGAAGGCGAAGTCTTTCTTGAAAATATCTTTTATTTCACAGTTGTTTGGCCTCTTTTTTGAGGTTGCAAACCTTCGCTTCTACTTTTGAGAAGGCGAAGTCTCTTTCTTGAAGAGGTCATGATCTCTTTCTTTTTCTTCAGAATTGTATGACCTCTTTCTTGAGGTTGCCAACCTTCTTTTTACTTTTAAGAAGGCGAAGTCTTTCTTGAAAATATCTCTCTTGCAAGGATTCACCTAGGGTTTGAGGGTGAGAGAGGATTTGAGGTGTGAGACAAGAGCCCTTTGTGAGCTTCCCTTTTTTCACTTGAAGAGGTCATGACCCTCTTGCCCATCTTGTGGGTCTTTGTTTATTCATGCATGAAAGTAATGCATTCATGGGATGAAATGTTTTGATGTATGATGCATTTGATGATATGGATAAATTTGCATAAGAATATCATGAGGTTGCCAATCCAGTCCAGGAATGTGTATAAGTATATGAATCACAATACTCAATATCAAAAGGACACTTGGAGTAATCACAAGTCAAAATAGGTAAATCTTCATGCAAAGGTTAGCTTAGATCAGTGAGTTTATATTTCTTACAAGATCAATGCATATAGAAAATTACTAAGGTCGTGAACTTTGCCAGTGGCCTACGCTGAGAATGTCATCCCTGGCCTTCTCCAGAAATTACGCTGGACTGAAAACCAATAAGGTCATGACCTTCGTCATTGACCTTCTTCCAAAAAAACCATCCCTGACCTTCACCAGAAATCAATATGCTTGATTGAACACCAATGAGGTCCTGACCTTCATCATTGACCTTCTTCGAAAACCCTGACCTTCTTGACGGTCATTATAGAAAGAAGAAATCGATAAGGTCGTGACCTTCATCAAGACCTTTTCCAAAGATACCAACCCTGACCTTCTTGACGGTCATTATAGAGAAAAGAAATCGATAAGGTCGTGACCTTTGTCACTGACCTTTTCCCAAGATACCAGCCCTGACCTTCTTGATGGTCATTATAGAGAGAAGAAATCGATAAGGTCGTGACCTTCATCATGACCTTTTCCAAAGATACCAACCCTGACCTTCTTGACTGTCATTATAGAGAGAAGAAATCGATAAGGTCGTGACCTTTGTCACTGACCTTTTCCCAAGATACAAGCCCTGACCGTCTTGATGGTCATTATAGAGAGAAGAAACCGATAAGGTCATGACCTTTGTCGTTGACCTTTTCCAAAGATACCAACCCTGACCTTCTCTAGAGATCAGTATGCTGGACTGAACACCAATGAGGTCCTGACCTTCATCATTGACCTTCTTCGAAAACCCTGAACTTCTTGACGGTCATTATAGAAAGAAGAAATCGATAAGGTCGTGACCTTCATCATGACCTTTTCCAAAGATACCAACCCTGACCTTCTTGACAGTCATTATAGAGAGAAGAAATCGATAAGGTCGTGACCTTCATCATGACCTTTTCCAAAGATACCAACCCTGACCTTCTTGACAGTCATTATAGAGAGAAGAAATCGATAAGGTCATGACCTTTGTCAATGACCTTTTCCCAAGATACCAGCCCTGACCTTCTTGATGGTCATTATAGAGAGAAGAAATCGATAAGGTCGTGACCTTCATCATGACCTTTTCCAAAGATACCAACCCTGACCTTCTTGACTGTCATTATAGAGAGAAGAAACCGATAAGGTCATGACTTCGTCACTGACCTTCTCCAAAGATACCAGCCCTGACCTTCTTGATGGTCATTATAGAGAGAAGAAACCGATAAGGTCATGACCTTTGTCATTGACCTTTCCCAAAGATACCAACCCTGACCTTCTCCAGAGATCAGTATGCTAGACTTTGTCATTGACCTTCTATGGAAATACCAATCTTGAATTTCTGGAGAAATCAATATGCTGAACATGAAACCAACAAGGTAGTGACCTTCGTCGTTGACCTTATTGAGAGATCGATGAGCTGGCGAGTCCCTGCAAGTTACTGAGAAATTCAAAGCAAAAGAGGTCGGGCAATTTCCCGATCAAAGCAAAAGAAAGGTAATATGCAAACATGGCAAAAGGCAAATAGTAAGTGTTTTAAAGGATATATCCTCATATAATATTACTGAGCTCGGTAACAATAAGAGATTATCACTCGAGACACAAGTAGATCAATTGGTGGAGAACTCATCTCTATGCGCCAACGGCTCTTGGGTTCAAGTCCCCCCCTCTTGTGATGACCCAATGAGCTTAAGACTTTTGTCAGGAAGGTTATTTCTTTATCATTTATCATCCATGAGATAGATCAATAAGAAGCTCCTATAAAAGGTAGTTTTGCTGCGCAGAATGACTCTTGATATCGCTAAGATAGTATTGAAGAAAATAATTGTTTCCATGATAGTCGGAGGTGATGTGGATGCTTGGAAAAATATATTGATCGATCCTGCTAGCTTCGAGCGTCTGGATATAAGTCGCCAGCTTCGATCGTGTTACACATGTACTGCCCAGTGCCCAACAGCCTTGATCGGGGCATCCAAAACAGGTGCAGCTAGCTTGAGGTTTGTTCCTTGTCTTGCTTGAAAGAAGGATGATGGTGGACAGAGAATGGTTTGTACAGGGGCCAAGGTTGGGCTTCGGCCTGCTTTTTGTAAAGAAGAATAAAACAGTACGGCCAGGGAATAGCTTCATTTGAGTCGTCAGCTCCGAGCCAAGACCTTCAGCTCGGCGGAAGTAACAGATATAGATGGTGCGCATAAGCGATGAAGTCATTCATGGCATTTTCTGGCAGCTTTCCTCTTTGCCACAACAATTCGATCATAAGCGATGAAAAATTCGAAGGTGAAGAGAGAAGGTCTGGCTCGAGACTTAAGCACTGGCTCAGCTTCTGATTAATTTGTAATTGCACGGGAACAAGTCCAGACAGTTTTACTTTTGTAATCTACGTTTGGACTTGCAAGATTTGCCGAATCTGCAACATCCGTGGATGTTGCTTTTTCGGCTTGAGATGGATTTTCTCCTTATTATGATCATTTTCTTTGCGGAGAAGACCTTCTCTGCTTAGTGGCGTCGTTGCAGCAAAGTTCTCCTGACAAATTATCTTTCTTGATGACTTCCTGTCCGTTAGCTTTTCCTAGCATGCAGGTGAATAAAGATGAGGTGATTAGATATCGCGTGAATATGGATATGATCACACTATGTGAGGGTGATTAGAAAAGGTGTTCTTTTAATTCTTTTAATCGAAGGCTATAGAATTAAAATAATCATGCAAAGAGAAAGGACGTGACCTTCGATTTGTTATTTGTTTTTGGACTTGGCAGCATTTAGCACACGTCTGGGTGCATGCTGGAGTGCTATGTCTAGGTGACCTGCCGAGGTGCCAGACCTAGGCACCTAGCAGCTCTTGTACATGCATGGTGGTCCAGGAGCTCAATATCGACTGCACAACTGTGACTTGCTCTGATGGCTATTAGCTTGTCGACTGAGTGTGGGTAGCTTTGTGTGCGCCGCTGCTTGTGTCATCTCAAATTGCAGCTTTGAGCCGCAGCTGTTCATTCGTTGGCTTTGAGCGCCTTTTGCGTCGGGTTTGTGGGAGAAGCTTGGAAAGAATACACATATACTAGCCGGTTGCACAGGGGTTAGTCTGTCTATCGAAGGTGTGGGCTGGTGGCTCGTAATGAGAATGTTAGACTGCCACCTTCGATCTTATAAACATTGGGCCAGGTGAATTCTGTGCTCATGTTTGGATTAGTGGCTCAATCTCTGATAGCTTTGACCAGCTTAGACAGCGCAGGTGACGTCCGGTTGGGCAGAGATGATTGACTTAGCGTGAAGCTTTTCTCGCTGAGTTAGTGTGGTGAGTACTCAACTTGAATCAACTTGATGAACGGCCGAGCGCAGGTAGGAGTGCCAGGTGACTGATTTCTCCCCCTGCTTGGCATATGCGGAGGTGACGACAAGCGCAGCTTAGCCGGAAAGGTGGAATATGACCTCCGTTTCTTGTTTTGCAGTGCCAGCTTACCGTTCTGGCGTTTGTACAGAGTTGATCAAGCTTCGCATGACGTTTGTGCTGTGGTGCAGCCCCGCGTCTGTAGCTTTGCTTGTGAAATCAATCGTTTAGCACAAGGGAAGCGTCTGTACAAAAGTTACCGAAGTGGACAGAGCTTGACCTAACACGTTCATGATGGATGCATCAACTAATAGAAGGTGATGCTTCACTAGACTTCTGTTGGAACTTGGAATCAGGTGCGGGAATCAGGCTGGAAACACGTGACCAGTGCTTGGTATGGCAGGCCTTGGACACCTTAGGTCCGACCACTGACCAGTAGCTTCGCGCTATGGATTTAGCAGGCTTTGCGGTCCAACCACTTGAGCGAAGATAGAGATAAAAAATCAATCGAAGGTGACGATGGGAATCCTGAGGTGTCAGCACCCTTGCTTAGCAGCTTCGACCTTTGTATTGTCCAGCCGGGTTTTGTAACTTGCGTTATTCTTGTATGAAGTTCTTGAACAGTGCTCCGAGTGAAGGTGATGAATAGTGCTGAGCGCCTGATTTCTCAGCTTGTTGCCCCTTCAACCTCTTTCTCTTTCCCTTAGTATCATCTCTACAGAAAAGAAATAGCGTGCCGAGCACGGTGGGCGCCAACTGTTGGGGTGTAATTTTCCAACAGATAAGAGAGATACAGAGGAAGAACAAGAAAGAGCCAAATGAAGAAGAGATCGAATGAGCAAATGGCCAAGAGCCCTCTCCCCATGCCCTAGGGCTCTATTTATAGGGGAGGAGATGGCTGTTTACATTTATTCCATTGGTGGGATGGAATATTAAAAATAAATCCCTGAAGTTTACAAAGAGAACCCTTAAATATTACAATTAGGTCCTTGGACCCAAGATTGAGCCTCTTTTTACACACAATAGTGGGCCTTGGGCCCTAGTAGCCCAAGGCACATCCCCAACAGTAGCCCCTTAGCTATTTGGACTTAGTGGATACAATAAGGCCCAATAGCTACTTATTAAAAAGAGGCCCAAAAACAATATTTTTCATGGTGCACAATGCTTAGCTTCGCCGGACCTTCGACCGGAGGTCAAACCACCTTTCTTTGACCAGGATGCGTGTTCTTATGCCTTGCTCATGCGTTTTGATCGATGAAGGTACTTTATTAATCAGGCTCGTTGAGAGATACGCAACGTGACCTTCTCTGGAATAGTGGGCCACACCAAGACAGTAGCCTTAACTCTCTACTTGTGCCTGTCACATGTTTGTTCTGTGCGATGATTCTAATTTTTGTTGTGCCACAATAAGGTTAATTGGTTATTTATAGTAGAAATGACTAAAGTTTTTTAGTGGGTCTATTCAACTTCTGTGCACTCAACTCATTGGTTACTGCAACAATGAAACAGCATTAATATTTGGGCATAATTGCTGAGCCCATCCAGTGTGTTAACTTGAAGATTGTTAGCAAGTGGCCGTGGAAACCATTCACTTTACATGGAATTTATGTTAATTTCCAATATAGTCATAGTTGCAGGAAGATTCGATTAAAAAATCTTCTTTCATGTGGAAACTCTTGGTGCAATTTTTTTCCTTTTGATATGAAGTACCTTTTTTAGATAATGGATAATATATTACCCGGCCTTGACCAAAACGGCTACGGCCAAACAAAACAAGAAAATTACATCCCATCAAGGGGCTCCAGTAGTCCTACGCGACCACCAAGATCGCTATAACACGTTTGTCAGACCTTACAAAGAACTGAAAACGCTGGACACCCACCACCATTGATGCTTCTTCCAGCGCAACAGCACGAAGACTTGGTGCAGATACTGCCAACCAACATCCGAAGCCCTGAGCTGAACAATGCCTCCTCCACCCTTAGCTGAATACCGAACATAGTATCCACACAGGAAAACTGCCAGGCCTTGACGAACAAGAACTTCGACGACGCG
>OAMR01000044.1:2256620-2277211 GCA_900205405.1 Echinochloa crus-galli
TTTTCACCCAGTTATTGATCAACCACGAACGCAACAGAGGACGGTCCGACCAACGACTTCAGCAGCGCCTTCAACAAGGTATGTGTCACAGACACTTCACCGCCGCCGGTCCGGCAGAACATGCCAGACAAGGATTTCTCCCAAATCGCCGCTACCATCGTCACCACTGCGCTCGGCCAATAAAGAGGTCACCCTCGCCGGAAGGACACCAGCATCTTCGCACAGGACGCCGCCACCGCAAGACAAGACGCATTCCGGACGCCGTCGACGAACAACACCACCCGGAGTAAGGATCCGCTGAAAGGGACGACACCAACCCATGGGGAAGGCGGCTGCACGACAGCTAACGAATCCGCCCCGATTGCCCCCGTGGGGGCGACGCGGAGCGATGAAGGCGTTGGGTG
Source organism: Echinochloa crus-galli (assembly GCA_900205405.1). Lineage (NCBI taxonomy): Eukaryota > Viridiplantae > Streptophyta > Magnoliopsida > Poales > Poaceae > Echinochloa > Echinochloa crus-galli. Next base: position 2,257,025 of record OAMR01000044.1, read on the forward strand.
ATGATTAGTTCTAAAACGACCCAAAAACCTGCATCTACCGCATGATACCCGGCTCTGTCAAGATCCATACAAAATCAACAAGTTTGAACCCGCGACACGTGGCAATCTAGATTGGTTTGAATTCGGCTATGTAAGGTAACATGGTCATGTCTTGCGATGAATCAAAACCGAACCTAACCAATCTAGACTGGGCAAAAAGGGTGTTATATGAATTAAACATAAAGTAAAACCCAAATAACACAAGGTAACTTAATGAATCTATTAGATCTTTGCCAAAATCTAATAGAGCCGATAACTTGCTTCAAGCTAAACCTTAGCCTACCGCATGACTCATGATTTAACAAAGAAGCCTTCTCATACCAAGCTTAAATCCACCGCATGATACTAAGCATGATGCAAGGTTGCCGATACTTACGGAGGTCGACGGATCGATGATTCCCCTCGAAGAACTCGACGACACGATTAAAAGACTCGAAAGTTGGCGCAAGGCCGGTTTGTTGTATGATTGTTCGATCGATATTACAATCACCATGGGTGTATATTTATACCCCGGTTTTGACACAATTCCTAGTCGATTACGATTACAAATGTTTATTTCCAAAGAAATACGTCGAAGCGCCGTATTCATCTCATACTATTCATCAAATCGGCTTCTTCCTTATATTCGATCCACGTCATCACGCTTTCCCGAATGCTTCCGTTTCCAATTGTGGAACAGTTCCCCTACCGAATGATGACAGATTCCCGACCGCAGAGCATCTTTTGCTGAATGCTTTGAAGAAGGCCTGCCTGTCGAATGGATTCTTTCTACCGAGTCTGGCCCACTCGTCAGCCTCTTTCAGGTGCCAATTTTTTGGTGTTAACACATGCCCCTTCAATTTCGGGACAAAAGATACTTTTATCTCGGAACTGACCATAAATACTCAACGTCTCTAAGTTATCCCAGCTCAATCCCCGCTTTTTCCTCTCTTAAATCTTCGAAGCTTCGTCCAGATCCAAACCCTAGTTCATCGACCTCCGCAAGCTTCAACCTTCAAATGGCGCACCAAGATCAAGCCCTCCAGGTAATTCTCAATCTTCTTTAAGTACATTCGGCACCATCCTTTTGAATCGCATCTTTTAAATTTTCTTTTCGCCTCTTTCTGTTCTTGGTAGGCCCTAGCTGCCGAACTCTTGATTCCCATCGAGGAAAAAGCACCATCTTATTTCCTCAGGCCCGTAGGAGATTCAGACCCCTCTGAGTTTATTGCTGCCGAATCCCAGAGGATTCCTTTCAAAACCTCCTTTACCAAGCCTCATGAATGGCAAGATACCTTCAAGAATTAGCCTTTGCCCCCAATTGCTGGCTGGAGGAACTGGTATAAAAGGATTTTTGATGACAAAAGCCCTCTAGCGAAGAACTGGGACAATCTTCGCATTTCTCATTGCTTGGAATTGTCTCTAGCGAAACTCCTAGGAATGAGAATCTTCTGATTGCAGCCTGCCATTTTTGGTCCAATGGCGCAAATGCCTTCCTTTTCGGTCATGGACCAATGTCTCCCACCTTGGCCGATGTCTACTTGATGACCGGCCTGAATATTACAGAGGCTGTGCGTCCATACAAGTATAAAGGCTCCTCCAAACAAACAGGAGTGAAGACAGGAGTTGGATACAAGAAATATATCCAAAATTATATGTCTGATGGTCCTCTGACTGATGTTGAATACAGGGCCTTTCTGAACATGTGGCTCTGCAGATTTATCTTCTGTGGCAAAGCTAATGAGCCAACCCTGAACCACATCGTCATGGCTGAAGATTTGGCTGCTGGCACACTTATTCCTCTTGGGAAATATTTGCTTGGAAGTGTTTATCATATGCTCCATCAAACCACTCGCCTGATGCATACCAACAAGAAAATTCCTTGTGTCAATGGCCCCTGGTGGTTCATTCAGATGTGGCTGCAATTGTATATGCACCAGATTGTTACAGTTGATATCAACAGTCGGCATTTTCCTTCAGTCAATTACAAGGAAGGGGAAACTCAAAGCACCAAAGGCTGTCTCTACTGTATCTGTGGACAAGAGTATTGGTGAACTCTTTGAGCTTCTCTCCAAAGGCTTTGCTGACCCTCTTTGGTTCCCTTATTTTGATAATGACAACCTCACTCTTCCTTGTGAGTCTGTGCACCCATACAAGTATAAAGGCTCCTCCAAAACAAACAGGAGTGAAGTCGCCCTTTTTTCTAACAAATCCCCTTGTTTTTTCAGGCTAATCTAGTGGAACCCTGTCGCCGCTCCTGCTGCGGCTCCTGCTGCGGCGGCCGATTCCTCGAGTTCATCCAATCGGTCCTCCAGGTCCAGCTGGGATTTACACTATTCAGATAGCGATGCCTGCTGGTTCATGAGGGAGCGTGACGAGACTTATCACGAACTGGAGGTCATCTCCAAACAAGCTTGGATTGCGGACCTCGAGTGGCAACACGAACGCAAGCAGCTGCTCGAGACCATCGACGGTGAGCCCCGCAACCTGTTCAGTTTCAATCTGGCTTCAAATATCATTAATCTGTTGTCCCTTTGTAACCTCGCAGATCGTGACGCCGAGCTCAATCGGCTGAAGGCACTGGTGGAGGTGGAGGAGCTGGCGAACAAGGTGAATGCTCCTGGGGACACGCCAGAAGCTCGTCTTGGTGCAGTAGCAGGCCGCATTGACGAGGTGGCCCTTCATGGCGTCCGTCTAGGCACCGCTGCAGGTCTAGTCGCCATGTCGGCGCACACCGGTACCGACTATTCCAGGATGCCGCTTGGTTTCGCTAACGGCAATCCAGAGGATATCGATGACATCGATGCCTCCATAGATCGTCTTGATGGTCATGGCGCTGCTGTTGCCGATTCCATCCATCCCCAGTCTGTACTGAACAGGCTATTTCATTAGTTTGTACTAGGGATCATGGAATTTTGGCAATGAAACTTATCTTTTGCAGTCCTGATGTGATAATTTTGTCAAGTTTATGAGCTCATGATGTAATTTTTTGCACTAAGGGCAATACACTCTAGTATTGGCCATTTTCCCTTTTGTTGGAATTTTTTTGCTCTGAAGGCGGCTTCTTCCCGAACGCCGGCTATTTTCCATTATTCTGACAATTATCACACTAATCAGCATCTCTGAATATTTCCAAATTTCTGACAGTCTTGGCATCCCTTGTAATATTCAAAGCAATCTTCCAACATTGTCGGCCAATAATAACCAGTTCTTCTAATAACCCATTTCATTAGGTAAGCCGATTGATGTGCTCCACATAACCCATCATGCACTTCATGGGACCATTTACCGAATGTACTGTATTTAGTCCCAATCGGCAATAATGCTTTCCAAACCAAATCTCCCTCTGCAAATTGCTTGACCTTAACCTTTTTGTTGTAATATTTAGCAACTCGCATCTTATTTTTCTTAATATTTTCCAAGGCTTTAAGACGAATCATATGCAAATCCTCTAATTCGTCCATCATTAAATCATTATAATCTTTAAAACTCAAATCCTCTTGCAATTTTATCCTCCTTGAATCTGATTATACTTCCCATGGCAAGATAGCATGATGTCCATATACTAATTCATAAGGAGACGCTTTTGTAGACCCATGACACAGATTCCACAGAAACAAGAAGGATTTTTGACTACAGATGTTGCTCTACCATCTATGCACCTGCACCCTTTGTACCATTTATGCAGTTTTATCCTGTATTCCCGTTTTTGCCTTACTGTGAATGATTCATTCGGCAAAACTGGCCATAACGAGCGTTCTTGATGAATTGTTCTGCAGCAGTTTTCACCATCTGTTGATGCTCCTCAGGCAATTCTTCATTTGATCCCCATACTTTCAGCAAAGTCTCTGAATTCTGAAGATGTAAATTGAGTCCCTTGATCTGTGGTAATTGTCTGGGGAATTCCAAATCTATAAATAATGTGTTCTTTAACAAATTCAATCATATCCTCTCGAAATTTTGTACATGAGTAATAAACACATAAGCAAAGCTTCTCTATAGCCGAATACCTTGTCTCCGGGTCTAGTAACTTTCGGCTAAGGTATGCAACTACTCTTTCCTTCCCTTCAAATTCTTGAATAAGGGCCGATCCAATAGTTTGGGCATCGGCCGCCACGTACAACTTGAAAGGCTTGTTCAATTGTGGAGGCACCAATACTGGTGGCTTCTTCATGTACTCTTTTATTTCATCAAAAGCCTTCTGTTGTTCGTCACCCCATACAAACTTTTGATCCTTTTTTATTTTCAATAGTGAGGAAAAGGGCAACACCTTCTGTGACAAGTTTGATATGAATCTTCTCACAAAATTTATCTTGCCAAGCAGTGATTGTAACTCTTTAAGATTAGTTGGAGGAACAATTTCATCAATTGCCTTCATGCTTTTCTTGCCAACTCCTATTCCTCCTTCATGTATCAAAAATCCCAGAAACTCTCCAGCCGAAACTCCAAAAGCACACTTGTTCGGGTTCATTTTAAGCCCATGCTTCCTGGTGCATTCTAGAGTTTTCCTTATGTCGGCCAAATGGGACTCATGATCCAATGACTTGATCACTACATCATCAATATATATTTCCACAATCTTGCCGATCAACTCATGAAAAATATAATTCATAGCCCTTTGATAAGTTGCACCGGCATTTTTCAATCCAAAGGTCATGACAACCCATTCAAACAACCCTATGTGTCCAGGACATCTGAAAGCTGTCTTTACTATATCTTCTAATGCCATAAAAATCTGATTGTATCCTGCATTACCATCCATGAAACTGAGCACTTTGTATCCAGCAGCAGCATCAACCAATGAATCAGCAATAGGCATTGGATATCCATCCATGGGTGTAGCCTTGTTTAAGTCTCTAAAGTCTATGCAAACCCTCATTTTTCCATTTTTCTTATAGACAGGAACGATATTAGAGATCCAATCCGCGTATTTACATGGCCGAATGAAATTTGCATCTAGTAATCTTTCAATCTCCTTTTTCACATCGGCCAACACTTCTTCCTTGTAGATTTTTCGGGGTGGCTGTTTGTAAGGTTTATAACCAGGCTTGATTGGCAACCGATGCTCAACAATAGAATGGTCTAGACCGGGCATCTCCGAATAATCCCAAGCAAAGCAGTCTTTGTATTCTCTTAATAATTTAATCAACTCTTCTCTGAAAACTGAATCTAAGTTTGCACTGATGAATGTCGGCCTTGGTTTGTCACCATCTCCAATGTCCACTTCTTCCAATTTATCGGCCGACACAAATCCACGTCCTAATTTTCCATCAGTTCCATCAATTGGATTCTCCATTAAAAATTACTATGAGAGCCGACTGCTTCGATCGGCTGTTGATCACTGCTGGCTGGTGCAACAGGACCTTCTCCCCAGTCTTTGCCTGAGAAACAATCTATGCCTTGATATTCCCAAAAAGCTGGTTCCATATTTGCCACGCTTATTGAATCATCTGCTTGGACAATTTCCACCTCATCATCTATCCACTGAATGAGCTGTTGATGCATGGTGGATGGGATACAGCAATTTGCATGGATCCAATCTCTTCCAAGCAGCAAACTATATGCCCCTTTGCCCTCAATGACAAAGAAAGTTGTGAGCAGCACTTTGGATCCAATCATCAGTTCTACATGAACACAGCCTTTGGTGTCTGAAGGATTTCCAGCAAAATCATTTAGAATTATGCTCGTTGGTGTTAAATCTCCAGGGCCCATGCCAAGCTTCCTAAATGTAGTATATGGCATCACATTCACAGCAGCTCCACCATCGACGAACATCTTGGTTAAAGGCTTCCCATTGACAAATCCTTTCAAATATAATGGCTTCATATGTCGATTCTGGATTGGCTTTTCAAAGACAGCTTGCTTATTGAGCATCAATTGTGCCATTAGCTGTTCGACTTCATCTACCTCTGACAACGCTTCCTCCTGCACAACTTGATCAGTGGGAGCCATAAATTCATTCGGCAAAAAGCATACCATGCATGTAGGAGCCGAATGACCATCTTCTTCAGGCTTGTCCTTTCGACGCCATATTGATTTCATCTTAGGCCTTGCTTGCTTTAATTCTTGATTCCTCAAACGTTGTACTCTTCTCTTTTGGCTTTTCCTCAAGCCAGGTGGACACCATTGTCCTTCTTGCCAGACATAACCATGATCTTCTTCTTCATGGTCAACCCACCTGTGATCAGCATGCCTCTTTCTTGGTTGATCATCAAAACGCCGATCATCACTAGGATGCATCCTGCCAATTCTTTCATGGACAGATCGGCGATTGACAGTTTCCTGCCTATATTCATCATGCCTATCATTGCATTCAGGATAATTATTCCATGTGGGAAGCTTCAAACCTTCGTTCCAACAGTGTCTGAAGAATGCACACCCCCAATGCGCACGTTCCTGCTCTCGAGCATACTCTTCTTGTTCCTCCCTATATCTTTCTTCCTCGTATCTCCTCTTCTCCTCTTCACGTCTATGCCTTTGGTAACGCTCCTTTTCTTGCTGACGTTTCCATTTGTTAAGGAGGATACGTGTAGTGACTCTAGGCTTGGAGGATTTCCCAATTTCAAATTGATCATTCGGGAAATGAGTATTTTTCTTGTGAATCTGTTCAATCGTGATTTGCCGAGTGGGGTCGACTGAGCCACTTTGTCTTGCCTTTTCTGAAGTTAAAACTTTCATCTTCCCCTTTTCTTCAGGTGCCACAGCATTCACCATGTTGATTGAAAACCCAATCATATTCTGAGGGAAGGGATTGCTATCCAATTTCATTCTGTTGTCAAACTTCAGGTGCCCCTCTTGAATAGCCTTTTGAATCCTCATTCTGAAGATCCTGCATTCATTAATGGAATGAGAATTTCTGTTATGAAATCCACAATACTTCTTGTCTTTCACTCCTTCAGGCCGAAGCATAGAATGCCCCTCTGGTAATTTGATTCGGCCTTCTTTCACAAGGAAATCAAACAATTTGTCTGCCTTAGTCACATCAAAATCATATGTGCCCTTAGTCTGTTTAATCCACTTCTGATTCACTGTAACTGGCTCTTTGCCCCATACTATCTCTGCAGCAGCTATCTCTTCATTGTCCTCATACTCATCTCCTTGATCTGCCCTTTCGAGGAATTGATTGTAAATATCACCTACATCATTGTGTTTGGCAAATCTAGCATCTTTCTTGAGACCATATGCTTGGTTACTCATTAATGACAATCTGAGTGATAACTGGCCCAAATCATCAAATTCCATGCCGAATACCTTCTCACGAATTGCAGGCAACATTCCAGCTACAGCCATCCCAGCCAGCTGATCATCAGGAATATTTAGAGAGAAGCACATACTCTTTGTTTCCCTGAACCTCCTAAGGAATTCTGTAGGTGTTTCATTATGTCCCTGCCTCAAGCTAGTTAGATCAACCAACTTTTTCTCAGTGCTGCCAGTATAGTAATGAGCATGGAACTTTTGCTCTAGATCCTTCCAAGTACAAATTGATTGAGCAGGCAAAGAAGCAAACCATGTAAAAGTTGGACCTGTCAATGACAAAGGAAAGTATCTGATTCTAAAAGCTTTTATTGGAGCCCTTTGAGCAATGCCTCATACTCAGCCTGATTATTGGTGACAGTAGGTTGAATGGGAATAGCAAACTTAAATACTTCTCCTTTGGGTGAAATTAATAAAATACCTGCTCCACCACCTTTGTCACATGAAGATCCATTAAAGAATAACACCCAAGGAGTAATTTCAAGCAAATTAATTGATGAATCACGATGTTCAGTAATAAAGTCAGCAATAATCTGCCCCTTCACAGCTTTTGCCGATTCAAACCTCAATTCAAATTCAGATAAGGCTAAAATCCATTTGCCAATCCTTCCATTCAAAATTGGCATAGACAACATGTGCTTAATCACATTCGGCATTTAATAAATAGTGCCAAAATTTTGTACATGAGTAATAAACACACAAGCAAAGCTTCTCTGTAGCTGAATATCTTTATTGCCATCCATGAAACTAATCACTTTATATCCAGCAGCAGCATCAACCAATGAATCGGCAATAGGCATTGGATATACGTCCATGGGTGTAGCCCTGTTTAGATCTCTAAAATCTATGCTAACTCTCATCTTTCCATATTTCTTATAGACAGGAACAATATTAGAGATCTTTGGAGGTACCAATACTGGTGGCTCCTTCATGTATTCCTTGATCTCATCGAAAGCCTTCTGTTGTTCGTCACCCCACACAAACTTTTGATCTTTTTTTACTTTCAGTAGTGAAGAAAAGGGCAACACCTTTTGTGACAAATTTGATATGAATCTTCTTACAAAATTGATCTTGCCAAATTAAGCACAAGGACAGGGTTACAGTGCTTAACCTCTCATCGCACGATCTTTCTGGCACAATCACCCCTTCCATTGGAAACCTGACGTTCTTAAGAATTCTAGACCTCAGCTCCAACAAATTGCAAGGTGACATTCCCTCATCGGTTGGCAACCTACCTCGGCTACAGCATCTGATCTTATCCAACAACTTGCTGCACGGTGAGATAACCACCCACTTAAAGAACTGCAGCCTTCTTGAAAGCATCGAACTTGACTCCAACTGGCTCACCGGAGAAATCCCATCTTGGCTTGGAGGTTTGTCAAGACTCAAAGCCTTACACTTTTAGCAAAATATAAGATGCTTGTATGCCTTCATCCCTTGTCCCTGAACCACACAAAAGTCAAATTAGATGTTAGGATGAAAAGAAGGCAAAGCCTTTGGTGAGGATTCAAATACACTTGAGCGATTGAGTGAGCCAATGAGGAACAATTTATCTTTTCACAAAAGGGTGAAAACTCCGAGATAGGATCCTATTCACTCCATTCCATCTACCTAGGACAACTTAGTTTAGGATTAGTACACTTCTTGTTCCCCGTGGAAATCGATACCTTGGAATACTCCCGGGTGAAAGCTACATCGGTATCCGTCCGCTTGCGGATTTATTTGTAGGCCGTAAGGAGTGCCAACACCTAATTATGGAGCGTTCAGAACAAAGGTCTGGCAATATGGAGATGCTAAGAAATTTAGCAAGACCATCTACCTAGGACAACTTAGTTTAGGATTAGTACACTTCTTGTTCCCCGTGGAAATCGATACCTTGGAATACTCCCGGGTGAAAGCTACATCGGTATCCGTCCGCTTGCGGATTTATTTGTAGGCCGTAAGGAGTGCCAACACCTAATTATGGAGCGTTCAGAACAAAGGTCTGGCAATATGGAGATGCTAAGAAATTTAGCAAGACCATCTACCTAGGACAACTTAGTTTAGGATTAGTACACTTCTTGTTCCCCGTGGAAATCGATACCTTGGAATACTCCCGGGTGAAAGCTACATCGGTATCCGTCCGCTTGCGGATTTATTTGTAGGCCGTAAGGAGTGCCAACACCTAATTATGGAGCGTTCAGAACAAAGGTCTGGCAATATGGAGATGCTAAGAAATTTAGCAAGACCATCTACCTAGGACAACTTAGTTTAGGATTAGTACACTTCTTGTTCCCCGTGGAAATCGATACCTTGGAATACTCCCGGGTGAAAGCTACATCGGTATCCGTCCGCTTGCTGATTTATCTGTAGGCCGTAAGGAGTGCCAACACCTAATTATGGAGCGTTCAGAACAAAGGTCTGGCAATATGGAGATGCTAAGAAATTTAGCAAGACCATCTACCTAGGACAACTTAGTTTAGGATTAGTACACTTCTTGTTCCCCGTGGAAATCGATACCTTGGAATACTCCCGGGTGAAAGCTACATCGGTATCCGTCCGCTTGCGGATTTATCTGTAGGCCGTAAGGAGTGCCAACACTTAGTACTTGAGGTGAATTGTCACCAAGAGTAGTAACGAGGGTGCATGCTTCTGCTAGCGGAGTAAGTAGTTATTGACCTGTGTAGGAGTGGTTCCTAGACTTGTCAGTAGCCTTAGTCTCTGCCCGTCGCAACGGAGGTGGTAGCCTGTTGACGCAAAATCTGCTTCTCACGCCAAGCACACAGCAAGCCGAATCAGCTGGCTTCACACGTGCCCGATCGTCTGAATCCTGTAAGCGTGCCAGTCAATTTTCTCTGAAACTGACAAAGGAAGAAAAAATGTTTAGATATAAAACCTGGAACATGCCGGATGATACCAAACAGTTCCATATACCTCTTCCTCGGTTGATCATCATTCTCATATGTCTCAAAACGCCGATCATCACTAGGATGTATTCTGCCAATTCTTTCATGGACAGATCGGCGATTGACAGTATCTTGCATGTATTCATCATGTCTACCATTGCATTCAGGACAATTACTCCATGTGGGAAGCTTTAAACCCTCGTTCCAACAATGTCTGAAGAATGCACACCCCCAATGTGCACGTTCTTGTTCTCGAGCATATTCCTCCTGTTCTTCCCTATACCTTTCCTCCTCGTATCTCATTTTCTCTTCTTCATGTTTACGCCTCTGGTAGCGTTCTTTCTCTTGCTGACGTTGCCATTTATTAAGGAGAATACGTGTAGTGACTCTAGGTTTGGAGGACTTTCCAATTTCAAATTGATCATTCGGGAACCGAGAATCTTTCTTGCGAAACTGTTCAATAGTGATTTGCCGAGTGGGGTCAACTGAGCCACTTTGTCTTGCCCTTTTTGAAGTCAAAACTTTCATTTTTCCTTTCTCTTCAGGTGCAACAGCATTTACCATGTTGACTGAAAACCCAATCATATTTTGAGGGAATGGATTGCTATCCAATTTCATCTTGTTGTCAAATTTTAGATGCCCCTCTTGGATGGCTTTCTGAATCCTCACTCTGAAGACCCTGCATTCATTGATGGAATGAGAATTTCTGTCATGAAATCCACAATACCTCTTGTCTCTCACTCCTTCAGGCCGAAGCATAGAGTGCCCCTCTGGTAATTTGATTCGGCCTTCTTTCACAAGGAAATCAAACAATTTGTCTGCCTTAGTCACATCAAAATCATATGTGCCCTTAGTCTGTTTAATCCACTTCTGATTCACTGTAACTGGCTCTTTGCCCCATACTATCTCTGCTGCAGCTATCTCTTCATTGTCCTCATACTCATCTCCTTGATCTGCTCTTTCGAGGAATTGATTGTAAATATCAGCTACATCATTGTGTTTGGCAAATCTAGCATCTTTCTTGAGACCATATGCCTGGTTCCTCATTAATGACAATCTGACTGACAACTGGCCCAGATCATCAAATTCCATGCCAAATAACTTTTCACGAATTGCAGGCAACATTCCAGCTACAGCCATACCAGCCAGCTGATCATCAGGAATATTTAGAGAGAAACACATACTCTTTGTTTCCCTGAACCTCCTAAGGAATTCTGTAGGTGTCTCATTATGTCTCTGCCTCAAGCTAGTTAGGTCAACCAACTTTTTCTCAGTGCTACCAGTATAGTAATAAGCATGGAACTTCAAATCTGGCCCACTTGTCAGCCTCTTTCAGGTGCCAATTTTTGGTGTTAACAAAAACATTAACTAATCCGTGGTTTATTATGTCTTTCAATTAAAAAGATATTAATTTGATAACCTACGAAGACCTTAAATCTCAAGTCGTCCAGCAGGTTTGGACCCATCTTTGGGACATGTCACAGGTAGCAGGATAGGCCCGGCGGCTAATTGGTATATATAAATGCATTCATCCTTAAATGAAAATAAATCATAACAACCGCAAAAAGGTCGTGAACCCTATGGAAGAAATCGAAATCGTGAACGTAATGTTGGTTGCAGTCGATGTCATGGATGTGACGATCTAAGATGCCAATCATTATGTGTCGAAAGCTGTTCAAGAATGCAGAATTATGATTGGTCATTGTGTCCCCCAGAGCTTTGTATAACAGGCCAGAGAACTTCTCCCTTTCTTCATCTTCATTAAGGTCAGATTGTCCAGGCAGTAGAACTCTTGGTAGGTCTGTCTTGAGAAACGGTGCACCACTTCTGTTTTTAGCAAAAGACAGCAGACATTTCTTGATGAACTGTTCTGCAGCAGTCTTCACCATTTGTTGATGTTCTTCAGACAATTCTTCAAGAGTGATGTCCAAAATGTCTCTTAATTCAGACATCTTCAAAGCTTGTGTGTCCCACTAGGCGTGCCAAAAAGTGTGTTGACGTAAAATCTGCAGTTCACGCCAAGCACACAGCAAGCCGAATTAGCTAGCTTCACACGTGAACGTTTGAATCCAAAGATGGAAGGCTAAAAGCATTCATTATTTAAAACAAAGTCATGAACATGTTTCACTCGTGAAGGGACTACCGAATACGGCTAAATAGCCGAATCGGGTTCCATGAAGAAGGAACGAACTTTGTCAATGATGATAGATCTATCAGATCGAATTCGAGCTCTAATCCACCGATGATTAGTTCTAAAACGACCCAAAAACCTGCATCTACCGCATGATACCCGGCTCTGTCAAGATCCATACAAAATCAACAAGTTTGAACCCGCGACACGTGGCAATCTAGATTTGACTTGAATTCGGCTATGTAGAGAAACGTGATTTCGTCGTGCAATGGATCAAAACCGAATTTTAATCAATCTAGATTGGGCAAAAGAGTGTTATATGAATTAAACATAAAGTAAAACCCAAACAACACAAGGTAACTTAATGAATCTATTAGATCTTTGCCAAAATCTAATAGAGCCGTAACTTGCTCAAGCTAAACCTTAGCCTACCGCATGGCTCATGATCTAACAAGAAAGCCTTCTTGAATCAAGCTTAAATCCACCGCATGATACTAAGCATGATACAAGGTTGTCGATACTTACGGAGGTCGACGGATCGATGATTCCCCTCGAAGAACTCGACGACACGACTAAAAGACTCGAAAGTTGGCGCAAGGCCGGTTTGTTGTATGATTGTTCGATCCGATATTACAATCACCATGGGTCTATATTTATACCCCGATTTTGACACAATTCCTAGTCGATTACGATTACAAATGTTTATTTCCAAAGAAATACGTCGAAGCGCCGTATTCATCTCATACTATTCATCAAATCGGCTTCTTCCTTATATTCGATCCACGTATCACGCTTTCCCGAATGCTTCCGTTTCCAATTGTGGAACAGTTCCTCTGCTGAATGATGACGGATTCCCGACCGCAGAGCATCTTTTGCCGAATGCTTTGAAGAAGGCCTGCCTGTCGAATGGATTCTTTCTACCGAGTCTGGCCCACTCGTCAGCCTCTTTCAGGTGCCAATTTTTTGGTGTTAACGGTCAGGCTCACCGGCCGCCACCCGCGCACACCGCCGGCATCTCGCGTCGGCCTGCGCGCTCGCCGACCCACGCGCCTTGACCCAGATCCGTCCACCTTGGAGGCAAACCGGAGGCATCCCGGCCGCCAAGCGCCCAGACAGCGCCGGCCGAGGCCAAGCCGTCGACGCGCGGCCCCGTCGGCCGCGCGCCCCGCCGGGCCGCGCCGCGGACGCCGAGGACGCCGCAGGCCCCGTCGGCCGCGCCTAGGACGCCGCAGGCCGTGCCGGGACGCCGCGCCGCCGCCGCTCGATGGCCTGCCGGCCGGAGCCGCCTGGCCAGGACGCCGCCTGGCCTCACCGACCACCGCCACGCGGTGGCCATGCCGGGGACGCCACGGAGCCGCCGCCGCCGCAACGCCATGGACGCACCTCCTCCTCCAAATCTGCGAGCCGAGCCCGGAAACCGCCCCGCCGCCGCCATCCCGGGGGCCACCGGACTTCCGGCGGCGTCCTCCGACGGCGGCGAGGTGGGGAAGGGCTGGAAGGGAGGCGAGCGGTGGGGGCTGGGATCGCCGCCCGAGCCGCCCGGAGAGAGGGCGACGCGGGGGCTCAGATCCGCCGATATGAAGTACCTAGATAAGCAATTAAGAAAATTTACATGCCTAAAAATAAGCAGAACTATGTAATTTGAATTTTGAACCAAAATATGTTCATCGGAGGAAGATGTATACATGATAACTACATGACGATGCAGCATACAATCAATTGGTTCCAGCAGAAAAAGACCCAAGCATATTACTGAAATTATTAGATATATCAAAAGCTTTTGATTCAGTCTCTTGGTCATTCTTGCTAGAGGTATTGAATCATTTGGGCTTTCATCTTGGCAGAATCTCATATCAAATCTGTTATCAACTTCCTCTACTTTGTATCCTCCTAAATGGTGAACCTGGGGAATCCATAAGCCAATTACCCTGGCCTCCGTCAAGGGGGTCCTCTATTGCTGATACTTCATTCTATCAAGGCTGGTGAGGAAGTACAGCCGATAGCTAAATAGCTAGTCGTGCTGCCGATCAGCATGTATCTGTATATGCAGATGATGTGGCTCTGTTCATTCGGCCTGTACATGAGGAGCTACAAATTACCATTGGAATTTTTTACTGTTTTTGGGAGGCTTCTGGACTGCAAACTAACCTTCAAAAAAGTTGTGTGTTTCCTATTGGATGTGAAGAAGTTAATTTAGGAGTGGTAGGAGAAATCCTCCAATGTCCATCTGCAGATTTCCCTACAACATATCTGGGGCTACCAATCTCCAATAAAAAATTGTGCATGTGTGATCATGGAAATGGTTGCAGACTGACTCCCAGGTTGCAAGACAAACCTCTTAAATATAGCAGGAAGGGCAACAATGCTCCGTTTCGTCCTATCAGCCATCCCGGTAAACACACTGATTGCTATTAATGTGCCTAAATGGCTAAATGGGTGCTCAAGGCCATGATAAAATCAGAAGATCCTTCAGTGGAGGCTTGTGTATCAAAGAGGACTTTGAATAATCGAACAGTGGCACAAGCCCTCTTTGATCGCTCATGAACGTACTCCCTCTGTCCAAAAAAAAAAGAAAAAGACACCGTAGGATTCAAAATTTGTTCAAAAAACAAGTCATTTTACTATATTTAGTAGGTGCATGTGCATGCAACAATAAGTTAGTGTCAAATATGGCTAATAATTATGTGCATGCAATAATATTTATTATATTTCTAGTTTATATGTTCTAAAATTTCTAAAAGAGTAAAATACACGGGCGGTCCCTAAACTTGTCATACGGTGTTATTTAGGTCCCAAAACTCTCAAAATGCATATTTGGATCCCTGAAGTTGTCCAGATGTGTCACCTAGGTCCCCAATGTTTTAAAATACTTTTTCAAGTCCTCAAACTTGTCCTAATGTGTCATCCAAGTCCACAAACTCTTAGAATGTGTCGAAAAATGGAGAGACCTAGTGCGAGAATCAGGAGAAGTCTTCATTTTTCGCATGTTTGGACTAGTGATGATATCCATGAGGCCATGACGAGTTTATGAAAATATATTTTTTTTCTCGAATACGCAGGAGAGCTGCGTATCATTGTATTAAGTAGAGAAAAAGTTCGAATTACAAGCACGCAAGCGTGCGGGAACAACGCAGATTACTCGCAAAATAAACGACCTAGAAGCCTAGCGCCGGCCACAATCCAAAGCTCAGCGTCTTGTTTGATTCTGTCGAGGATGACCGGAGTTGCTGCTGCAGTTTGCTCAAACAGCCGCGCATTCCTTTCTTTCCATAGATCCACCCGGTGAGCATGAATAAGCTGGAGGTCCCCTTGCGGCGTCTTGGTGGCTGGATGAAGAGCAGATGCTCCCACCAGTCCTGAATTCGCGGCTGACCGGCGATGAACGAGCAATTGCAGTTGGCCCATCTCAACGCACTCCACCATACTTCCTTGGCGACCGGGCAAGAGACCAGCAAGTGATTTGCAGTCTCATTTTCCTGATCACAGAGCAAACACAGGTCATGGGCGTCAAGCCCCCGGCGTCTTCGTCTGTCGGCCGTCCAAATGCGTTCACGCGACGCCAACCAAAAGAAAACCTTGACTCTCAATGGCGCCCAAGATTTCCAAATGCGATCCGCTCCCGGGAACGTCATTCGACCCAAGTGCATGGCCTGGTATGCCGATTGCGTTGTGAAGTTGCCTGAAGCCGTCCATCGCCATCGCATTGTGTCGTCGGTCCCCGGCTGCAGTTGGACGGCCTGCAGTCTGTTCCAGAGATTGAGATATTCGACCACAGCCCGCACTGTTAGTGCGCCGGTGATGTCTCTGGTCCAGTTGCGCTGCTCCATTGCTTGGGCCACGGTTCTGGTTCGCTTTGCCCGGGGCCTCACCGTACTGACGAGCACGGGCGCCAGATCACAGATGGACTCGCCGTCGATCCAGCAATCCGTCCAAAACAAGGTGCACTCGCCGTCGCCAACTTGAATTGCAATGGAGGCATCAAACAGGGCTTGCGCTTCTTGGTTTACCTTAATTGGCAAGGCCGCCCATGCACTCTCCGGGTCAGTCCGTTGGAGCCATAACCATCTTGCACTCAATGCCAAACCGGCCAATTTGAAGTTCATGATGCCCAAGCCACCGTTCGCTTTGGGCAAACAAACGGTCTCCCATGCCACCAGGCATTTGCCATGCACCGAGGAGTCACTGCCTGCCCAGAAGAATCGCCTCCGGATGCTATCAATCTCTTCCAAGACCCACACCGGTAGCTGATCCGCCATGGCCCAATAGACCGGTATTGCCGAGAGCACGGAGGTGGTCAAGATGAGACGCCCACTCCGTTGCATCAGAGTTCCCTTCCACAATGGTAACTTGGCTGCTACCTTTGCAATCAGTGGTCTGTAGCTATCCTTTGGCAGAGCGCACACCGACAGCGGTACTCCAAGGTAGGTGATCGGAAATTGACTGATTTGCCAAGGTAGAATAGCCTGAATTTGCTGCATTGCTGCATCGGCTCCAAAGATGGGTGTGATGGAGCATTTTGCCAAATTGGTCTGCAACCCGGAGGCTTCGCCGAAGGTGAGCAGGATGCGAGCAATAGCTTGGGCCTCTGGAACTGTCGGCGATGCGAACAAGATGACATCCTCGGCATACATGCTGCATTGAAACTTGATTGCGCTGTGACCAATCGGCTGCAGCAAACCCTGTTCGCTGGCCTTGCCAAGGAGCCTGTTGAGGACGTCCATCACAATGCGAACAGCATTGGGGAGAGTGGGTCTCTCTGGCGCAGTCCCCTACGGTGCCAGATCCTTTGCCCTGGTTGCCCATTCAACATCACTCTAGTAGATGCCGTAGGGAGCAGGAGGGCCATCCAATCTCGCCATCTATGGCCAAACCCCCATGCTTGCAGAAGCTCAAGTAAAAACGGCCACAATACCGTGTCGAATGCCTTGGATATGTCGAGCTTGAGGAGCATCTTTGGGATCTTCCTCGCCTTGAGTAGCTTCGCCGCACTCTGCACATACTTGAAGTTGTCCAGGATGGAACGCCCCCTGATGAATGCACTTTGGTTGCGTTGAATCAGGGTGTCCAACCGCGGTGCCAGCCGGTTTGCCAACATCTTCGAGACCAGCTTTGGAAAGCTGTGAATGAGGCTTATGGGCCTGTAATCCTGGGGTCCAGCGGCATCCACTTTCTTGGGTATCAAGGTTAACAGCGCCGCGTTCAGGCAGCGAAATTGCCTGCGATCAGCTGCATAGAAGGCATTGACTGCCTGCATTATATCCAGCCTGATGACCGGCCAGGCGGTCTTGTAGAATGCTCTAGTAAGGCCATCAGGTCCTGGCGACTTGTCCGATGGCATCTCCCGAATTACACCCCAGACTTCCTCCTCTGTGAATGGTAGCTCGAGTGCGGACAGGTCTGTTGGCGTGATTCCAAGGGCCTCAAAATTGACCGTCGATCGCCTCTCAACGTCAGTGCCCAGCAGTTTGTGGTAGTAGTCAAACAGCACCTCGGCCATCCCTTCTGAAGTGTATGTCATCACGCCCTCAGTGCAAAGACTGCGAATGTGGTTCTTCCTGCGGCGGTGGCTCGCCTGCATATGGAAGTAGCGCGTGTTGGCGTCTCCCTCACGTAGTTGAGTAATTCTTGATCTCTGTCTGGCAGTGGTACGCTCCATGGATGCAAGGCCCAAGCATAGCCCTTTTAGCTGCTTCCGGAATTCAAGCTCCTCAGTAGACAACTGGCGTTGCTCCTGTGCATGATCAAACAACAGTATGATCTGCTTGGCGAGTAGCAGTTGCATCTTCACATTCCCAATCTTCCGGTCAGACCAACTACGGAGTGTTCGACAGACATTGCGAATTAGAGCGTCCAGACGCCGGAATGGGTCTAACACATCATCAAGGCATGTCCATCCTTCAATAACCGCATCCATGTACCCCTCAAGCTTAGGCCAAAAGACCTCGAAGTGGAATCCTGGGGCTGCTCCGATTGCAGCATTTGATTGTAGGAGGAGGGGGCAATGATCTGAGATCTCCGAGGATAAAGCCTGCAGAAAGCAGTAGGGGAACATCTCCTCCCAGTCTAGTGAGGCCAAGACGCGGTCGAGCTTGACCATGGTGGGGTTAGAGCGCTCGTTGCTCCAGGTGTACCTCCGACCATGTAGGTGTATATCCTTAAGCTCTAGCTCGTCCACAACTCTCCGAAACCGCATCATGTTGCGCCTGTTAATACGCTGGTTGCTCTTGTCTGTCGCCTCAAGAATGAGGTTGAAGTCACCAGCGATAGCCCAAGGGCCCGGGCAGGCGTCCCTGACCGCTTGCAACTCCTCTAAGAACAGAAGCTTCTCTCCATCGTCTTGCGGCCCATAGACAGAGGTTAGCCACCAGTTTGTTTCATCACCTACATGTGTTACCTTTACGCCTCGAAGAACTCGACGACACGACTAAAAGACTCGAAAGTTGGCGCAAGGCCGGTTTGTTGTATGATTGTTCGATCGATATTACAATCACCATGGGTCTATATTTATACCCCGATTTTGACACAATTCCTAGTCGATTACGATTACAAATGTTTATTTCCAAAGAAATACGTCGAAGCGCCGTATTCATCTCATACTATTCATCAAATCGGCTTCTTCCTTATATTCGATCCACGTAATCACGCTTTCCCGAATGCTTCCGTTTCCAATTGTGGAACAGTTCCTCTGCTGAACGATGACGGATTCCCGACCGCAGAGCATCTTTTGCCGAATGCTTCGAAGAAGGCCTTCCTGCCGAATGGAATCTTTCTACCGAGTCTGGCCCACTCGTCAGCCTCTTTCAGGCGCCAATTTTTTTGTTAACAGGCGCAAGCTCGCCCGAGCGGCGCGCCGGCAAGTGAGCGTACGGCCGGGCGCAGCGGCGGCGCGGCAAGATGCCAGGCGGCAAGCGGCTGGGTATGGGGCAGCGCGCAAGGGGCCGGCAGCGGCACGGCCCGTGCTTACGTAAAGGCCACCAAGGCACTGTGGCGGTGCCTTTCACTGCATATCAGCCGTCATCCTGAGATCCATGGTCGAAAATGCATGAACAGTGTAGCTACAGTAACATCCGAACAGTGCATCGGCACAGGGTTTGTACAGTGATGTACAGTGCATCGGTACAGCAATTTTTGCTACAGTATTTGTTGTGTTTTAGCTGTTGATCTCGAGATGAATGGCCTGGATGTAAAGGTCCGAGTCCGCTTCTTCTCAATCACCATCAATTTTTCCTCCATCCCCCTTTCCATCCTTTTCTTCCTCCCTACCTGCCACTGCCTGCCCCAATGCACAGCTCCATACGACCATGTCCTACTCGCCGGCGGTCGCCGGCCAGCCGCCCCGCGCCGCTCGCCGGCCCCCGCCACACCGGCATCGGGCCACCACGCCGGCAACGCGCTGCAGTGTAGGCCAGCGTCGCCGCTGCATCGGCCGCGCTCGTCCGCACCGGAGCGCCGCGCCGTCGAGCCCACCGAGCGCCCCGCCGTCGAGCCCGCCGGACGCTGTCTCGCGCCGCTCGCCGTCCACAGCTGAGCTCCCGTGCCCGCCCGTGCGCCGCCGCCTGTGAGCGCACGTACGTGGGAGACGCGCCGCGCCGCCGGCCGGCCACCCGTGCACCGCACGTCCACGGGCCGTGCCGCTGCCGGCCCCTTGCGCGCTGCCCCATACCCAGCCGCTTGCCGCCTGGCATCTTGCCGCGCCGCCGCTGCGCCCGGCCGTACGCTCACTTGCCGGCGCGCCGCTCGGGCGAGCTTGCGCCTGTTAACAAAAAAATTGGCGCCTGAAAGAGGCTGACGAGTGGGCCAGACTCGGTAGAAAGATTCCATTCGGCAGGAAGGCCTTCTTCGAAGCATTCGGCAAAAGATGCTCTGCGGTCGGGAATCCGTCATCGTTCGGCAAAGGAA
>OAMR01000044.1:2293956-2317226 GCA_900205405.1 Echinochloa crus-galli
GAGTACTAAATGTCGATGAAATCAAAAACTAATTATACAGTTTTGTTGTACTCTGCGAGACGAACATTTTAAGTCTAATTAATTAATTTTTGGATAATTTTTCGCACGTACAAACGAAATGCTACAGTGGCGCAATGATTACGATGTGACATCATACTCCCAAATTCACCCACCCAAATTCAACATCTAAACACGGCCCCAGAATTTCTACTCCCAAATTTACTATGTGAAAAGAAGATTCCCATCACATCAAAATATCATAACATGCGTAGAGTACTAAATGTAGATAAAATCAAAAACTAATTACACAGTTTTGTTGTACTCTGCGAGACGAACATTTTCAGCCTAATTAATAAATTTTTGGACAATTTTTCACACATACAAACGAAATGCTACAGTGGCACAATGATTACGATGTGACATCATACTCCTAAATTCACCCACCCAAATCCAACATCTAAACACGGCCTAGGAGTACCACCACATGTTTGCAGATATCCTCTTTTGTAGTGTAGAGATTTGCATGTGGGTGTGATGGGTACGTGGATGGGAATTCAGCTTGTCTATGTGGTTTGTATAAGCTGCTTTTCACAATCTCTGGTGGAACCAAACAGGTCTAACCCAAGTAAAAGAAAAGCAACATCACATAGGAAATGTATGTCTTTTCATGGATTTAGTATTCTTTGGCATAGATTAATGCATGTCTTTTCATGGATATAGTTTTTCATGTATACTAACCAATAAAAGTTTAAATAATTTTCCACTACAAAAAAAAGGGGAAAGGGGTGTCATCTCGTCCTCCTCGTCAACTAATGTGAATAAACAACAATGAATCTTTTATAGCGAGATTACTTGGAGAGGAAAAAAAAAAGGTTTGGTGAATAGCATGTGCCTCCCTGGGTAGTCTTTTATGACACACTACATCCGTTCCAAAATATAGATCGTTTGATTTTTTTTACCATAAGTTTTACCGTTCATTTTATTTAAAAATTTTATGAAAATACAATTAAATTTAAGATATTTTTAAGTTTTTTGTTAATAAAGCAAGCCACCACACAAAATTTTAAATAAGACGACGAGCGGTCAAACATGAGTCAAAAAGTTAAACGAACCCTAATTTGAAACGGAGGGAGTCGATGATTTTTTTCTAGGGAAGCGCCACAAGAATTAGCATTGGCGACGGAAGACACACATGAGAACAGGTAGGTAGCGTCTTGATGCATATGTGCATATATATGTACTCGGTATATATGGTACGTGATCCTATGATGTGGAAACATTGAAATTTATATACAGCTAAAGAATGTATCCTGGAAAAGCATGCCACGCCCGCGCGGCGGCGATCACATGCCGAACATCTCTACTGTTACCTCCACATGTACATGCGCTACACCGGGACTACCGTCTCCTGGAGCCAGCAAGCATGCAGCCTCTTCCTACATGACTGCGGGCCTGCAGCTGCAAGCCGCAAACATCATGCTAAGCATGAGGTACGGTGTGCGGCGGTGGGCTAGCAGCTTACTCTGCAAACAACACACACCAATTTTAACTCAATCGGCGGCTTCTGTGGCTACGACAGGCCTTGAACTCGAGGGCAGCACAGCACGTGCTATAGTGGCCGCGACCATGAATCTGTCACCCTTGCACATGTACAGGGGCTCACGGCGCGGCTCTTCCGATCTTGCCGCGGAGCAGCAGTACAACATGGCCGCCGGCTCGCCGCCTTTGTAGGTGGTTGATGACGTGCTGCTCTGTCTCGACGACTATCGATAATGCTGATAGAGAGATCAATCCATCGAATTTTTTTTCTCATCGTTTTATTTTACAAAGGCTGCGGCGTAAGGTAATTAAAGAGATGAGATCAAGTAGGAGTCCTTGCCGTTGCCAGTTGGTGAGTGGGACTCGGTCACGAAATCGAACGTGATTCTTGGACTCTCGGAAAAAATATTGAGGCAGAAAACATGAAATTCTCTCTGGTGGATTGATTTCTATAAATATTAGGAGGTTTTCACAAAATTATGACGTAGCGCTGAATCAATCCTTGCTTTATAATTAGGTAGAGATTTACCATCGAGTGGTTAAAAGCTATTATAAATATCTAAAATTATTGAAACTTTGATTATCAAAGTATACACAAACATCCTTCTTCGGATAAGGAGCTGACACCAAAAATATAAACTTTGCATCTTGGTACTCTTGAGCCTAAAACCTTCTTTGACCTGTTTTGCTCATTTCTCACGTTGATTCATTTAATACATACTATGATTTCTCTTTTTTGGGAGAAAAAGTGTGGAAGAAAATATGCTGTTTTTGAGGGGTACACGCGACGAATTCTCAACCAAAAAAAAAAAAACTTGTAACAGTTACGTTTCACACGAGCACGGTAGACCAGGGCGCCACCACCGCTTGCTTTTGCTCCTATACCTTCCCTTCCCTCCATATACCACCACCACCCCCACCACCACCTCCTCCTTCCTTTCCCTTTCTGCCGCATTCCCTCCTCCTCCGGCAGCCGTCGCCCGTCGCCAGCTCTCCCTTCCCATGGTCCGGAAGGAGACGGCCATGCGGCTCCCCCCGCAGCACCGGGGGCTGGAGGTCAAGGTCCCCAGCTTCTTCCGCTGCCCCATCTCCCTCGACGTCATGCGCTCCCCCGTCAGCCTCTGCACCGGCGTCACCTACGACCGCGCCTCCATCCAGCGCTGGCTCGACTCCGGCAACACCACCTGCCCGGCCACCATGCTCCCGCTCCCCTCCACCGACCTCGTCCCCAACCTCACCCTGCGCCGCCTCATCGCGCTCTGGGCGTCCACGGCCGCGCCCGCGTCCCCGTCCTCCTCCTCGCCCCCCGCGGCGTCCGCCGTCGGGCCGCCGCCGGCTGCCGCCGCGGCCGAGCTCCTCCGCCGGATCGCCGCCCCCGGCGCCGACCCCTGCCCCCCGCTCCGGAAGCTCGCCGCCTTCCTGAACGACGACGACGTGACCCTGGACGGGAAGGCCGTGGACGCGGGCTCTCCTGCCTCGCCGCCGTCTGCGCGTCGCGCCGCGGCGCGCGCGCCGAGATGGTGCGGCTGGGCGCGGTCCGGCGGCGGTGCGCGCGCTGCGGGCCACGGCGGAGCCCGGCGCGTCGGCGAAGGCGCTGCGGGTGCTCGAGGCCGCGGTGGGCTGCGCCGAGGGCCGCGCGGCGCTGTGCGAGGGCGCGGAGGAGGCGATCCCGCCGTGGTGGGGAAGATGATGAAGGCCGGGCGCGACGGCGCGGAGGCGGCGGTGGCGGTGCTCTGGGCGGTGTGCCACCGGTACCGTACTAGGACCGGCGGGCGGCGGAGGCGGCGGCGGCGGCCGAGGGCGGGCTGACGAGGCTGCTGCTGCTGGTGCAGAGCGGGTGCTCGCCGGCGGCGCGGCAGATGGCGCTGGAGCTGCTCAAGATTTACCGGGTGAACGCCAAGAGCTGCCTCGCCGGGTACGACTCCAAGACCACGCACATCATGCCGTTCTGAGGAAGCGAAGCGGATGAGAACGGCTTGGTGATCCGGTGGATTCGATTGGAGCAGCCAATCGCAAACTGAATTGCATGAAACAGGGGATGGTGTTCGATCTTGTTCCTGTGAAGTTTTCTTTTTTTCTTCTTTTGATGTAAGTCCATAGAGAAACAAAACAAAGAAGAATTGGTTCATGGAGGGGAGAAAGAAGAGAAGAATAATAATCTGTACATGGGTAGAGAGTTTTGACATGATCAGAAGAGGCACAGGGGACAAATTAACCAAATAATTGATTTTTAGGCCGAGGGAATTGCTAATCTGTTGCTTACATTCTGAAAGATTTGCAATTGTTCAGACTCGAAAACGAAGTGATCATCGGCATACAGATACAGGAGATGTCGAGCGATCACAGGCTGCCTCTCCAAGAGATAATCATTACGGTACGTGCTGGTCTGATCAAAATATCCGATGATCTTGCACGACGACGACCGATCCACATCAACCAAATGATGGCCTACACACCACACTCGGCGATACTGATTCGTACTAGGTTTTTATGATAGAAAAGGCGCTCATAACTTTTTTTTAAAAAAAAAAGCACTCATCAGGCAACAAGTTGCGAGTTAAATTTACCTAATGGAGAATGTCGCGGTCTGGACTCGAGAGCTCCTCCTACACTAGGCATATCCGTAGGTTGAAAGCAAAATGCGTACTACAGCAGCATGATCGCTAGGATAAGCCTAAAATGGAGGAGCATCTGGCTCCACGTCGGCGTTAGACGACCGGAGCTCACGATCGGTTTGACCGGGACGTGGAGTAGAGCATCACGTCCAGTTCACTCCACCCACTGACTGGACCCACACGGCTGGGGCATCATGCCTGAATGGACCGGAAGAACAATCCACCCGGCTGGCAGACATGCTTAGCAGCAAGTAGCAGAGCAAGGGGACATTCGCTTGGTTGCCGATTTGCCAGGTTTGCCAGGTAAGTGATGTATCGTTTGTGCAGCAGCAAAAGAATTGACAAGAAATTCAGCCGTAGTTCTTTGACCTGTTTTGCTCATTTCTCACGTTGATTCATTTAATACATACTATGATTTCTCTTTTTTGGGAGAAAAAGTGTGGAAGAAAATATGCTGTTTTTGAGGGGTACACGCGACGAATTCTCAACCAAAAAAAAAAAAACTTGTAACAGTTACGTTTCACACGAGCACGGTAGACCAGGGCGCCACCACCGCTTGCTTTTGCTCCTATACCTTCCCTTCCCTCCATATACCACCACCACCCCCACCACCACCTCCTCCTTCCTTTCCCTTTCTGCCGCATTCCCTCCTCCTCCGGCAGCCGTCGCCCGTCGCCAGCTCTCCCTTCCCATGGTCCGGAAGGAGACGGCCATGCGGCTCCCCCCGCAGCACCGGGGGCTGGAGGTCAAGGTCCCCAGCTTCTTCCGCTGCCCCATCTCCCTCGACGTCATGCGCTCCCCCGTCAGCCTCTGCACCGGCGTCACCTACGCATTCTGAAAGATGTTGCAATTGTTCAGACTCGAAAACGAAGTGATGATCGGCATACATATTCAGGAGATGTCGAGTGATCAAAATACAGGTTGCCGCTCCAAGCGATAATCATTACGTTACGTGCTGCTCTGATCAAAATATCCGATGATCTCGCACGACGACGACCGATCCACATCAACCAAATGATGGCCTACACACCACAATCGGCGATACTGATTCGTACTAGGTTTTTAATTTTTATGATAGAAAAAAGCGCTTTCTATCAGGCAACAATTTGCGAGTAAAATTTACCTAATGGAGAATGTCGCAGTCTGGACTCGAGAGAAGAAGATTACACTAGGCATATCCGTAGCTTGAAAGCAAAATGCGTACAGCGGCATGATCACTAGGATAAGCCTAAAATGGAGGAGCATCTGGCTCCACGTCGGCGTTAGACGACCGGAGCTCACGATCGGTTTGACCGGGACGTGGAGTAGAGCATCACGTCCAGTTCACTCCACCCACTGACTGGACCCACACGGCTGGGGCATCATGCCTGAATGGACCGGAAGAACAATCCACCCGGCTGGCAGACATGCTTAGCAGCAAGTAGCAGAGCAAGGGGACATTCGCTTGGTTGCCGATTTGCCAGGTTTGCCAGGTAAGTGATGTATCGTTTGTGCAGCAGCAAAAGAATTGACAAGAAATTCAGCCGTAGCCTGTGCGATTAATGTGAACCTAGCAATGGTGTTCACAATTTTTGTGAGGTGGTGGCTCGGCGCCGAGCACGTAATGTTAGCTCACAAGTCACAATTTGTGAGTGGGAGGCGGAACGGCGTGGCCGGCCGGTGGTCGCGCACCGCATGCATCAACGCGCCTCAACCTTTTTCCTTCCCCGAACCAAGAAAAGAAAATGAAATCTTTTGCCCGCCCTTTCCCTGTGTCAAATTCTGCTGCTGCCGCCTTCTCTCCCGTTCCGTTCCGATGAATCGGACGAGCAGCTAGCTACACCTAGGCCAGGCGGCCGGCCGGGCAAAGTTTCCGGCGGCCGTCCAAGCTCAACTCCTAGTGCGGCACCGACGTGGCCAACCAGAATTGAGGCGAGGGGCGCAGGGGTCAACCCTGGGGCAGTTGTTTAGAGGGTAAGGACGCTGGCTACAGTTGACTGGATGACTCGCGTGCGTGGACCGACCTCATTTTATACGAGCAGAGCAGGAGCGAGTGGAGGGAGGGGATCGGACGGACCGTCCTGTTCGTTTGGATTGTTTCCAGTGAGTCAACAGTATTTTTCTCTCAGCAAAAATGAGCGTCAGCCATCAGCCACCAACCAGCTAGCAATGTTTTTCTCTCAGCAAAAACCAGCGACAGCCACCAGCCAAACGAACAGGGCAAGCGATAAAAGAAGAAGGGCCGGCCGGACGGAACGGAACCGAACGCGACGTGGTGTTAATGCTCTTTTGGGTACTATACTCTCTTTGACTGACCTGCCGGCCTTGATGGTCCCTAGAAGAGCTAGGCGTTTCCCCGTCCTCGTCCAATCAAGCTCGTGCTTTCTTTTCAAAAAAATTAAGCTCGTGCTTATCACAGGCGATTGTTTACTTCAGTCTGAACCAGAATCAACAAAGGCTTTCGCCGTTGCTAGGTGCGCAGACAAGCAAAGCGATTGCTCGTTAAGTCGTTGCTGCCTGCGGCGTGAAAAGGCCGGAGAGATCGAGGCAGGCAGCAGAGCCGCTCGGCCCGCCGCGGTAGCCGGTAGCAGCTCAGCTGGAGACTGCACTGATGACGAGCGGTCCGAGTCTGACGCCTCAGTCACTTTTTCTCATCACGGTTTTAACTACCGTATATACGCGCCGGACAGTGGTTTACATACTATGGGCCATCTTCGTTTGTGGAAGGAACGCGTGTTGCCCTGGTGATGGGCTCACGGCCCAGTGGCCCACAACAACACAACGACAGCCGCTCTGCGTGGAGTAGATAACAACAACAACAACAACTGGGCTGGGCCTGCGTGGAGTCATTTGATCATGGGCCACGGCTCGGGAACCGTGGGCCCGTTCCTACGTGTCCTCTTATGGGCCGCCGATAGAGCGAGCGAAACATACGTACCAAGCCTCCTGCTCTCACCGTGGGCCAGTTCCTACGTCAGTCCGCCCTAATTAAACTGGTGGTCCCATCGGATGCGGTCCGGATCTCGCAGTGCACTGGGCTGGGCTGGGTCAAAATCCTTCAGGTTTGGGCTCCTGAATTTCTCCTCTGTTTTCTTTTTCCTTCTCAGGCCTCTCCGCATTTAAAAACAAAACAAGAAAAAGAAAAAGAAAGGAACTCTGGATTTTTTTCAAAAATTCTCTCAATAAATATTCAAAAAGTGAATCAAAGAATATGCTTGTTACTCTTACATCTCGGACACGTTGCTCAGGAATCTAGAGCCCTGAGAATCGAATTTGTCAAAAGATGACTAGGTGTAAATCAGCAATGAAGGAAATACTTGTTGCCGCCAGTACTGCCTGCTTGTCCATCAGAAAGAATACAGGCAAGCAGTCCCAGGCCAGAATATCATTCCACACCTTGTTCACATTTCTAGTGCGCATTACCACTGAGACACACCCTAAGCCTGCTTTGTGCGCGTGCAGCGAATTTCCGTCCCAAACCATTGTATCCCCGTGGCATTGTGTACTGTTGTAGACAGTACAATACCTCAACTTGGCGATCCAATTTGCGACTTGTCTACGAAGTCGTCTGACATCCCATGCCGCCTCGCGTTGGAACGCGAGACTGAATGGATCATGGAGGCAGGTAGGGATGCAAGTATTTATGTTTTTGGGTCATTGGGTCGACCCAAAACTTAAAAAAATGAACTAGAATGGCATGCCATGTAAATAATTTAGAAGATGAAATGAACTAGAGTGGCTGATAAAAAACCCATTGGGTACCCACTTGCATCCCTAGAGGCAGGCTTCAACTGCATTTCATAAATTTCTACTCTGTGGTAACTAACTGAGGACGGCCTGGTAAATAAACAATCGAGGACAGCGATTTTAAAGGGCATCCACTGCACGGGTTGCTGCTCAGCACCCATAAAAAGTGGCACTGGTATTTTGTCACTGCTTAAAAGCTCAGGCAAGGAATGAACAGGCCATTGGCTCCATTGCAGATCGTCACCTTCATGGTCTGATCGATGAAGTGGTCCTGCTTTGCCCTGATTTGAGGCTTCCTGCAAGTTCCATGAATCCATGATCAGCGGACCACATTCAGCTTCTAGAGAGTCACATTTCTCAGCGATCTCGACTCCCCTAGTAACAACTATAACAAAGCAAAAGCAAAACTCTTTCAGATGATCCTCTTTTCGACGGTAGAAACAATAATAAAACCACTGAAAAAGAGCAAAGTCGGTATCATCCTACAGTACTGAAACTGCCACGGACACACTGAAAAACTACTGCCACACCGCTTAAGCCGGCCAAACACGCATCATGCTCACCTCCCATGCGTGGCTCCTAAAAGAGCACGCCACCCGAATCATGCCGCTCGTGCTTTGTTTGGCAAAGAAGGGGCGACCGCTATCGTCATCCAATGCTATGGTTACGACGATGGATTATTCACCCTACACATCGCAGCATCGACCATGCATGCATGCATCCATGAGCTAGCGAGACAACGCTATAGCAGCTACGGCCTACGGCGGCACTAAACAACCCGGGACATGATCGTCACCACGCCTAACTTTGCTAGAAGCGACCATTAAATACGTCATGCTTTGTGCCTCTCTAGCTGCCTCCCAAGTTTGCTTCGATCTCTTTGTTTCTTTACGGGGATAGAGAAATGGCCTCTCAGGAACTTTCTAGAAGTACGTGAGAATCTCCATCTGCCCAAGTGAAGGAATTACACCGGGTGCCAAACGACAGACATGGCACGGCCTGCATGCGAGGAGATGGGTTAAAATTTTTACAGTAGGATCATATGCATGCATCTAATACCTGCACGCCACATTATATATACTACTAGGATTATTTGCAGCTACAGGAAGATAGGGCCAAAGCCCTAGCACGTGCCCTCGGCCTAATGTTCCATTATAATGGATCTAATAAAATTAGTACTGTTAATCGCAGTCATCTCGCTTGCAAAGATATGCATATGCCAAAGTAGGCCTTGTTTAGATGCTAAATTTGGCCTCCCAAATTTGGGCTTTAGAGGTCACGTCACAATCATTGCGTCACTGTAGCATTTCGTTTGTACGTGGGAAAAATTGTTCAAAAATTGATTAATTAGGCTTAAAATGTTCGTCTCGCAGAGTACAACAAAACTGTGCAATTAGTTTTTGATTTCATTTACATTTAGAACAAATGCATGTTATGACATTTTGATGTGATGGAGAATCTTCTTTTTACATAGTAAATTTGGGAGTTGAATTTGGCATCTAAACAAGGCCGTAGTCAACCTTTTCCTGTGCAGGCATATGCATGCAGTATACCCTGCGTGCGCTCGTACTTTATGTATCGTTAGCACGCCGTGATGGTCATGTTAGCAGGTACGAATATGTGAGACTGCAACTCGATCTGCAGCGTTGCAAAAGGTTAAGAGAAAAGAAGCCATATGGGAATGTGCTCGCCATGTCTATACAGGCGGCACCGGCACTGGCAAAGCGAGCAAGTGCTATTTTCATGGCCATGCATGTGCAGCGATGGCATCCTTTTTCGGTGCCACGTACTGAGCCTTGCCAAAGCATATACCATGCATTAGCACATTAGCAGGGCATGAAGATTATTTTTTTCTGTCATTTCGCAGCACCGACGTGTGATGCCCAACCTTAGCTGATGATGCGCATGCAGCAGCAGCAGCAGCAGTGGACATATAGATGTGCCGAACCATGCATGAGACAAGATCGAGGTAAGCTAGATCATATCGGAGAGGTGATGAATAGATGAAGGTCGTGTAGGTAGGTCTGGTACACTACTAAGTATCGTAGCAATTATTGCTTGCTGATGATGGTGCTCTCAAATATGGCTGCGTGTAAAAAATTTTCTTCTGAATTTGATCCCAACTCACTGTGCTAATGCAACACATTTGAAACAAAGAAATTTCACAACAACATGTGTAGAGATATTTGGCAGACATGTATTTTCTAGGAAAAATCTCACATCTTTCTCAAACTAGAATATTTTTTTCTCAGGTTACAGAAAAAGCCTAATACGACGACTCCCACCGACAAGATGCAGCTCACCGAGACAGCACCTTTGTACCCTCAGATATTTGTAACCACTGGTTTTGGAAGTACTGATGGTGCGGCCAGCAGCCTCTAGTGCCGACTGCTCGGTGTTTGTTTTTCCGGGGTTTGTTCGTGCTTCGTGGCAACCCCAATAAAGACGAGCTGAGCAGGAGGTATCTGCATCTCGATTTCTGGGGGAGATGATCTATTTTTTCCTGTTTTCCTGCGGTTCCGGCGGAGGGAAGAAGACAACCGTCTCAGCTTTTTCAGGGACGATCATAACCTAAAATGCCTTTGCTCAGATGAATGCACATGTTTCGTCAGCCCGTTTGTGGGCATTGGGCAGCCACCTTTCCCTTTGGTTCTGCAGAGCCATGCGATTACTCTATTCCCTAGCCCGAAACCGTTTCACACTACAGGAGCTCCTTGCAAAATGAGTGCATGTCAGTATTGGAGTAATTAACAGTTAAGCGCTAAACCTCCGCACCTTTGCATGGGGAAATGCGAGGACATATGATGAAATGTTCTTGCTCAGGTAAAGCAAGATCCGAAATGCACGAAAGCATGCTAATGCGTCGGGTTATATATGTGTGCCCCATTTTTAGTTAATTTTTTGCTCGTAACTCGTATTCTCCCAAACCCTGACGTACTAAGGTAAACCGCTATTGGCATAAAAGGTACAGAACAATGAAAAAAAACTCCACCAACATTTAAGCAACAGATCATAATATAAATGGCAAGCACATAATAATTAAGAGTAACAACAACGAGGAGCAACCGGTCCGCTTCCAGTTTCCACTATAATCAATAAATAACAGAAAGAAGTCTTCTATAGAACTACCAATAAGTTACAACGTTAGCAACCACTACTCCAAAGACCTCTATCACAAACGGTTCCCAAGCCCCATCACAAACGGTTTTGGGAACCGTTTGTGATAGTTCGTTTGTGATGCCCCGGGCATCACAAACGGTTCCACCTCTATCACAAACGGTTCGTAATACGAATCGTTTGTGATTTCCTGCGTCCGAAATAAATCCAAAAAAAAAATACGAAAACATTAGGGAAAAAATTTATTTTTATTTGGGGAGGCCACTAGCCCTCCAAGTCGCAAGTCGCACATAGATCGCACCATTTTTTCGCGCATAGATCGCGCGCTACGCGGCCGGCGGGATTCGAACCGGCGACCTCTCCCTCGACTGGATATGGTTTCGATTCCTATCATATTATACCAAACCGAGTTTAAATTGCTTATTTGAGGCCCTAAACAACTTAATCAAAAAGCGTTGAACTACAAAGTTTCCTAACTTTTCGAAATCTACAACTTTCATGTTGACCGTTTTTTCATCCGAGGCCCTTTACAAAATTTGAATTTCAAATTTGAGAACATTCAAACTTAGATCTAGCTAACTAGATGACTTAAAATTACAAAGTTGTCAACTACAGAGTTTCATGACTTGTCGAGATCTACAACTTTTATGTTGACCGTTTTTTCATCCGAGGTCGTTTGAAAAAACTCAAATTTTAAATTTTGATTACAAACTTACTTTTTATTAGTAAAACAATATCAAATTAAAAAGTTGTCAACTACAAAGTTTCATAACTTCTGAAGATCTACAACTTTGATATTGACCGTATTTTCATACGATGTAGTGAGAGTAACATTGTTCACAAATCTTATAGGTCTCTCTTATAGTTTTAGAAACTATAATTCTATGAGAGATGGATTTTATGAACAATATTCATATGAATTTGTCAAATGAAGAAATGACCAAAGTAAAAGTTATACATCTTGAGAAGCCAAAAAACTTTGTAGTTCAACACTTTTTGATTTGAATTGATTTACTACTTCAAAATATGGTTTTAACGTGTACCATACACATCATGACAAAGGGTTTAAAAACCGTTTGTGATGAGGGACATCACAAAGGGTTCGTATTACGAACCGTTTGTGATGACCCCCATCACAAACGGTTCGTATTACGAATTACGAACCATTTGTGATGACCCCCATCACAAACAGTTCGTAATACGAACCTTTTGTGATGCCATCACAAACGGTTTTTCGATGTCGCTTTCTGTAGTAGTGAACACATTTGGTCTAGATACAAACTTAGCATCAACAACAAGATCCACAACCATCTAACTAAATGTACGACAATAGTCAAACAAATCTAGTAATCATTTTCATATATCACAAACTAGGGGTCCACAATGCACGCAATTTGATCGGCATGTAGTTTCCAAAAGTCTCCTACTAAGTACTAATAACCAACAAAGTTTCAACTTAATTAGCCATAACTTCACCACCCAAAATGATGGTATACTAGATCTGTTGTGCCCATAGAACTCGAGCTCTTTTACAGTACCCAATACCACTCTTGGATGGTATATGGTATAGATATGGGTAATTTAGTAATTACGACTATCCGTTGCCAGTCGTCGTACATAGACAAGAGATAGACGTCAGAAAAATGAGGAACAGAAGGAAATGAATAAGATTGAGAGGGAAATAAAACGGTAACTCACGGTAAATTTAAATGATCTAATGAAAAAATTACTTAATTATGTTAATTATAATGATGCTATTTATATTTCTTCCAATAATACCCTTATACTACATATATCACTCCTCATATACTACCTATACCACTGGTCAACGTTATAATGGTATATAATTTTTCTTAACTAATCAGAAGTTTATATACTACTTCTTTTTAACCGATGGTATTGGGTACAGTAAAGGACCTCAAGAACCCGGCCTCTCAAATTGAATGCTTTACTCAATCCTCAAACTAATATAATTGATGAAATCAAAATATATACTCTAAATGTAAACTATGCTCATCAAGTTGCCGATCCCAACCACATTTGGCCCTTTTCGAATTTGACAAACTCTCCTCTCTTTTTCCCTCTTTTCTCTCACATTTGCTGGGCGTGAGGTGTTACATAACGCAAAAGATTTTAGTTTATGAACTCCCAAATTAAAGACTACTGAACAGAACCACACCTATCCATATTTCTTTTCCACGCAGCATTATCTGCTCTACAGTTGTGCTCGATACACGTAGCGTGATCTCAATAGCCCGTCGACCTCCATCCATCTCCTCCACGGCTGCTCAACAAACCTCTCACATGGGTGCTATGTACAGTAGTCGCCATGTCTGCAGAAATACTTGTATATGCAACGATGTAAATACGCCTGCTCCACCGAGGGCCCGCCCTGGTATCTAGCTGCTACCTCTCGCAGCTACGGCTGCTGCCCATGGCGTCAACAGGTTCAGACTGGCCCGTGCTGGACCAGTGATCGGGTAACCCAAGCGACCAGCGGGGAAGCCTCGCCTCCCCTCCCCTCCCCTCTCTCCCCCCACATGCGAGCTATGATCCTCTCGATCACGAGCGAGCTATGAGCCAGCATCCAAGGCCCCCCACCCACTCCTCCCTCCCTGCTCGTGTATATAAAGAGGTGGCAGGGTGAGCTTCTCCTCAGGCCACCAGCCACACTGACCAGAGCATAGCGGTAGGGCTTGTAGTGTGAGTGAGTGAGTGAGGAGAGTGTGAGAGAGGATGGGTGGCAAGGCAGCTGTGCTGCTGCTGGGCCTTGTGGCCGCGAGCCTGGCCGTGGAGATCCACGCCGACGCCGGCTACGGCTACGGCGGCGGGTACGCGCCCACGCCGACCACCCCCAAGCCGGAGAAGCCACCCAAGGGCGAGAAGCCGCCCAAGGAGCACGGGCCCAAGCCCGAGAAGCCACCCAAGGGCCACAAGCCGGAGAAGCCGCCCAAGGAGCACGGCAAGCCTCCCAGCTACAAGCCGCAGCCGAAGCCGACTCACACTCCGACGCCGCCGACGTACACCCCGACGCCGAAGCCGCCGCCGACGTACACCCCGACGCCCAAGCCGCCATCCTACACTCCCACACCTCTGACGTACACCCCGACCCCCAAGCCGCCGGTGACCAAGCCACCAACCTACACCCCCACTCCCAAGCCAATCCCGCCAACCTACAAGCCGACCCCCAAGCCCACACCTCCGCCATACACCCCGACCCCCAAGCCATCTCCCCCGACCTACAAGCCAACCCCCAAGCCGGCTCCTAAGCCTTCTCCCCCGACCTACACCCCAACCCCCGCTTCCTCGTTGTATCCTGCAACCTACAAGCCGACGCCGCCGTCGTACAAGCAGCCGCCGGCGTCTCCTCCGCCGCCCTACTACAAGTGAGAAGGGTTATTGTGCTTTCGAGCTCGGAGCATAGGGTACGTACAACAAACCATTTTCTTCCCTTTATCAGATGTCCTATTTTCAGTCCAGTTCTCTCAAACTGTTTTTTTTTTCTTAACAAACGGTGCTCATTTTATTGTGTGTTGCAGAAGGTGATGGAAGAGTTGTGCTAGCCAGCCGGCCCCAAGATGATGAGCCGATGAAGAGAGGCCCTGATCCTCCTCTTGTGTTCGCTGCCATCCATCTATCCTAGCTAGAGAGGAGAATAATGCAGAGCTCTGCCGCTTCACCCGCTCTGTTTTCTGTCGTCGTGTCCCGTCTAGTTGGTGTTCGTCAATGTCGTCTTATATTAGCAGCCGTAATTGTGTGTGGGTAATGGTATTGCTACCCATATATTGGTGTGAGGCTTACTGTGAAACCACAATAACTGTGATGGAAATGCAAGTGAAATCCAGTTACTTTACTGTATGCTGGTTTGGTTTCACTGCTGCATGTACAACCAGCTCCTTTCATCTTTTCCCTCCATGGCTCCATGACGTGACGAGATGAGATGTGATGTTTCCATGTCAGAGATGTTCGGTGCACACAGTGGCCTAAATGGGCAACACTCTTCGCGTGTCACTAGTGGTTGCCTCCACTGTAACATATAGATTCGTCCCACACACAGGTAGCCAAGCGGTGACGCCATTGAATACAGTGGAACCGCATCCTTTCCCCCTCGTGGCGTTGGTGCAGGAAGCGTGCATGGCTGCTAGTCTGCGGCGACGTGAGCTGTCACGCGCTGCTACAGACCCAGTTTGACGCCTACCACTCTACCACGGCTCGTCAGACCACACATGGTCCCGTGCCTCGCAGCTTCAGTAGTGACTGCACGTACAAACAATATATTGCGTCTAGGTGCATTCCAGCTTACGTACACAACTGTGTCCCGATCAATGCTAACTCTCTAATCTGCTGGACAATATATTGTAGTATGTAGTACTGCACAAAGTTATTTTAAAAAATATATACTGCAGAAATTTAAAGAGCTGGGAAACAACGATGAAAAGGAAAATCAATAAATATACCGCGCCGGGCATGCATGACATACACGATGACAGAGTGCGTACCATTTTTTATGTGGTATGGTAGTACAAGGCCTGTTTAGTTTCAAAAGGCAACTCCCAAATTCACTATACAAAAAGAAGATTTCCTATCACATCAAAATATCATAACATGCATGGAGTATTAAATGTAGATGAAATAAAAAACTAATTGCATAGTTTTGTTGTACTCTACGAGACGAACATTTTGAGCCTAATTAATTAATTTTTGGACAATTTTTCGTACATACAAACGAAATGCTACAGTGACGCAATGATTGCAACGTGACCCCAAACCCCCGCTTTTGCACTCCCGATTCTGCATCTAAACAAGGCCTAATCCGTTTCAGGGGTGGTCAGATTGTAAAAGCTCCTAGGCAGAGACAGCCCGGCAATTATCTCAGAAACATCACATGATTGCATGCGCCTCAGTGAAAACTGTACGACATTGTGAGCGCCATCACCCAATCCCAAACACCCGATCCCGGTTGGACCAACACAATATGCTGATAGCATGATGAACGCGTCGAACCAAGAGAAAGTAGACAAAAGCACTTGTGTTTTTTCCTTTTCTGGGAGATAATAAACAAGAACACTGGTCCGTAGAGTAGGGTAAATTTTATCATGCATGCTGACGCCCGTGTACGACCATGCATTATATTATTGGTTGATCTGGTCATGCTAAATAAAATTGATCTTAATACAATTGTATATTTTTGATATATTTGATTAAGATTAAATAAAGTTTTCCTTATCGAAAAAAAGATTAGAAGCGGTAAAAAGAAGATAACCTGATGAGGCATGTTAGTGGCATCATGAAATGGAGATATTACCAGCAGGCTAACAGGAGTCCCTAAATGGGAGGTGCTCTAGATATTTAAGGATATGATCAGTTTTTTTTTTGAACGAACCGCACGAGACGGTGCGTGTTTCATTGATATAGCAGAAAAAATACAAGTCTACGATCCTGGAAGGTCATAGACTGGAAAACAAAAAGAAAGAGAAAATAAACATCTGTACTTGCCCGGTTGGATTGGGACATCAACGCGGGGTACCACTCGTTACCCATCGGCCGATAGCAAACACACGAAGACGACATAGAGAGAAACAAAACCGCAGCTCCCACCCACAAGCCGCACCCTTGCAGTCATCGAGACTCCGACGTAGTCCGCCTCTGGTGAAGGAACAAAGGAGGCGGACGCCTTCATGGACGTTACAACAATGCGGGACCTATTCAACAGGAAGAAAAACACCGAGTCCGAGCAAAACAACGCGCGGGGCCTCGCCTCTCCCGCCGTTGGACGCCTCCTCTCTCGTGCGCGGGGGCCTCGCCACGTCCGCCATAAACTCCATGCTCCGGGCTCGTTCCTTATGTTGCCGTCGAGATAGCGAGCACGACCGCCCCGCCTCCAAGGAACTTTACCAGAAACAAGACCATCACCGTAGCTCAACTTCATCGCACCCTTCCGCTTGCCCGCGACGGAGTTGCCAGCACCAGTCGAGGCCATCAAAGATGGCGGGCTGCCCATGCTGCCAACCGAGCGGGTCTCAAGAGACAACGCCTCCAAGGAGGGAACAACGCCAAAGGCGCCGCCGTCGCTCGTCTAGAAACTAGACAGGGTTTTCACTCAGAGACCTCGTACAGCGGGGTTGAGGCTCCGTAATGACGCACTCAAGAGGGAAAGCGACGTCCGAAAACGCCGCCGTCATCCACTAGCAGGAGCTACCACTAGCAGGAGCTAGCGAGGGCTTTCGCCCGGAGCCTTCATCCCTATTGCACGCGCTCGGCGCAGGAAGACAGCGCCACCATCCCGACCACCTCAACCGGGCAACGCCTCCGCCGTACCCCACAAGCCATGCTGCAGCACCGTCACTCCCCTGTCGCCCCGCACCGCCATCGTCCAACGTGCAGCCTGCAACCAGGGCCGCCTCGTCGGCCGTGCTGCACCCAGGACGACCTCCACAGGCTGCATGCCTCGCGCCCAGGGCCTCCACCGCCGGCCGGGCGCCACACCGGCCGCACACCTCGCTGGCCCGAGCACCACCGCCGGCTGCACGCCTCGCGCCTCCGCCAGCCGCACGCGACCGCCGGCCACCCCTCCGCCGGCCGCGCCCAGGGCCTCCTCCACTGGCCACGTGCGCGGCAACCTGCGCGCGCCGTCGCCGCAGTCCCCTCACCGGTCGTCCTCCTCGCGCCGTCGCTGGCCGCACGCCGGCCGTGCTCACCCCGGAGGCGCCCTCTCCGCCGCGTGCAGCCACTGGACTGCCCGCTCGGGCCTCGTGGCCGCCCGCTGCCGCACCGCCGCGCGCTCGAGCCGTAGCCGTGCTGCCTCGCCCGCAGCCCATGCCGCCGCAAACAGCCTCGCCCGCACCAGATCCGGCCGCGGGGCCACCGGATCCGCGCCCGCCGGCACTGGATCCGGCCGTCCCCCGGCCCGCCGGCGCCGCCGCAGATGGTCCTCCGGCGATGGCGACCGCGCCCGCCAGACGGAGGAAGGAGGGATGGGACCGCCCCGCCGCCGCCGTCCTTGCCGTCCGGCCGGACTTCCGGCGGCCAGCTCTAGCGGCGGCGCGGCGAGGGGAAGTGGAGGGAGGGGGTGGGAGGCGGCGGCGCGTCGCCCGCCCGTGTCGCCTGCGCGGGGGCGACGCCGGGGGGTGGATATGATCAGTTTTGGAACGTGAAATTTCATGCATGCGTCGTTGTTCATCTCATGTGCATAATTTTACCTACTTCCATGATAGGGACATAGCATATGATCATATCGTTAAACCCAACACGCACATGCTCAAGCACGGATTATTGGTAACGTGGCAAGTCGCCCGTCGTTTCGAAACCAATCATATTTTCGCGTACATTAGTACAGTACACAATACTGTATTTACGAAAGTTATGTCCCTCACGGCCATCTCGAGTTCGACGGATGGGATATGCCAGTATCGTCTTTTTTTCGTATGGGCACATTCCCACGTGGGCATGTCAGAGATAATTAACTCGAGAAAAAGAGCTTTGCCTGACGCCCTTGCCATACCTCTCGATCTCACTGCAAAAAGGGCACCAACATGCAAGAGTAGAGCGAAGAAAAGAATGTTTTTTAACAAAAAAAAAAAAACCGAACCAGCATGCAAAAGTAGAACTGATGGAGGCTCCCAAAAAATGTCTTCGAGTTTTTCAGTAAGAAATGTCTGAATCCTGAATCATAGGCACGTGGTCTGCTAATCTAGCTAGTTACCATCCAATCCGAATGTGAGTGGCCACTGGCCAGGAATGAAAACCTGCTGCATTGCCTTCTGAAGAAAATCCAATGGTGTCGTTACAGAGGTTCAACAACCGTGGCATGTTGTTCACACGACGGTGAAAAAGCAGCGACCTGACGGAGCGTGGTGAAAAAGAAGTAAACGGTGAGGAGGAAAGGAAGCAGACGGGCAGACGGTGCGGTGCCATAATGACTGGCGCGTGCCGTGACCTAGAGTGCATGCACGCGGTGGTGAAAAGCGCAGCAGCGACCCATTTTTGCATGAGAAAGGCAAGCATGCATTCATTTGCAGTAACGTGGCTCCTGTCGATCTAGCATTGGCTGACGACGGCGAAGCTACAGGGTATGGTGCGGTGCGCCTGTAGTACGTGTCCTGCCCGAGAGCCCACGCCGTGGAATGTAACGGTGAGCAGACCAGAGTCTCAGGTAGATATAGCGTGTTTTGACCGACAGAGCTCTCAAGTCATCCGGCAGGCCCGGCCCCCTAATTAGCAGTTTGGTTGAGTAAAGCAGAGAGCTCCATCCATCGGGTTCACCCAACGAGAGCTGAACGAACAATTGTAAGGCGTCCAATCCGATCAGCGTGCGCGCTCGTGTGTAACTTGTCGAGTGTGGGCAACCTGTGCCGTGCATGGCAGCAGAGGGGTACAAACACAACACAGGGGTCGGCTAGCTCTAGCTGTGGTACAGTACAGGCCCTGCGCTAGCGTACTGCCCTGGAAAAGTCTGCGGGGGGTGGGGCCACATATTGTGGGGGAGCAGAGCACGGATCAGAAGGGTCGAGAAAGAGGCCGGCCCGCGGACAGGGGCACAGTCGTACAGAAGCACAGTACAGTATCTCTGCTCAACGTGAGCCGCGCGCGGGCGTGGCTCAGGGGCCGTCGGATCGGAGTCGGACCTACCCACCATTGACTGACTCTTGCAGATCAGCTAGAGCGCAACAGCGGACGGCCACCACCACGTACCGGATCAGATCGTCACGGGCAGCACGACGGCTCGGCGCCGAGACGCGAATTTCTCACCCCGGCCCCGCGCCCGACGGCACCGCGGCAGGCAGGGGATGGATGATGGGGGGCCCCGGGCTTTGACCGGCAGGCAGGGCCATCCATTTACGCCGACACCACCGGGGAACACGGCTGGAACGACCGGCCCAGCACGTACGACAAGCGCCAATTATTTTCATTTTTAGGCGAGTGCGATGCGGAGAATGAAGCCAGCGAGCGCGATGATGATTGGGATGGCATGGCATGGCATGATGGCCGCACCCCGCAGCGCAGACTCACTCGAGCCTGGGAGCGTGGATGGCGGAGAAGCCGACAGACAAGTCGCCGATACTGGGGATGGCTCGCCTCCATCCATCCCCCGGCCGGGCAACGGCGAGGCGAAGCTGCACGGAGGCTTCGTCCTGGGACTGGGACGGACACGCCATCGTCATTCTACTACTGACTGTACACCAGCCATCGGTACAGTCGTTGCCTACTTATTGCCTAGTACACCAATTAATCGCAATTTATTCGGCACTTCCTATCTGCAACGATTTTCATTTGATCCGGGTCGTGAAAGTGCCCTACAGTGCGTATCAGTGGCAGTTTTTCCGACGCAAACATGCAATCATTTTCCGGGCCCTATGATCGATCGATCGATCATCCATGTGCGATGGATCGATCATTCTCCCTTTCTTTCTTTCGTAACCCGCGGCTGCAAACCCGGCCGCGGTGCATCATTTCGTTCGTTCATGCCGAATCGATCATAAGCCGAGAGCCACGCGTCCAGCCCGTCTCGTGTACGCGACACCGACACTGCTTCCCGGAAAGGAAAAAAGGCTCACTAGAGAACGGCACGATGCATCGAGTAAATTAAGCGACGGTGGCGTCGTGCACATGGGCCAGAAACGTACTGATCGGCGTTACGTTCTTTCTTTCTTTCTGCAAGCTAGACGGCCGGCAAATAAAGTCGCTGCTGGAGATCGACGTCGACGACGACGGATCGGTCGACACGTCCTCATGGATTAGTGCAGGGGAGAAAAAAGGGTACGGTTCAGATCTCATCGTCGTGAGTCGGGATCCGATCGATCCACCTAAACCACTACACAAATTAACATGCCTGCCCGTTTCGGTTGACCTTGCCTGGCAGCAGATAATGCCGGAAATGTCACCTACTACTGTGCCTAGCCTCGCCTAACATTCCCTAGCCATCGCGTGCTCCTCACATGGCCGGCTTCAAGCGTAGCCGCTAAAAATGTTGGTGTTTGGATTGAACTTCTGGACTGCCATTTTACCGTTAACAGTAACCTCTGCAGATCTGAGATTCAGGACTCGTGTTGCCACACAAGGAACAGGAATGTCACGGTAAGCGGTAGATGAACACAACCGTACGTACTTTTCTGGAGGCTGAAAGCTTTTGTTCAGATAATGTAAGAACTTATTACCATGTGCTTCTGAATTCTGATGGTGTAAATCCACAAGCCTGTGTAATGGAATGGAAGTATTCCGTAAGCTAAGCGTGTCAGAAAACGACACGACCCCGCAAGTCAAATGCACAGGAGTGAACTAGTAGTGATATAAAGGAAAGGTAACAGCCATGCAAATTCCTCAGTCCACGCACCCAAACGACGGTGGGATTTTTCAGCCTGTCAATGGACCTCCGTCCACAAAATTCTTCAGTCCGGAGACCACTGAGGCCGAAGCCCACTCGGTGTAGTTTGGTCCAAACACACACACACGGCTGAACAACGAGGACCCGTCGACAAGCTAGTCTTCTGAGGTCCAAAAGGCCCATGAGACTATCAGTGGAGGCCCTTCTGTTCAGGGTAGAGAACATGTCAAATCTAGCCGTTCCCTCAAGATACTCGATAAGTAAGAGTTGGGTACGTGATTGGACTTGGAGTCCAATGATAGGACGGTCCAGTGGAACGCTACCCACCAGGGTTTAAATCCTGATGCTCGTATCTTTTCCTGGAATTTACCAGGATTTACCGGCGCTATGCGTTAAGTGGTAAGCGGAGTTTCCGTCGACAACGAGGTACCAATGGTGACTTCGGGAATCTTTCTGCCGGTGCTCTGCTCAGTCCTTCGGAGATGCTTATAGGGGTAGGGTTTACGTACGTGTATTCATAGGGATGAGTGTGCG
The DNA here is from genome assembly GCA_900205405.1 of Echinochloa crus-galli. Classification (NCBI taxonomy): domain Eukaryota; kingdom Viridiplantae; phylum Streptophyta; class Magnoliopsida; order Poales; family Poaceae; genus Echinochloa; species Echinochloa crus-galli. The sequence goes on from OAMR01000044.1 coordinate 2,315,809, forward strand.
TGCGTGTGTGAGCGTCTGCGTTGTACTGTGTAATCTAAAAAAAAGTAAGAGTTGGGTACAAAGTACAAAAGAAGACGGAAAGAGAACGTAACTTCGTTTGTCCGTGTCATGGGATTCTCACTCCAAAGATTTCTCGATCATGCAACGTTTCTGTAACGGTTACTACTTATTACGACTACACACACAAGTAGGCCAGGCGCATTGTTTACCAGGTTAACGGAAAGAAATACAGATACTAAATTTCAAAATTCAAAGTAGTATACAGAGAGTATCAAGGTCAGGTCTAATGTTGTTAACTTGGCGACTTTGAAGAATGAGGAGACATCCTTGGTAATTGCTGTGCACTAGAGCGTGAAATTTGCTAGTTAAAGTAGCTTCTTCGAAGACCAACAGCACGGAATTTGCGGCCCCGGCCCAGTCGGTGCTCACCCATTCTCCGCCGGACGGCCCTCTGTTCTGTAGTTGTCCAGCAGCACCCAACCCAAGATAATGGGTTTGGTACAAGTACAACATCAAACTGAAGATTCAAACGGCCACTATATAAGGCGCCAATTGGAAGGGATTGAGAGGCAAACCACCAACCAGTGAAGGAACCAAAACACAGGCACCACAAACATGAAGGGCATTGCCCTCCTCGTCGCTCTTGCAGCTGCGCTCACCTCGTGCTGCAACGCCTCATCGCCTCGCTATGCCTTCCCTCCGGCAGCAGAAGCACCAGCTCAGGCACCATATGCTCAGGCACCACTGACCGCGCACCATGGACCCGAGCATGGGAAGCATCACCACCATGACTTGGCGCCAGCGGCATCGCCGTCCTATCACAGCTCGCCTGACCACAAGCACCATGGCCATCACGGCCACCACCACCACCACCATGAACACCATGAAGCTCCGCCAAGCCATTCCCCGACTCACCCTCCCTCGCCCCCTGCTCACCACGCACCACCGCCTCATTTCCCACCCCCTGCTCATCATTCACCACCACCACCTTCTCACCATGCACCTCCGCCTCATGTTTCACCTTCACCCCCGGCTCACCATTCACCCCCACCCCATGGTTACCACGCACCGCCGCCTCATTTTTCACCTCCAGCACACCATACGCCACCACCACCTGCCCACAACACACCGCCTCATTTCCCACCCTCTGCTCACCATGCACCGCCACCCCCAGCTCACTATGCACCGCCACCTCATTTCCCGCCCCCTGCACACCACTCACCACCATCGCACCACTCGGCGCCACCCCCAGCGCACCACTTACCACCCCCGCCTCCGTCCCGCTATCCGCCGCATTTCCCAGCACCTCCACCACACAAACATTCGCCACCGCCATCACATTCTCATGGCAAGGCACCACCACCACATGGCCACAGAAAAATCTCACCGCCAATGCGATCGGGGTATTTGGCTATAGC
>OAMR01000044.1:2317354-2346314 GCA_900205405.1 Echinochloa crus-galli
AATAAAGACCCCACAATTACTATGTTAAATGCACCGAACGAAAAACCGATGGTGACACAGGCGGCATATGCCCCCCGCCCATACCATCCGTAACGTCGTTAGCATCCGTATGAAGGCAGAAGAGAGTGTGGGCCCATGATCTAAAAAAGTATCTCTTTGCACATTTGATCTTTAGCATCCCATTTTCTGACTTGACTCCAACAAAACTGTAAAAACTTTAGATGTGCTACGTTCCGCAAAAATGGGATGCTGAAGATCAAATGTGCAAAGAGATACTTTTTTAGATCATGGGCCCACACTCTCTTCTGCCTTCATACGGATGCTAACGACGTTACGGATGGTATGGGCGGGGGGCATATGCCGCCTGTGTCACCATCGGTTTTTCGCTAGTCTATTTCACTCAAACTCTGCAAATCATATATTAAATTACAACTCCATGATACTGAATTGCTGTACGATTAATAAAGTACCTGAGAAAAGAATATCAATTAACTCACCTGGATGATTCCAGCAACAGAAACCTCACAGTGTTGAACGAAAACCTGCTATAAGAAATCCATAACAGAATTCAGCTTAGGAATGTCACGGTAAGCGGTAGATGAACACAACCGTACGTACTTTTCTGGAGGCTGAAAGCTTTTGTTCAGATAATGTAAGAACTTATTACCATGTGCTTCTGAATTCTGATGGTGTAAATCCACAAGCCTGTGTAATGGAATGGAAGTATTCCGTAAGCTAAGCGTGTCAGAAAACGACACGACCCCGCAAGTCAAATGCACAGGAGTGAACTAGTAGTGATATAAAGGAAAGGTAACAGCCATGCAAATTCCTCAGTCCACGCACCCAAACGACGGTGGGATTTTTCAGCCTGTCAATGGACCTCCGTCAAAAAAATTCTTCAGTCCGGAGACCACTGAGGCCGAAGCCCACTCGGTGTAGTTTGGTCCAAACACACACACACGGCTGAACAACGAGGACCCGTCGACAAGCTAGTCTTCTGAGGTCCAAAAGGCCCATGAGACTATCAGTGGAGGCCCTTCTGTTCAGGGTAGAGAACATGTCAAATCTAGCCGTTCCCTCAAGATACTCGATAAGTAAGAGTTGGGTACGTGATTGGACTTGGAGTCCAATGATAGGACGGTCCAGTGGAACGCTACCCACCAGGGTTTAAATCCTGATGCTCGTATCTTTTCCTGGAATTTACCAGGATTTACCGGCGCTATGCGTTAAGTGGTAAGCGGAGTTTCCGTCGACAACGAGGTACCAATGGTGACTTCGGGAATCTTTCTGCCGGTGCTCTGCTCAGTCCTTCGGAGATGCTTATAGGGGTAGGGTTTACGTACGTGTATTCATAGGGATGAGTGTGCGTGCGTGTGTGAGCGTCTGCGTTGTACTGTGTAATCTAAAAAAAAGTAAGAGTTGGGTACAAAGTACAAAAGAAGACGGAAAGAGAACGTAACTTCGTTTGTCCGTGTCATGGGATTCTCACTCCAAAGATTTCTCGATCATGCAACGTTTCTGTAACGGTTACTACTTATTACGACTACACACACAAGTAGGCCAGGCGCATTGTTTACCAGGTTAACGGAAAGAAATACAGATACTAAATTTCAAAATTCAAAGTAGTATACAGAGAGTATCAAGGTCAGGTCTAATGTTGTTAACTTGGCGACTTTGAAGAATGAGGAGACATCCTTGGTAATTGCTGTGCACTAGAGCGTGAAATTTGCTAGTTAAAGTAGCTTCTTCGAAGACCAACAGCACGGAATTTGCGGCCCCGGCCCAGTCGGTGCTCACCCATTCTCCGCCGGACGGCCCTCTGTTCTGTAGTTGTCCAGCAGCACCCAACCCAAGATAATGGGTTTGGTACAACATCATACTATCAAACTGAAGATTCAAGCGGCCACTATATAAGGCGCCAATTGGAAGGGATTGAGAGGCAAACCACCAACCAGTGAAGGAACCAAAACACAGGCACCACAAACATGAAGGGCATTGCCCTCCTCGTCGCTCTTGCAGCTGCGCTCACCTCGTGCTGCAACGCCTCATCGCCTCGCTATGCCTTCCCTCCGGCAGCAGAAGCACCAGCTCAGGCACCATATGCTCAGGCACCACTGACCGCGCACCATGGACCCGAGCATGGGAAGCATCACCACCATGACTTGGCGCCAGCGGCATCGCCGTCCTATCACAGCTCGCCTGACCACAAGCACCATGGCCATCACGGCCACCACCACCACCACCATGAACACCATGAAGCTCCGCCAAGCCATTCCCCGACTCACCCTCCCTCGCCCCCTGCTCACCACGCACCACCGCCTCATTTCCCACCCCCTGCTCATCATTCACCACCACCACCTTCTCACCATGCACCTCCGCCTCATGTTTCACCTTCACCCCCGGCTCACCATTCACCCCCACCCCATGGTTACCACGCACCGCCGCCTCATTTTTCACCTCCAGCACACCATACGCCACCACCACCTGCCCACAACACACCGCCTCATTTCCCACCCTCTGCTCACCATGCACCGCCACCCCCAGCTCACTATGCACCGCCACCTCATTTCCCGCCCCCTGCACACCACTCACCACCATCGCACCACTCGGCGCCACCCCCAGCGCACCACTTACCACCCCCGCCTCCGTCCCGCTATCCGCCGCATTTCCCAGCACCTCCACCACACAAACATTCGCCACCGCCATCACATTCTCATGGCAAGGCACCACCACCACATGGCCACAGAAAAATCTCACCGCCAATGCGATCGGGGTATTTGGCTATAGCACCTTCGCCAAATGATTACAGTGCTGCCCCTAACAATGCGCCTTTAGCAAGTCAAAATGGAGCATCTCCACCATGGTATTTTTGATGCTAGGATCAAGAAGAACACTTACCTGAGTCATTAGTAATATTGCAGTTGAACTTTGCACAAGAGATCAAAATCTCAATAGCTACTTCGGAGGCATCCTTACTTTTTCATCATACTTTATTTCCAGCAAGAAGGTTACTGAATAAATTATGTACTTCATCGGAAATCATGCTGTTCTTGGAGTCCTATCTCAAATTGTTTCTTTGTTAGTTGGTGTCTATGATATGGGAACCATACTTTACAAGTTTTCCAAGTCCTTAATCATGTATGCCATTATTGTCCAATTTGTCAAGTGGGATTTTATCTGTTCCTCTAATCTCTGTATGTCTGTTCTTATCTAATTTAACAAGTATGTTTTTCTCTGCTCCTCTAATCTCATTGATGATTCTGATAGCATCACCAGAACAATGAAACATACTCTTAACTGGTTCCATTGTAAAATTTAGGGGTATTTCATCCACTATCGTACAGAAAAATTTGATTAAACCACATAACTTATTTTACAAGAATTACTTCTCCCTTTTTAGTCTATTTTACTCAAACTCTGCAAATTATATATTAAATTACAGCTCCATGATACTGAATTGTTGTATGATTAACAAAGTACCTAAATAAAAAAAGAATATCAATGAACTGACCTGGATGATTCCAGCAACAGAAACCTCACAGTGCTGAACAAAAACCTGCTATAAGAAATCCATAACAGAATTCAGCTTAGTCATTGTTAACATAACAAATGAAAGCCCAAAAAGGAAGAACTATGTGGACTAAACTAAAGCAAACTTAAAATGGCTTGAGAACATGTGATCAGCTCCTATGTTATCTCCCAAAACAGATCAAAGCTGAAGACATAATATGTGAACTGATTGTGCAAAAAGTTCCTTAAGAGCACAATAAGTGTTGGTGTCAGAATTAATAAGGTCGCACCAAATAGGTAAAGAATAATAATGCGATGTTAGAATTCACAAGCTAACACGAGACAAATAAACTTGGGAACTTTTTCCATTCTCCCCCCAAACAGCGTATAGGGACCACCTTTTATAGTGGCGGTTCGACTTCCAATTTACCATCGATACCCCTACCTGCTCCCTACACACATGACCTTATCAGTCAACGGCCTGGGGCATCGATGGGATTTTACAAGATGACAAATTCAAATTGACTACGCTACCGAGGACCTCCTTCAAACGCGACTGTGCTTTGCTCTTCGTCCTCGGGCGCGGACCTATCTTGAACGCGACGCGATTCCGCATCTTGTCTTCAAACGCAGACCTCTCCTGAACGCGACGCGGCTCCGCACCTTGTCTTCAAGCGCGGACCTTTCTTGAACGCGACCCGTCTCCGCACCTTGTCTTGAGGGCGCGACGTTCTCTTAAGCGACCGCGGGTCGTCGCACCTTGTCTTGAGGGCGCGACCTTCTCTGAGCCAGGAACGAGGTTAGCTTTGACAACAAACAACTTTTAACAAGGACCTTTCTCAGATTGCAAAAGTGGAGGTGAGCTTTGCTAACTAAAAATAATCCCCAACAGTAGCCCCTCGATGTTTCGGACCAGATCCAACGGGCCGATCCATCGAATAAATGAGATTCTTTAGAAAAAGCGTCACCTCCGGGCGAGTTGGAGAAAGGTCCGACCTTATCAACTGTAATCGGTGTTATGGTAGCATGCTTGCTCTGTCGAGAAGGCACGTGTTCACCTTTCGCAACTTGACCGTTTCTAAGTCAAGTTTAGACGTACCTTTTTTGTTCAAAAACGTTACCTCCTCTCCTCAGCTTTTTGGGATCATTTTTTTTTGTATTTGGTAGCTGTGGCTACTTTGATTTTTTTTAAAAAAAATTCTGATTCAAGAAGAGATGGTGCCTGTTTATCACACTGCAGCTCTTGTGTTGTTTCCTATATTGAGGTGTTCGAATTGAGAACGTCACCTCTCCCACTTTTGCAGACCTTTGCGGGGTAACTTTGTTTGGCAACCGAGGCTTCCCAGCCCCTGACTTTGTTTAGGTCTTGTCGTTTTTAAGCTTACACCTTTTTGTTCAAAAAAAATGTCACCTTCTCCCTTTAACGTTTTAGGGGTTGAGATCGTAGCTCGTTCCTCGGACCTTGTTCATAAGGTGCGAAATGTCGACCTTGTTTAAGATTGTTGCGCAAGTGAATGCTCACGAAAAATAAACGAGCCCCCAAAGAGGCCAAGCGCTATGAAAGCGTCACCTCCCCCCTTGGCATTTTTGGGGTCGAGGCTATTTTTCGGCTTAGTGACCTTGCGACTCGTAAAATTTTTTGAACATTTTCCCTCCGTTTTTTGAACTTCACGCCATAAAGGGAAAAATAAGGTGCAGGCACTTCACCCGCCTTTGAAGAAAAGATCTTTCGGACTTTTCACTTAATTAAGAACGAGCGTACCTTGTATCTTCTTTGAGCAAAGCACCTCTTTTTTGAGCAACCTATAAGGTTACTGGTTGGTCTGGAGAGAATAGCTTCCATTTAACAGGGAGCTATTTTCATAGAGCTAATAAAAGAATAAGGTACCGAAGTTTGCACCACCGATGCTTTTTCGGAATTGAAATTGAAGTACGCACCTTTGGGGGGAAATACTTTTCGGTCGTCACAACCCTCGGGCTTGTAGACCTTACTAAACCTTACTAAGCTTAACCACTTTTGATTTGGCGAGCCTCTTTTTTCAGTTTTAGGTCATCCCAGCTCCTTGGGCGTGTTGACCTTGTTGATTTTTCGGCTCTATTATTATTTGAATCAGAGACCTTTTTGAGATTTTGATTGAGCTTATGGACTTTTTCAGCCCCTAGCTTTCCCTTTGATCCTTGTCTGTAACCATTTTCAAAACTGCTGACCATGGTGGTCAAGAGTGAAAACAAATAAGATTACAACATTTCTCGATAACCTTTTCTCAACTTGCTGACTTTGATGGTCAATATAGATTGAAAACGAGTAAGGTTATGACCTTTGTCAATAACATTTTTCTTAAAATGTTGACCTCAAAGGTCAATATATATTGAAAACTCATAAGGTCGCGGCCTTGTCGATGACCTCTTTAAAATGCTAACCTTAAAGGTCAAAATAGTTTGAACATTAATAAGGTTATGACCTTTGCCAATAACCTTATTCTTAGACCGAAACCCCCAAAAGGCTAAGTACTTGTTGCAAAAGCGTCACCTCCTACCTTTAATATTTTAGGGGTTGAGGTCGTAGTCCATTCCTCGAACCTTGTTCATAAGGTGCAAAACAACAATTTCCGTACATACGAAAAATAAACGAACCCCCGAAGAGGCCAAGCGCTATAAAAGCGTCACCTCACCCCTTGGCGTTTTTGGGGGCGAGTTCAAAACCCAACCCTTGGACCTTGTTCATATGGTACAAAATGACAACCTTGTTTAAAATTGTTGCGCAAGTGAATGCTCACGAAAAAAACGAACCCCCGAAGAGGCCAAGCGCTATAAGAGCGTCACCTCCCCCCTTGGCGTTTTTGGGGGCGAGTTCTAAACCCATCCCTTGGACCTTGTTCATGAGGTGCAAAATGACAACCTTGTTTAAAATTGTTGCACAGATGAACGCTAACTAAAAAGGTGAGCCCCCTAAAAGGGTCAACTGTTGCGAAAGCGTCACCTCCCCCTTGCCATTTTTGGGGTCGAGTCTATTTTTTAGCCTAATGAGCTTATAAGTCGCAAACTCATGGGATTTTTCTTTTGTTTGCTTTAAAAATCATTGCACCTTGTCTCTTCTTTGAATGAGACAGCTCTGAGAATTGTTGTTTTTTTGTTCGCGTTGAAAATGGAAAAATAAGGTGCGGATATTTCGCCCGTTTTCGAGGAGAAGACCTTTCTACCTTTTTCGTTTATTTTGGAGTGAGCGTACCTTGCTTCCTTTTTGAGGAAGACACCTCTTTGTTGAGCAACTTGAAAGGTTGCTTATTAGTTTGAAGAAGGTGACCTCTTTTAAATGAGGGGTTACTTTCAAAGAGCTAGTCAGGAAAAGAAACAGGTACGAAATCTGCATCACCTGATGCTTTTTCGGTGATTGGTACGTATTTTGGAGAAAAGATTGCTATATACATAGGTAGCAATTTACAAAAGATTCGCCACGTTAAATACCTCACACCCAGGATATGGGTTTTCCCCGTGAGGAAAAGAGTGTGGTCTTTGGAAAAGGGGGGAAAAGGTCGCATAATCTATAAAAAAATGAAAAGGTAAACTAGACTAAAGAAAAGAAAAAAGGTGGCAGCATGGAGACCTTATTAATACTTAGGCTTCATCACCTTTGAAGTGGTGACTTTTTTTTTTAGTTTTAGGTCACCATAGCCCCTAGGCATGGAGACCTTATTAATACTTAGGCTTCATCACCTTTGAAGTGGTGACTTTTTTTTTTAGTTTTAGGTCACCATAGCCCCTAGGCATGGAGACCTTATTAATACTTAGGCTTCATCACCTTTGAAGTGGTGACTTTTTTTTTTAGTTTTAGGTCACCATAGCCCCTGGGCATGGAGACCCTGTTAATACTTAGTCTCCACCTCCTTTGAAGTGGAAAACTTTTTTAGATTTTGATTGAGCTTTGGTTTTTCAGCCCCTAGCTTTCTCTTTGGTGATCCTTATCGTAACCATTTTCAAAACTGTTGACCATGGTGGTCAATATAGAGTGAAAATAAATAAGGTTATGACCTTTGTCAGGAACCTTTTCTCAACTTGGTGATCTTGATGGTCAATATAGAGTGAAAACAAATAAGGTTAGTGCCTTTTCGAGGACCTTTTCTTAAAAAGCTGACCTTAAAGGTCAAAATGAATTGAACATTAGTAAGATTATGACCTTTGCCAATAACCTTTTCTTAAAATATTGACCATACAAGTCAATATAAATTAAAAACTCATGAGGTCACGACCTTGTCGAGGACCTCTTCTTAATACGCTGACCTTAAAGGTCAAAATGAATTGAACATTAATAAGGTTATGACCTTTGTCCATAACCTTTTTCTTAACCGAAACCCCAAAAAGGTTAGTGCTTTTTGCAAGAGCGTCACCTCTCCCCTTAGCGCTTTTTTTTTGAGTTGACGCTATTTTTCTTTGCGGTGGGCTTGTAGATTAGTCGACCATCTTGTCTCATTTTGAGCGAGGTGTTTTCCTTGTTGAGCAACTTGAAAAAGGTTGCTTATCGACTTAACGGAATGTAACACCTGCAAAAAAGATCGTGCAGACCTTTCGTTTGTTTTTGAATGAGATCGTACCTTGTCTCTTTTTTGAGCAAGGCACCTATTTTTTGAGCAACTTGAAAAGTTGCTTGTTAGTCTGAAGAAAATGGCCTCTTTTTAACTAGAGGTTATTTTCAAAGAGCTAACAAGATAGAAAAAAGGTACCAAAATCTGCATCACCTGATGCTTTTTCGGCGGTCAAAGTAAATTAAAAATCGATAAGGTCTCAACCTTTTTGTCGATGACCTTTTCTCAAAATGATTGGTCTTAAAGGTTATCGTAGATTAAAAATCGATAAGGTCATGACGTTTGTCCTTTGTAAAAAAGGTTGACCTTAAATAGTGTCAAATCTATGAGGTTCCCTCGGTTGCCTGGACATAGAGACCTTTTCTTGCATTTCCTCTATACGAGAGAAAGGTAAAAAATTTCCTCGCTAGGGTTCCCTTGGTCTCTTGGACGCGAGGACCTTTTCTTGCTTTGTATTCGTGCGAGAGAAAGGTAAAAAATTTTCTCGCTAAGGTTCCCTTTGGGACTTTTACATTCCCTTGGGTTGCAGACCTTTGCTTCTACTTTTGAAAAAACGGGTCTTTGTCTTGAAGAGGTCACGAACCTCCTGCCCATCTCGTGGGTCTTTGTTTTGAAGAGGTTACAAACCTCTTGCCCATCTTGTGGGTCTTTGTTTTGAAGAGGTTACAAAACTCTTGCCCATCTTGTGGGTCTTTGTTTTGAATAGGTTACGAACCTCTTGCCCATCTTGTGGGTCTTTGTTTTGAAGAGGTTACGAACCTCTTGTCCATCTTGTGGATCTTTGTCTTAAAGAGGTTACGAACCTCTTGCCCATCTTGTGGGTCTTTGTTTTGAAGAGGTTACGAACCTCTTGCCCATCTTATAGGTCTTCGTCTTAAAGAGGTTACGAACCTCTTGCCCATCTTGTGGGTCTTTGTTTTGAAGAGGTTACGAACTTCTTGCCCATCTTGTGGGTCTTCGTCTTGAAGAGGTTACGAACCTCTTGCCCATCTTGTGGGTCTTTGTTTTGAAGAGGTTACAAACCTCTTGCCCATCTTGTGGGTCTTTGTTTTGAAGAGGTTACAAACCTCTTGCCCATCTTGTGGGTCTTTGTTTTGAAGAGGTTTCATTTACCTTTTCTTATCTATTGGTGAGGAGGCGCCAGGCATGGAAAAGGAAGTAAAGAGCCAAACTTGGAATGCCAAATAAATAAAGGTACAGGTGAGTACAAAACAGAAACGAACAGCTTGAGCTGGGTTGTCCCGCTCTGGTATTATTTCTAGAAAGTAGAAACACAAACTTTAAAATATGTACCACAATATGCAAACCCATGTAACCCCAAACATCTTAACACCACGTTTGGCTACTCCTATAATTGAAAACAGATAATAGACATCTTGGAAACAACAATATACAAACATGACAAAGGTAAACACTAAGCCTTTCAAATGATGCGTTCTGGAACCATGAAGATTAGTATACGTTAAGCATAATACTTTTGTTACTATTTGATGATTGCGTAAAGGTCCCAGCACTAGGTGATACATTATTTTTGACATTGAAAAGGAATGCAACAGACTATTTGCGTTGAATAGGTTTGTCACCGACCTCTTCTGAAGCTGCTGATTGTAGATAGAAAAACCAACAAGGTTCCGAGCTTCGTCGGTGACCTTCTCTGAAAACGCCAACTCTGACCTTCTTTAGAGATCGCTACATCGGGCTCCGTAAGCACATGACCTTCTTCTTGACCTTTTCGGAACGCCACGATACTTGTGGGCTTTCTCACGTACACACAAACGGTGGGCGCCAAACTGTTGGTGTCAGAATTAATAAGGTCGCACCAAACAGGTAAAGAATAATAATGCGATGTTAGAATTCACAAGCTATCACGAGACAAATAAACTTGGGAATTTTTTCCATTCTCCCCCCAAACAGCGTATAGGGACCGCCTTTTATAGTGGCGGTTCGACTTCCAATTTACCGTCGATACCCCTACCTGCTCCCTACACGCATGACCTTATCAGTCAACGGCCTGGGGCATCGATGGGATTTTACAAGATGACAAATTCAAATTGACTATGCTACCGAGGACCTCCTCCAAACGCGACTGCGCTTTGCTCTTCGTCCTCGGGCGCGGACCTATCTTGAACGCGACGCGATTCCGCATCTTGTCTTCAAACGCGGACCTCTCCTAAACGCGACGCGGCTCCGCACCTTGTCTTCAAGCGCGGACCTTTCTTGAACGCGACCCGTCTCCGCACCTTGTCTTGAGGGCGCGACCTTCTCTTAAGCGACCGCGGGTCGTCGCACCTTATCTTGAGGGTGCGACCTTCTCTGAGCTGTTTCAGAGCCGCACACCTTGTCTTGGGCACGACCTCCTCCGAGTGACTTCGGGCCGCACCTTGCTCCGAAATGCGCCGAAGCTTCGCACCTCATTCCGAGGCGCTGGCCTCGATACCTTGCCTGAACACGCCACCTGTGTAACCAAGCTAGAAACAGGTGCTGGAAATAGAGAAGCTCAATGTGACCTTTTCTTTACTTAACAAAAAGGAACGAGGTTAGCTTTGACAACAAACAACTTTTAACAAGGACCTTTCTCAGATTGCAAAAGTGGAGGTGAGCTTTGCTAACTAAAAATAATCCCCAACAATAAGAATTTTGTTGACAGAACTTAAGCAATGGGACCCTATGAGTTAAAACAGTGTAGCTGACTAGCTGCAAATGGTGTAATTCATATTGCTGCGTGTTTGTCATGCTGGTGCTTTACACCACATAAGTCAAGAGGCAAGACTGTATTAGGATGTCTTACCGTAAATCAAGTGGCTTGGTGGGGTGTGATGACCTGGGCAAAGTGCATCTGCACCTTTCTCCCGGGAGAGCCCTCCATTCAGGAATGGTGGGAACACCTGGTCCTCATCCAGACGGTGAGTCCGCGAAAAGGGGTGAGCTGCTTGATCATGGTGGTGGGCTGGCACTTGTGGAAAGAACAGAATAATCGCCTCTTCGATCAGAACGCAGCCTCCATGATAATGCAGCTGGAGAGGATCAAGCAGGAGGTTCAGCTTTGGGTAGCTGCCGGAGCTAGAAGACGTCGTTTATTTTGCGAGTAATCCGTTTTGTATCCACGCGTTCGGCGTCTTGTAAACAAACTTTTCTCTTCTTAATACAATGATACGCAGCCATCCTGCGTATTTTCGTGAAAAAAAGTAAATCATTATAACGACCTTACCAAACAAGAATAATCCTCACAACTCAGAAGCATGGTAAAAACACAAGACTTATTTATTTCTAGAAAGTAGAAACACAAACTTTAAAATATGTACCACAATATGCAAACCCATGTAACCCCAAACATCTTAACACCACGTTTGGCTACTCCTATAATTGAAATCTGTTAATGTTCTATTGTGACATAGCATGTATCTAGAGTCATAGCAAAAGCTATGCATATAGAAAGCTAAAACGGATTGTAATTTGAGACAGGGGGGTAATTAACAACCAAGCACAATAATTGTGAATAATAGTAATTTTGTAACAGAACATCCAAAAGGGGAATGGATTAACCCCGTGGTCAGCGATCCATCCTAAACCGCTATAAGTGCACTGGTCGCAAATTCAGGCTAGCGCTCTCGACCAGAACTGCCTAATCACACCACAAGCGCAGGAACATTGAGGACTCGAGAGAAGTATATTCCTCGCGTAGATGGTTGACAGGCTCATCACTAACATCAGGCATGAACCGCAAAGCGGCCAAGGGAAACATAAAACCCACGAAGCCGCGATGTACGGCGAGCAAAATTTATAGAATCGTTCTCCATGGATCATCCCGAGGAGCAATCGAAATTCAACCCATCCGGAAACCCCAAATTTACCTTGCGATCACGCAGACTGCGCGTAGAGTCCCTCCTCGGTGCGCCGTTCCGCGTAGCCAAAGCCAGGGCCGCGCGCCTATCTGCATCCGCAAGAAGAAGATCAACTGATAGCCCATTCTGCCATTCCGGAGGATTCTAGAAGATTCTGGTGGCGATCTGTGGAACTACGAGCTCGGGATTCTGCCATACTTTGTCGCGCGCTCCTCTCGCGGGCCGCACAGGTCCTGGGGTTTCGGGCCTCGCGGGCGGATTCTTAGTTGGGCTTTAGCCTTGCCTCACCCGGCCTGGTACACGGCCCATGGCGCAGAGCCGAACCAGCCCAACCAGTGGGGGGCAGTGGCGGCGCCGGAGCCGCTCTCGGAAGGGCTTGAGCCGCCGCCGTCCGCCGTCCGCCGAGGTGGCCTGTGGTGGAGGAGCTTGCGCGCATCCAGCTTCGCGGGGTGAAGGGCCCCGACACCGCAGAGGGTGTCAGGGGCGAGAGGGAGGCTGGGCGCCCTCGCGGGCGCGGCACCGCGGCATCCTCTCGTCTAGCAGCAACCACCAAGCGCCACGTCGGTGAGCTCACGTCACCCTCCCCTCGCTTCCTGCTCAGGCTGCATACTGACGCGTTCTCCCGAGGGTTGCTGCGGGTTGTGTGGCGATATCGATAACTCGATAAGTTTGCTTGTTTTGTCCGAGTAAAGCTTGACACAGTGACTGACTGAAGACAGGGTTGTTGTGATGGATTTTGGTCGATTCAATCAGGGCTGGGGGGTGTTTAGTTCCTGAGAAAAGATGAAAAGTGAAGTGAAAAAGTCACATCGGACACTATAGAACTTTTTGTTTGTTTGTGGTAAACATTGTCCTACCATGACCTAACTAGACTCAAAAGATTCGTCTCGTCGTGTACATCAAAACCATGCAACTAGTTTTTTTATTTACCCACGTTTAGTACTCCATGCATGAAGAGAGAGATTTGATGTGATAGGTGAATAGTGAAATTTGGAGAGAGAATTTTTGAAAGTTTGATGATTTGACCGGGAACTAAACAGGGCCAGGAAGAATTTACGGCTTCTCATTCTTTGAGAAAAAAGTGCTACATAAGCATCCAAAAGAAAATCAGCAGAAACGTTTCTTGTACTATTAAAGCTTGGCTGTCCTGAGTGCTTGTGAGTTGGCACCACAGGCTGATTTAAGCCTTCTTCTTAGATCCCTGTTGGCAAATTCTATTGTAGGTTCAGGTGAGAAGTGGGAGTGTCATTTTGTGGCCTGAATGCCAGAATTGCCTAGTTATTTGCAACCCTCAGTGGTCAGTGCCAATCTAGTTCATTGTTAAGTCGATAAACTTTAGTAATAATGCATGCAGTTCCACCAACCACTAGCAGCATAAAGGTAATCTATCTATCGGATAAGATCAGTATCCCTCGATCGACTAGATGTCACATTCGCCTTTACCTTGACTCAACATGTTTTTATCTGTCATGGAAGGATCCGATAAACAAAGCATGCAATCTCTTGACATACACCTTTAATTAGATTACTTTGGTCTTTCGTACCTTTTATTTTCAGCTAATGTAGGTCCGAGATTTATGAAAGATAATCTAGGCAGCTTTCGTAGATTGCTCCTGGACAAATACTTTGATAAAGTTTGTGAAGTAACATTCAGTTTTTTTTTGTATTTTTACAATAAATAAGGGCTGAAATTCATAATACAGATGATGTAAAACTGCTGAAATAGTAGTGCTGTATGAGTTATGCCATAAGCATGTCTTACAATGAGCTCTCTCCTTCTCTCTACCTGTGCATGCTTTATCTGCAGTGATGAAGTTGCGGATCAGAGTTAGCATAAAGTGATCTAACCCTATTGCTCTTTACTTTACTTGTGTCTGTGAATCATACCTGAATATTTAAATCAACCCTTTTCTAGAAGTGTGGATATGAGCTATGGATTCACTCAATCTATATATAAAGCGTTAGTTGTTCTGAATTGCTACAGATTGGATAATGATGGTATGTGCTATTGGTTTCATTGATATTTTTACTATTCTATACTTTTATCTGAGCTCTTATGTCTTATCTTCAGAGTCTTCCTGAGTAAAGCATTGGATTAAGAAATGCCTTTGCTAGGGAAACACTTTGCACAGGCAACTATGAGTTTTTGTTATTCTGGATCAACCATCGAATCTTGGCTTGGTTTACATTTATGAATGAAAAAAAATGAAACACTGTGACCATATATGCACTTTCAAGTTTCAACTGATTCTTGGCTTGCTGTATGGTATCTGGTGGCTGGCTCATTGGAGGAGGCAGCAGCATCGCTAACCATATTTTTTGGTGGCATGATTCTGGACAGGCAGTAGATCAGAAACTGACAAGTGAGGGTGTGCTCTTGCTGGCCTTTTGTGTTCCATGCTCTCAGAAGTCTTGTTAATATGAATGTAAATACACAGTGTTTCAAAAAACTTCTGTAGTATAAGATACCAACCTTTGTGGCTTTACATCTCTATCTATTGCAACTAGAGATGCTTTTCCTTGTCTTGTAATAGCTTTATTCCCATCCTGTCGTCAAATATAAGATATGCATATGAATTTATCAATGTTCCCTTTTCCCCTTCTTCTCCCTGTTACGAACTTATCCTATCTTCTCTATCATTTAGTAGGTATTTGTAGCAAGGATAGAATGGTCACTTTCCCTTGGTGTTCACCTTGTTAATCCTCTTGGCCATGTTAGGCAAGAATGAAGGCAAGGCAGAAATGGCCAGCTGCATTAACGTAACTGTGCATATAGATTTTTGTCTCGCTTTTCCAGTTTAGTAATCTGGATGAACCACTGATCGGTATCCATACCTTTCGTTCTGTTTTTATTTCTTTTCCCCGTTTACTTTTATCACTTTTTGTTGAATGGATGTTATGTCGCCTGCAGACTAACTTAACATAAGCAGTAAACCATGCCTTTTAGTTAAGATTGACTAGATAGATCTAAGGCTCCAATGTGTAAAGTGATGGGTTGAGATAAGCTTAATTATGGATAGCCTGGAACAATCATATGACTTACACGTAGATGTCTACGACTTCACACTGGAGATATGCATCAGCGCAATGGTTCAACCAAGGAGTTCTTGTGGCAAGCAATTGTTGTGCATATCCGAAATAGGAACCATTGTTTTTTTTTCACATTTTACAAAGCTGATATGATAGCCTTGCTCTTTGCAGGTAAGTGTAACTAGAAATCAAGAAGATTGCATCAGAATTAGTAAGAGGTTGTATGTTTGTCAGAGGATTTCGGTGACGACCATTGGTTCAAATTGAAATGCAAAGAGATTTCCTAGGAAGAGGCATGTGATTTTGTATTAAGAAAGAAATAGGCACCCAAATTTGAGCTAAAGAGGACTCAATTTGGGTGGTGAATGGTTAGCGTATATCATGTACACCTATACCTCCAGCTAACTGAGTAAATCTTGAACCCTGGAAATCATTGGTTCCTCCACCATGATATTGGCTTCTCATAAAAGCAACCACAGCCGTCTAGTTACCAACGAATCCATATTTCAAAAAGGTTTTTCAAATTATTTTTAGTGGAGTGCCCTGGTTATGTTTAACCATATTACTTAGTCAGTCCTTTCCATAATACACTGATCAACAAGGTGTCAGCATGTAGTTGACTTGGCTACCAGCTGAGATTGTGGATGTCGGCACTGTATGAAAGATACATGCAGCTTTGTGGAGGAAGCAACACTTATAGTTTATATAATGCTTCATAGATAACATGTTTAACTTATTTTTTGTGCCTAAGTTGCTTTTTGTTGACTAACCACTCATTCAGGGGGTGCATTACCCAGTAGGATTGCTGTTGATAGCCCAAGCAATTCTAAGCTGACAAATCACCCTCCAATTTGCGAGATTGCTATGGTTCACACAAAGTGGAGGGGATCAAAACAGAGCAACAAAGAATAAACATATAATTTGTGAGTGGGCAAAGAATATGTAGCTGCTCCATTTCCTTTGCATTTAAGCTTACATGGTTCCCTTTTCTTTTTTAGTATTCGGTGCAGTCCTTATCTTTCTTTAGCTATATGTTAAATAATGTCACTGTTGGCTATATATTTTATTCCAAGTTGACATGTTATCTCTTTGGATCTGTTAATGCCTAAACAATATAGTTTACACATGATTCTAGTTAATCTAAATGATTATTTATTCAGCCTGTTCTTTTCCTGCAGTTCGGAGTTGTATTTACATAAAATGAATAGGAATTCAACTGAGTTTTATGGCATAATAGGTATTTCTTTCTCACTTACTAATTCAATAAGTATGGCTGTATATTAGAAAGAGAAAGGCACTCTGAAAATGTGGAGAAAAAAAATCTTTCCTACCGCATAATTTCACTTTGCAGGCATGTGTGGGACCATAACGTGTGTTTTGCATGGACCAGTGCCTGACTCAGTTCCTGTGAAGTCATGAACCCACTAGTAGAGGTCAAATAGTTGGTTGCAGCCAGAATTTTTGCAGCCACACATAATGATCCTGTAGCTGGCTAGAAGCCTCCAATATTTTACTGCCAACTATCTCCGCGCTTTGCATATGTACTTCTTATACAGTATTATCAGGCTGACAAGAGATGGTGCTGCATGTGGCCCTCTGATTCTCAGAGAAACCCACTGAGATGCAGCCCACTTGCCACAAGCAAAGAAGCTTCCAATGGGGCACCTTCACCTTTGCCAAATGCTTTTTGTCTCAATTGGCTGGCAGAGACGAAAGGGGCAAGGGCGAAAGAGGCAGCGTATCGTACCAAATAAAATATTTCGGTAACCATATTATTGCTGTCTTTAAAGAGCCTATAAATACTTCAGCACCAACCCAGCTTATGACTCTACCTGAGGCAGACTAAACGAAAAGAACAAACATACGCAACTACTTAGTGCTACAAGATTTGCACTTGCAGGATTCTGAAGAAAGCTGGGTTTGTGCCCAAGAAGGACATGGAGTACCCAAGAAGGATGCTGCTGCACACTCCATTCTCTGGGCACCCCTCTGGTCCTAGCCAGCCAGTTGTTGATGGAGCCACGGCCACAGATGGTGGCGCTCCTGGAAGCAACTTTGACGCGAACGTCGTCATGATCCTGGCTGTTCTTCTCTGCGCACTGATCTGTGCGCTCGGGCTCAACTCAATAGTCCGGTGCGCGCTGCGGTGCTCGAGCCGAGCGGTGGTTGATCAGCCAAACCCGGTGACACGTTTGGCTCAGAGCGGGCTGAAGAGGAAGGCCCTTCGAGCCATGCCGGTCCTGGTCTACTCGGCTGTGCTCAAGCTCAATGCTGCCAACCCGACGTGCGCGATCTGCCTCTCTGATTTCGAGGCTGGAGAGCACGTCAGGGTCCTCCCCAAGTGCAACCATGGATTCCATGTCAGGTGCATCGACCGATGGCTCTTGGCGCGGTCGACGTGCCCGACATGTCGGCAGTCCCTGTTCGCAGCGCCACAGAAGGCCTCTGGCTGCTCCGAGGCGAGCCGAGTCGAGCCTGCGCCTGCTCGCTCCGTCCTTGTGCCGCTCAGACCTGAAGGTTTGGTTACTCCTTATGATTTCTAGTCTCTTCAGTTGCTTCTTAGTTGTTACATGAAGGTTGAGGAAAAAGTAGAAACAAAAAATTGTGATCATTAGGATACTGCCAATCTGGCTTTGTACATTGTTGCTGGATAAAAAAAGAAAAGAAACTGTACAGATTTCCTCAATTTTCTATTCGCTGTGTTAGTGCCAATTGTTGCTGGAGAATGTGCCATGGAAAATACCAGGTGCCATGGTCCTCCTGTGAATCACATCCCAATGTGAATTTGCAAAATGAAATAAAAGAGAGAGGCATGATTGGCTGTTCTAATCATATGGCAGTGCGGCGCCACCATCGTGGTGACCGGAGATCAAAGCTTTTTGCTGCTAAGGTTCATGTTTCAGTGGGAACAGCATATTCTACAGCCATTATTGAGAATACGGCAATCTGCTGCAATTCCTTAGTGGCCATGAATCTTGTATGTGTGTGTGTGTGCCCCCGGAATTGAGAGGTTTGGCCCACGCCCAACTAAACCAGGTGCAGATTGGCTACCTGGTTATTTTCTTTGCGTGATGTGTGCTGCCAACATGAGAGCAGATTGGCCAGTGATAAAAGCCCAGGCGACGTGTCAGGCTCTATTGCACCATGCTCATGTGGTTTTTCTTCAGGCCTTGTTTAGATGCCAAATTTCACTCCCAAATTTACTATGCAAAAAGAAGATTCCCCATCATATTAAAATGTCATAACATGCATGGAGTACTAAATGTAGATGAAATAAAAAACTAATTACACAGTTTTGTTGTGCTCTGCGAGACAAACATTTTGAGCCTAATTAATCAATTTTTGGACAATTTTTCACAAATACAAATGAAATACTACAGTGGCGCAATGATTACGAAGTGACATCATACTCTCAAATTCATCCTCCCAATTCTAACATCTAAACAAGGCCTGAGTTTGCTCTAGTCTAAAGGCGAAAGCGTGCCTTGTGGGAGCTGGTTTTAGCTGCGTGCGTGTAGTTCTCGTATGAGTGGCTATGTATGAGAAACAAGATGATCATTGGCTTGTGCTCACTGAAAAGGAGGGCTGCCTGGATGCCCACTCAAAGAAGGATACGCTAGTCTCTTCAGAGCTGATACGGCTCTTTGGCGGGCCCGGACATATCATTGCTTCTGTGTTATTGGGGGGCAAGAATATAGTAACAGTGCTGTAGCCATTTGAATACGAATATACTGTACAATATTGCCTCCTGCACAAAAAATCTTGCAGCAGCATTTTGCCACTCCAAGTGGACTGGACGCAATTTCTATAGGTGGGGCAAAATACAAATATCTAAAGAATTCACAAAAAAAATCTTATACGACAATTTAAGAGACTAGACAAAGACTAGGATACGATTCAATATTGATCTTGTATTTTTTTTAAAATTTAATCGAGACTATTCTTCTGGTGGTAGACGACGTCGACAATAAGATGTCAGTAGTGACTTGATGAACTTTAGCATCTAATCTACCGACTCAGTCTTTTAGAGATATATAATCGTAGGATTGCTTGCCTATCTGATCCATAAGAGTGGGGTGAGTTTGTGACAGACGAACAAAAGAAAACGGTAATCAAAGGCTTTCACACGAACCAAGTCACCTCTAGACGACACAGGATCCGCGTGGGTAACTGTAGTGAAGCAAATCCAATCATCGATGATTTTTTCGATTGCGGGGCAAGGGCGCATTTTTCTTATGGAACTCAAAAAGGCATCATCCCCAAAAGGAGCCAATACCGCTAAATTTTGCAGGACGCTCATCACTCCATGGGTCAGGTCAGGTCATTTCACGCGGGAAGGATAAGCTAATGGGCCATGCTAGCGCCCGGACGTCCGACGAGGGTAAAAAAAATTGGACGGTACTGTAGCAGAAAAAAATCCCGCCGCAACATGGGTATGATGTTGCAAGCAACATGTAAAATTTTTGCAACACACAAAAATAATATATGCAACATCATAGAACAATATCTGAAACAAAGAAAGCCACCGGTTGCAACATTGGGGACTCCTACAGAAACGAACGTCATCGGATATCATCCAGTTGCTACGGGAGTTGAGTAAAAATTCCCACCGCAACATCAGAGCATGTTTCATGAAACATGCCATTCATATAAAATATCCAATCGAATTTCATACGAAACATCCAATCAAACTTCGTGCAACATCAAGACAAGGCTATTGCAACATCAAAATTATACAACTGCAACATTAAAAAAATCATTACAACCAATGCAAACATCGGTGGGCAACGAATTCAACAAACAAAAATTGAAAATCAATGTTGCCGCAACATGACAAGAACACATATGCAACATTGAGACGAGATGGTATTCGGCTCGCGGGAGGACGCCGACGAGTACCTAGCCGCAGCCGGTGCTCCAGGCCAGCGCGTCGAGGCTGCGCTGCGGGCCGTGATCTACTCATCTGCGGGGCCTCGCCGCTCCCTCCTGAGGACCTGTAGGCGTCCCTGCTCCGTCGGCTCTCGCTCACGGCGTCCACGTCGGCGCTCGACGGCGGCGTCCCCGGAGGCGACGTGCGGAGGACCGCCGGCGCGTGGAGGAGCGGCCAGGGGAGGTGGCGACGGCGCCGCGCCCGCGGAGAAGCGCCGGCGCGTGGTGGAGCGGCTAGGGGCAGCGGCGCCCGCGGAGGAGTGGCCAGCGACGGCGACGACTCGAAGAAGCGGTACCTCGACGCGGAGGAGCGGAGACGAGGAGGCCGGCGACGGCGTGGAGGAGCAGACACAGGAGAGGGCGCTGGCGATACGAGAGGAGCGGCGTGCGGCGACGATGCGTGGAGCAGGCGCGGCGGCGGCGGCGTGCTGCACACGGAGGAGGCAAAGCAGAGCAGACGCGCCTGGAAGTTGCGTGTGGAAAGGAGCGGCATCTGATTTGTTTTTATGGAAGGGAAAAAGCGGTGGGCGGTTTGTGGAGAAGATGTGACCACGTAGCGTCCGACCAAATAATATCCCGTCGAACGTCCTTGTTCAAGCATTCCCGTAAGCTAATCGGTAGGTAAGAGGTAAGTGGGAGTTGAGCAGAGAGATTTGTTCTATCATGGCGGGCAGAAGACGACTGATTTAACACGCTCGCCGCCGGTGGATTCTCGTTCGTGACACGTCTACATCGTTTGATTTTTTTAATAAATAAAAACTTCAACAATGGGCCGGCAATGAGTGGCGGACGTCCCGCTGTTGGGCCGCCCAGTGGGCCGTGGTGATCTGCTCGCTCTCGGCTCGCGAAGCTACGGTAGAGAGGGGACGAGACCGTCTTGTGGGCCCGACGATCCAATCCATCGGCGCCTCAGCCAATGGCGTAGCAGCATCACCCGACACGCGGATCCGCACCCCTACCAGCGCCATCTCCACCATCCATTTCCATCCGACGGCTGAAACCCACATCCATGACCCACCCCGCTCTCTTCCCCGCCCGCGCGCGCGGCCGCCAAAAATTTCAAGATCCCTGCCTTCACCGCTCGCTTCAAATACCCCGCGCCGCAGGGCAAATCCTCACGCCGCCCGCAACAATTAGCAGACGCATCCCAAGTTTCCAATCCACCAGATCCTCCCTCCCGTCCCCTCCGCTCCGATGGCGCGCACCAAGCAGACGGCGAGGAAGTCCACCGGCGGCAAGGCGCCGAGGAAGCAGCTACCTCGTCGGGCTCTTCGAGGACACCAACCTCTGCGCCATCCACGCCAAGCGCGTCACCATCATGCCCAAGGACATCCAGCTCGCCCGCCGCATCAGGGGCGAGAGGGCCTGAGCGGCCGTGCTGCTGCTGCTGCTGCTGCTGCTGCTGCGTCGGCGTTGTAGTGCTAGAACTAGATGGTTGGATTTGTTTCTTGCCGTGCTATCTTGTAGTAATGTTATCGATGAGTTGGCCTCACTGCAATGGAACATGATTGCTGGTGCTGATCTCTGAAATTTCTGAATGGCTCCGTTCAATGTTCTTGTGAGATTTGCTCCCTGTTCTATGGTATCTGTTCGTTGTGATTAACGTGTGGGTGCTGGGAATAGTAAATCTGGTTGATTTCAGCATTTGTTATCTGCCTGCATAATTCATTTTGTGTCTTTCATAAAAAAAATTCATTTTGTGTCAGCAATGCTAATGCACTTATGCACATGGGATTCTGTTTTCTTCAGTTTGCTCCAAAGGCTTGAGCTAGTGGCTAGTGCCTTTGCTGTTGCAGAATGGGCTAGCTTAATCGTGTTCTTCAGTCTCATGAGTTGCTTGTGAAAGCGGTGGCTTGTGGTCTCTGAAAACAAAAACTGCCTGGGTGCCCAGATACGTTTGTTTTTTGTGGTATAGGAAGGCATTTCACATTATCACTATGACAGTGCTTATGTATTAAACCGGAATGCAGTAATAGTGCTACACTGCTACTACTATTTGAAGTCCTGATTTATCCAACATGCTATCTCCCAGTTCCACCAGCAGCAATCTGACAACTGTTAGGATGATGATGTGATCTCTGCAGGCACATCACGGAAATTTCTAGAGACGAAAAATGAACTCGTGAAATAGTGTTTTTACAGACCGAGTGATAGTAGAGAGATGACAGGTAGTAACCCATAAACCTCTTGCAGTTGCACTTGTTATTGGTATTTTATAGTGTCACAGACAACAACCTCTCAACAGTGAAATGTGGAGTATCTCAGATTGTTTGGCAAAGGAACTAGGATTCGACCTTGAAACCAAGTTCCTTGCGGATCTATTTTCACTTGATTCTGTTGCTCCCTTAGTTTGATCTAAAGACATGATGAAATTCTGTCCACACGGTGCCAAACTATGTAAAAGAATTTCCCTAAAATGAAAACCATGTTGAAAGTAGCAATTCCAATCATGTTTCTGTGTCATGTTTTTCTGAAACAACTCAATGGACAACATCACATATCTTGTAGTACGGTCACAACGGACAAGGGATTGTGAGTTGTGACAAGAGCAGGCGCCTACCTAAAGGAAGAGGTGCTAGTTCACACAGAAAGATCAGCTGATCAGCAGGTATAAGTGGAGGTTGTTGTATCATGGCAGGCATCCAGGTGACTGATGTTACGTCCTCCATCACCATCAAGTCATGTAACTAGATTGGGGATTTGTTTCTTGCCGTGATATCTGCATATCTTGTAGTACTGTTCTGGATGAGTAGTGAGTTGGCCTCAGTGCCTCACTTCATCGAAACATGATTGCTCTTACTGATATCTGAATTTTCTGAATGGCTCTGTTCTAGATATATTTGCTGTCTGCTCTATGGCATCTGTTCTTTGTGATTAACATGAAGATGCCGGCAAGAGTAAATCTACTGGTATTGATTTCAGCAATATTATGTGCCCACGTAATTGATTGTGCGAAAAATGCTAATGCATACGAGATTCTTTTCCTCTGTTTACTCCAGAGTCCAAAAGCTAGAGCTAGAGGTTAGTGCCTCTGCAGTTGCAGAATCAGCTAGCTTAACTGTGTTACTTCAGTCTCATGAGTTGCCTGTCAAAACTGCAAGATTTAGAACAGTGGCTTGTGGTCTCTGAAAACGAAAACTCCCTGGATACCCAGATATGACTGTTTTCTTAATATGGGCAGGCATCCGCTATGACAGTGTTTATGTACTAGTCCTGACTTTAATAATGCTATTTGCTATCTAGTTACATTACTTGCTGAAAACCGACATGAGGGTCTGATTTATCCAATATGCTATTTCCACTTGCAGAAATCTGACCACTTCATCGTCTCTCCATTCAGTTTAGGGTGATATGGTTCTCTATAGTCTACACAAGCACTTTACATAGAATTCTAAATATGAGAATTGACATTGAGAAATAGTCGTTCTTTTAGGTCTGAGAAATATAGTGGAATAACTAATTAAACTTAGCGTACTTACACTTGTAATCATGATTTCGTATGTTCCATACTGCCTCCTAAAGATATTCCTGAATTGTTTGAGAAAGGAAAAAAAACATTCTAGGATCTGAGCTTGAAAGGAAATTCTTGGCGGATCAGTTTACTCCCCCAATTCGACCCAAGCGCTAGATCAAACTCCGGTGCTGGTGGCGCCGAACTATCTAGAAGCATTTTCTCCCTAGAAGTAGAACGCACATTCTCGAATCCCATCCCAATCATGTTTCCGTCTTGCATTTTTCGCAAGCCACTCAAAAGTCAAAAGGCGCAACCCTACAAGGCCCCGTGAAAAGAGCTGGTGCCTAGCTAAAGTAAAACGGGTCGGTTCATACAGGAAGATAAGCAGAAAGCAGGTATCAGATGACTGATGTAACATCCTCCACCATGTCATCCTTTTCGTTTTTTTAAGAACTCCATCAAGTCATCTAACCGATCTTGCTCTCTGATTTTTCTTTCTTGCGATGAATTAGTGGTTGATCAAGCCGTCACAACTCACAACACCGGCCGTACCCGTCTCCCTTTCGGCCATTTCCATCTTTCAATCCTTGCCCTCCAACCAGGCGTGCCGACCAGGAGTTGGGCTGTACCGGCCCGTTTATCCAGTACTCTCCGACCTCATTCAGCCCGCTAGCCGCGGACGGAACCACCAGGTAGGGCCATTGATCCGCGTCGAAGCCGCCTCAGCCAATGGCCTCCCACCACGCGGATCGCCCGCGCCAGCAGCGCCATCCGCACCGTCCATCTCCATCCAACGGCCACAGCCTCTCCCGCCGCCCGTCCCTCCCAAAATTTTTGGCGATCCCGCCTTCCCCACACCCTTCACAGCTACAAATAGATCCCCCGCCTCCATCCCAAATCCATTCACCGCCAATTCGCATTCCAATCCCCCTCAAATCCTCCATTTTTCGAGGACACCAACCTCTGCGCCATCCACGCCAAGCGCGTCACCATCATGCCCAAGGACATCCAGCTCGCGCGCCGCATCAGGGGCGAGAGGGCCTGAGCGATGCTCCTCGTCGCCGTGTTCTTTCGATCTGTTTGGTCTGTTGTGCTGGCCTGCTCTGCTAGAACTGGGTTGTGAATCGTTTCTTGCTGTTCTGGTATCCTGTAATGCTCTGGATGTGTTGGCCTCACTTCAATGGAATATGATCCGTCTTCCCTGAATGCACTTGTTCCTGCACGATTTGCTGTCTGATCTGTTCTCACTGGTAGGCATGCTGTTTGTTGATGCAGCTGTGAATGTGTCAAATCGCTGATTTGATTTCAGACTGTTTTGTTAACAATCCCATGTGTCATACATTCATGGTTTGAGTTTAGGGGTGAGTGATGCCATTTTTGAGATACCTTGGCGAGGAACTCTCCAAGATTAATCTCTGCTACACTGACAGACGGTTCTCTACTGTTCAAAGATTAACTTATGTTTAGTGAACCAAAAAACCTGGCGATAGAGTTAAATTATATTCACTTTTACCTTCTTCTGCTCCTATTAGTTACAAAGTGCTTGTGATTTGGAAGTTGTACCGTACAATACTAGAATAGCCTTCCAATGGGCACATTGCTCTAAAACAAGGTTACATATTGGTTAATGGTGAGCTTCCAGCAACAGCTTGGAGTAATTTCGGGAGTTGAGGCACAGCGACCTCTCGCAGACCCTCCAAAATCTGGACAACCTCACCCATTGCAGGCCGATCGGAGTCCTTATCTTGGATGCACCAACACGCAATTTTGCAGACCCGTTCAACCTCTTCAAAACTGACATCTCCACACAACTTAGGATCTACCAAACCATGCACATCTCCCTTGAGAAGATTATTTGCGACTTGCAGAGGAAAATAAACATCATTGTCAGCACAACTAGTGCATTGTTCAGATGTGTTTCTCCTTCCTGATATTATTTCCAATAACACCATCCCATAGCTATAAACATCAATCTTTCTAGTAATAGCCATTCCGCTAAGCCATTCAGGTGCAAGATAACCTATAGTTCCTCTCATCGTCGTCAAGGCTCGGCTAGAATCCCTTCGCATGAACTTTGCCATTCCAAAGTCTGCAATTTTAGGAGTGAATGATCCATCAAGAAGTATGTTTTGTGGTTTAATATCACAGTGTATGATACATTCCCCACAGCTCTCATGCAGGTATGCCAATCCTCTAGCAACTCCTAGGGCCACTTGATACCTAGTTTTCCAATTCAGAAATGTGACACTGCTCTGAAACAGATGAACATCAAGAGAATGATATGGCAGGTACTCGTAAACTAGCAATCTCTTATTTCCCTCGGAACAGAAACCAATCAGTTTCACTAGATTAATATGCTGGATGACTCCGATTGAACTCACTTCAGCTCTGAACTGCTTCTCTCCTTGACGAAAACCGTCAAGCACTTTCACTGCTATGGCAGTTGAGTCAGTTAGATACCCCTTGTAAACAGAGCCGAAACCACCGCTCCCTAGCTTGATTGAGAAATTTTTAGTTGCACGCTTCAAGTCTATGTATCTAAATACAATAATTCCGTTGCCACCCTGAAGACTGTTAAATGTGTGAAAATATTGCTTTGTTCGGTTCCTCCAAATCATCAGTAGCAGGATAAGTCCAAGCAAAGACACTATTGCACTGGTAACAACCCAAACTAGCATTTTCCTTGTATGGCTTTCCCAAATTTTCAACTCTTTTGCAGCAAGGCGAACCATTAGAAATTCCACCTTAGTACTAGTAAGGTCACTATACTGCTGCTGTTTGACATTAAGCAGTTCATCATGCCAGAAGTAGCAGCCATAGTCACCGAAGGAGTACGCAGTGCAGGAGCAATTACTTAAGCATACCTGTGCACACTCACCTTCATTTTTAGCAACAGCTAGTGTGTTCTGAGCATTCTGGGGCAACCTGAAGCATGGTACTGAGTAGAATCCATCTGTTGAGGTCATCACCTTTTACTACTGCAGTCTAATGGATAATTTCTTATACACCCCCCTGTTCGATCGTGTAGCTCCCAATCCTCAAGTGACTTGATGGAGAAGCCCTTCATACAGTTGCAAGAGGGGATCACATTATCGTCGCAAACTGCGTAAGGTCCACAGAGTGCATAGACATCACACTGAGATTTCGGTTGGACAGCAGAAGTTACCCAATCCTGTAACTGCTCGTACCAGATGTACGCCTTCACCTGACCATAGACTTCCAACGAAAGGCGCATCACCATGGCTTCGTTCTGCAAAGGAGTTGTGAGATACACCTCGCTGCTGTTATCAACAAATTCAGAGTAAGCACCCATGTCCGGTATCGAGTTGAAGAACCTGCCGTTCCAGGTCCCACTGGACCAATATGTTAAACCAGAGTTTAGCTCTACAAGTACGAACTGAGCAGCACCAGTGGGGTCAAGCTCCAGCGAGTACGCTCCTGGAGCCAGGTCGATCGAGTTCTTCCGGGAGACAAGCCGGCGGTTGAGGCCGTTGACCTTGTCCCGCCCAAGCTTTGCGCCGGGGAGGAGACAATTCGTCGGGTGGTCGAAGCTTTGCCACAGAATTTCATCAGAGATCAGGTCCGAAGATTTATGTAGGATGAGGTTTCCACCATCTGACAGTGTGGCGATGGTGTTATTGGTGGTAGTCATGTTGGCCTGGGTGATGGAGAAGACGATGGATCCTTTGACCGGGTTCAGGACGGCAAGGTTGCCGTCCGGGGAGATCGCGAGCGCCGCCGTGGTGAGATCGGCGATCGGAGCATCCCCGTTTGCAACCCACACCGGAGTCGTGGTGGGGAGCCCGTTGATCCATATGCCCAGATACCAGTGGTTGGAAGAGGCGTTGCGAGAAGGGTACTCACTGCCGGTTTGGAAGAAGCCGAGCGCGTACTTGCCGTTGCCGGAGACGAGCTGCTTTCACTACTAGTACTCTGTACTGTCTTCCTTTACAGTCGTCCAGAGTGCTAGCAACGCATTGGAAAAAATAAGTTCCCAAGCTGTTTTCAAACGTCAAGCACACATTTCATCGATTGACTGATGCTCTCCGTCTAGAAGATCAGAAATACAAATAAAGCATTGATTGACCGTCATTTTCAGTACTACTCTGTCTTAAAAAACAATACCATTCTTGCTAAGTCATGTAATTTAAACTTTGACCAAATTTATAAAAAATATTAATAATATTTTATTATATAAAATAAGTATAATTATATTAATTATAAAAATATATTTTATACTAAATCTATTTAGAGATATAAATGTTTATATTTTTTATAAATTTAATTAAATTTAAAATTATTTGACTTGCTAGAAACGAGAATTACATTCTTTTTTAATATATAGAGAGGGTAGCTGTTATAAGAGAGCAATGGATCGGCCCGTGCCGCTGCATCCACGGGCCGATCCACTGCGCGCTTATAACAGTAGCTAGCAGTATGTGGACGTCAGGAGAGGATACCGGCAACATCAATTGTTGATAAAGAAAATCAAACTGTTCCCTAGTCGACCTCCAGTGTTATCCGACTATCACACTACAGCATTTCTCACAAACTTCTTTGTTTTTTTAAAAAAAACGAAAGGTCACTGACGTGCATGGAATGCCAACGATGCTGACAATTTTACCCTGCTTGTCCTTAAAACGGCAGCACTCGGCCACCATTCAGCATCTTGCCACGGCCGTTTCCAACCAACTTCTCCCGTTGCACTCGCACACCTCTCTTCCATTTCTCTTGATCGCCATGCGTCCCCTCCTCGTCCTTCTCGGGCTCCTCTTCTCCCAGCACTCTCCCTCATACTCCGTTGTTGCCACAAACACACTCTCACGCGGCCGCTCATTCGCCATCGGCGAGAGGCTTGTCTCCGGCAACGGCAAGTTCGCATTCGGGTTCTTCCAAATGGGCACCAGCAATTCCTCCGGAAACCTCGCCAACTGGTACCTCGGCATATGGTTGAACAAGGTTCCCAAGCTAACTCCTGTGTGGGCTGCCAACAGGGATCATCCCATCTCGGGTCCAGCTTCGCCGGAGCTCATGATTCGCAGCGACGGCAACTTGGTTGTCTTGGCTCATCAGGAGGGTACCATCTGGTATACCAAGGCAAACATAACAGCCAACGACACCGTCGCTGTACTCTTGGACAGTGGCAACCTTGTCCTACGGAGCTCCTCCAACTCCTCGCACACATTCTGGGAAAGCTTGGACACCAAACAAGCGGCGGATTTTTCGATAGCCCACTCCCAGGGGGGGCGACTCGGGCGGCTCCCCCCGGCGCCGCCGCTCCCCACCTCTCCACTCCCCGTTCGCCCTCGCCGTCGCCGGAGCGGCGCCCCGGAAGTCCGCGGGCCCGCTAGGAAGGCGACGGCGAGGTTTTCCTCTTCTTCTCCGGCCGGCCATGGATCCGCGATGGGCGGCGCATGCCATGGCGGCGGAGGCGGCGCTCCGGCCGGGCCTGGGACGACGGATCCGGGACCCTGGCCACCGGATCCAGTCTCCCTGCGGCCGGATCTGGTCGCGCCGGCGGCGGTTCTGGCAAGACGCCGGCGAGCGGGGGTTGGCCGGCGTAGGCGGCGCGTCCTGCCGACGGCTCGGTGGGCGGCGGCCTGCGGGCGGCCGGG
>OAMR01000044.1:2346356-2371143 GCA_900205405.1 Echinochloa crus-galli
GGTCTGCCGGATTTGGAGTTTGTGGCCGTTTAAAGTGGGTCAGGGCTGGTTTATATTGAAGCATTGGCCTGGTAAGAAGGGGGAAGCAACACGGTGTGACTTGGTCGTGGTGGTAATTGCTACTAATTCATCGGTTCTGGAAAGAAATTCTTAGGTCTGACCTTAATTGGTTGAACCTGGTAATGACCTTGTTGATGGCATTGTTTGGATTAAGATGAATTACTCCCTCGTGAAAACATTTGATCTGGTCTTAATTGGTTGGGTCATTACAATGTCGGCACGTGCGCGTGCCGTTTCCTCGTTGGAGGCGTTGTATCGGGAGCCTACTTTATAGTCCAAGAGTTGCTTTGGTTTGTGAAGCGGATGAAGATGAAGATGCTTGTGGTAGTTTGCTAGGTCATGGTGCTCTCATTTTTTTTTTCTTTTCATTGGCTGTGTGCATCTTAGTTATGCAGAGGCCGGGTTGGATCTTATATAATTGTATCATCTCGATGTAATTGTCTAAGATCAATAGAGCTTCCCTTTTTCAAAAAAAATTCTGGGAAAGCTTTGACTACCCGACAGACACGCAGCTACCAGGTGCGAAGTTTGGATGGAACAAGGTCACGGGTCTGAACCGGTATGTTGTTTCGAGAAAGAATTCGGTTGATCTCTCTTCAGGTATATACTCCTCAAAGATGGGCCTCGATGGGGTTGAAAGGGCGTTATGGAACTCATCTGCTGTGTACTGGTCTAGCGGGAAGTGGACTGATGGTAGATTCTTTAGCTCAGTACCGGAGATGTCTGCGGGTTCCTCAATAGCGAATTTTACGTTAGTCAACAACGACCAAGAGGTTTACTCAACCTACGACATATTTGATGATAACATGATCATACTATCTTTCCTGGATGTCTCTGGTCAAAACCAGGTGCGCGTGTGGACCGGTCAGGATTGGATGACAGTTAGCTACCAACCAACATATCAATGTGATGTGTACTTTTTATGTAGCCCTTTCACAGTCTGCACTTCTAATGCAAACCCGTTTTGCAACTGCATGAAGGGGTTCTCAGTAAGATCACCGGAGGATTGGGAGATTGAGGACAAAACAGGTGGGTGCATCAGAAACACTCCATTGAATTGTGGTGGCAATGATCAAAATAAGACAGGTATGACAGATAAATTCTACTCTATGCCAGGCATTAGGTTGCCCCAGAGTGGCAAAGTTACACTTAATGCATCAATAAGCCCAAATGAATGCGCACAAGTTTGTTTGAGAAATTGCTCTTGCACTGCATATTCTTACAGCAATGAAAGTTGCTCTATCTGGCATGATGAGTTACTTAGTGTAGCTGCTGATCGTAATGGAGAAATGCTTTACCTTCGCCTGGCTGCCAAAGAGCTGCAGCATAGGAAAAGTAATAAGAGTGGAATGATCATTGGTGTTGCTATTGGTGCAAGCATTGCCACTTTGGCTGGTTTGGTCCTTCTAGTACTGATTTGGAGGAGATCAAATCGCAAAAAGGATAATGATCAGGATGGAGTTGGCATAATTGCATTCAGATATGTTGACTTACACTATGCTACAAGAAAGTTTTCGGAGAAGCTAGGCACAAGCGGTTTTGGTTCTGTATTTAAGGGGTGGCTTAGTGACTCCGTTGCCATAGCAGTGAAAAGGCTCGATGGTGAACGACAAGGAGAGAAGCAATTCAGAGCAGAAGTGAATTCATTGGAATCATCCAGCATATAAATTTAGTGAAATTGATTGGATTCTGTTGCGAAGGTGATAGGAGGCTACTTGTGTACGAACACATGCTAAACGGCTCCCTGGATTCTCATCTATTCCAAAGTAATAATGGTGCAATTTTGGATTGGGCCATTAGATATCAAATATCCCTCGGAGTCGCTAGAGGGCTTGCATACTTGCACCATGGTTGTCGAGACTGTATCATACACTGTGATATTAAACCACAAAACATACTCCTCGACACATCTTTTGTTCCAAAAATTGCAGATTTTGGTATGGCAAAGTTTCTAGGGAGGGACTTTTTTTTTAGAAGGAAAATGTATTGATCTTAGCACAGTACACTGGTTCTTTTACAAACAGGAACCCAAAGAAAAGAAAAATTACAGAGAAGTTTAAAACTCCTATTCATCTTCCTCAAAACCTTCAGAGATCCGTTTGTCATCGCCGTCGAATCCGCTTCCCAATCGTCACCGGACGCCAGAGCCAATCTCCACAAAATGGAGGCCGCAGAGGAGGGCTTACTGCTAGGCAAATCAGCCGAGTACGCTGCCTCCCAGGCGCATCGGCCAACTCCGGCACCCACGACGCATCCTTCAATTCCACTGCCGGCAACCCGAGCATAACTCGGATTTCCACTAGAGACCATCTTCCTTGAGATTAAAAAGTTATTTCCACTAGAGACCATCTTCCTTGAGATTAAAATGGTCAGCAACATCATCATCTGAAGAAGACGAAGATGCGCCAGTCCCAGACTCCTAAATACATTGACGGCGAACAAACCCTAGATCTAAAGACTCGATTAAGAACTCGATCTACTAGAGGACGGACCCCCGCTCTTCTTGCCCCTGCCTAGGAGGCCGGGGGCGAGGGAGAACGCGGGGCCAGAGACGAACGTCGGCGGCGGCGCAAGCAGGCGGCGGCGGCGGCCGTTCCGCCCGAGTCGCCACGAGGGCGACGCGGGGGACGGTTCGCGTGGCTCCGTTTCTAGGGAGGGACTTCAGCCGTGTTGTAACTACAATGAGAGGAACTGTTGGATATCTTGCTCCAGAATGGATTAGTGCAACAGCTATTACTTCCAAAGTCGATGTTTACAGCTATGGGATGGTCTTGCTGGAGATCATATCAGGAAAGAGGAACTCTCCTAAACATTCATCCAGTGATGAGGTCCGTACAGACTATTATCCTGTTCAAGTTGCACACAAGCTTCTCCAAGGAGAAATTTTGAGCGTTGTGGACGCAAACTTGCAAGGTGATGTGAACATGGAGGAAGTGGAAAGGGTTTGCAAAGTCGCATGTTGGTGTATCCAAGATAGCGAGTTCGATCGACCCACAATGGCTGAGGTGGTGCAGTTTCTCGAGGGAACACGCGAACCAGAAATGCCTCCAGTGCCAAGGCTACTCCATGCGATCGCAAGTGGCTCACATCCAACGGGATTGTGATCCATCAATAGCTTTGCCACAAATTCAGCAATCCATTGGAGACTATGACATCCTGCTTCTAGTACTGTGTATAATTAAAATCGTTGCTTGTGCAGTAAAATGTATAATATCCAATACCGAAGAGTGTATTCAATTTTTTTCAAAGACAATATCTAATGTTAGAAATAAAGACAGTCTTTGTAACATGTAAGACCCATATGTGTCCAAGAGACCTTTGACAGGAAGAAGTCTACATAACCCCCCAACTTACTGGGCTTGGAACACTTCATCCCCCAAAGTACAAAACCGGGTAACCAGCATTATAAAGTTTTTCTTGGGCGGTTTTGCAGACATTTTTACACAAACCCCCCTGAAAAGATTAGACTCTCGCAAACAGGTCCTCATCTCTTCCCTTCTCTGGTCTTTCACAGAGCTCAATAGACTTGAAGACTAGAAGAGGACTAGCAATCTCAGCTGCTGACAGAAGCTTACATTTTTCCATCACGCATAACGTCTCTCAGTAGTTAGTTTCCGTTCTGTCGTTTAGGCTCACCTCTTTTGGTCTGTTTGTGCTCCCTTCGTCTCAGTCGTTGTTGGGGGAATCCGTAGTGTTAGGTCCTGTGGTGCCTTCTTGTTTTCTTCTCCTAATAAAATTTACGGCAAAGCTCTTGCCTTCAAAAAATATTACCTTTAAATATTACCTTTTTAGCAACGTTGCTATTATATGGGAGTTGATGATCTGGTTCTGGGAAAGATATTTCTTGACTCAGGACGTCTAGCCCATACATCTCTAGAGAGGATTTCTTGACTCCTATAAAAGTTGACACCTAACCAAAGTATCTAATCCGATTATAATGATTCATATCTAGGATATAGCAATGCCCAACCTCCTTATTTATTCTAACTTAAAAGGGCTAACAATCCTTTTCTGTTAGCAACCACCTCCACTAATCAACAGAACCAAAGGATACAAGTAGCAATATGATTCAGATACAGATCGGAGTACACGACCTCGGGGAGAGGGAGGTCTCCAGTATAGCAGAGCAATTTGGGAGGAGGGATAGAGAATCAGGATTGGGGAAGGAAGATAACTCTAGACCTAGAGAAAGAAGGCTAGAGGATGAGAGACCGGAGGAAGATGAACAGAAGTTGTTCAGGTTCTGAATGATTCATTGATGCCTTCCTTGTGTTGCTTCTGCTGTCTTTTGTAATGAAAGGCCACCTGCTTATTTGGGCCTGCGACCCGTACTTGGCCCGAGACAGGACCCAGCCCATCCATTTGCACTTTAGCTACTGACGTTTTCCTAGGCTTGGTCCAGCTGCACCCTGCTGTTGTGTGTGATGGGTATGGTGTGGCTGTCTGCTAAATCCTTTATCCAACAGTGGTGAAATATTGGCATGCTCTTAACACCCTGACGACAGAGACTAATCGAGCCCCATTCCCAGGCACAGACAAATTCTTAGCAAAACCCTGACATTCTGACTTGCACCGATAGACAAGAGAACACTAGATCAGTCCATATGTAGTATCTACTCACATTCGTCAAAGAATTTCATCAACCACTGCCAATCAAGGAATAAATCCTTCTTTTACTATGAATCTATCCACTCATCTAAAGTGAGTCAGCAAATAACCAAACTGCCATAGATGAGCTCCTAGTGAACAAAAATGCAGCAATCAGACAGCTGACTCACAATTTACATAATATATGATGATGATGCATTTCCTTGATGACTATAAGGTTAGCTAAGCAGTTTAATAAAAAACATACTATATCAATTTGTGAACTACAATAATTGTCTATAAACTCAGGTTTTCAGCAATAGGAGAGAGGTTAGAGCTGATTGTAGTGAAATGTTGCATACCAACGTTATATAAAGTCAGCCAGGGCAGCTGATTGTGACCACTAACAGAGGATGGGTTACATCATTACATGTAAACGTCGTATTAGGCTTCAATGTAATCGAGGAAGACCTTGTATTCCACCATTTCTGCACGTTTTTGGCTGACTTTGTGGCCAAATGCTAATCAGACTGAGAAGCAATGATTAAATAAAATTACAGAAAGGGCTATTTTATTTTCCACGAGACAAAAAAAAAGACAATTTACATACCTGATAGCCCGCATTGCAACTTATCTTGTTTTGTGGGCTGTTACTTGATTCCTGAATAGTATGATGATGAGCGCAGCAGCTAGCTAGTGACATGGAGGAGGCTATCAGGCTAATACTGATTTCTCGGCACGACGTCAAACCAGATGTAGCAGCTACGGTGGCTCTCACTGCTTCGCTGGGCATCTCGGAAAATCAGGATGGCGCCGTGGTGGGCCCTGGGGTGTACCGGGACGGCCGGACGGGTCGCCGCTCGCCGGCGGTGGCGATTCGGTGGAGAACTGGGGATAGCGGCCTGGCTACCTGACGCCCTGGATTGGAAGGGAACAGGAGTGGGATGCGATTATGCGAATCGGAGGGGCGTGAGCGTGACTCCTCCATGAACATCGCCGCCGGCATGGGCGGGGGCAACGGGAGGAGCTGGGGCTTGTTACAAGAGGAAAAAGTATAAGAGCAACTCCAACAGCCTCTCTATATTCTACTCTCTATATTTCTATTTAGCTAGCCATTTAGCTAAAATTCACTCTCTAAAATGCAGTCAATTCTAGCAGCCTCTCTAAATTTTAACTCTCTATGTATTCAAATGTCGTGGGCTGTTTTTTTTTTGCTTTGGGCCCATTCAGCGTTTGCTCAGCGCATTCAAGCCTACGCCGCTGCCCTCTACTTTCTTTTTCTCCGTCATTTTTATCCATTGCGTGTCGTCGCCGCCGCTCTCTCCCTCTGTTCCTCCGACGCCGCCGGGATGGGCAATGGCTTGGCTTATGTTCCTCCGACGCCGCCGAGCTAACGCAGGAGGTATAGAAGAGCGAGGGGATCAAGGGGATAGGTTCACCAAGGGCGGAGGTGTAGGAGGCTTGCCGGCAATCGGCTCGCAGCGGAGGAAGCGACTGGCGATGTGGAGCTTCACGGGGACGCGCTTCTCCGGCAGCAATCCGGCGACGAGGACCGCTCCCGGGGCTTCGACTCGTCACGGTGAAGCTCGTGGTGGTGGTGGTTCGCTCCAAAGATGACCGAGGTGGCCGAAAATTGGTGAGGATGGCGGTGGCTCGGAGCTTCACGCCGGCACGCTTCTCCGGCAGCAATCCAGTGACAAGGGTCGGTCCCGGGGCTTCAGCTCGTCACGGTGAAGCTCGTGGTGGTGTTGGTTCGTCCCGAAGATGACCGAGGCGGCTGAAAATTGGTGGGGACGGCGGCGGCTCGGAGCTTCACGCCGGCGACGATGCTCCGGCGACGGGACGACAACTTGAAGCGGCGGGGTCGATGCGGCTTGATGCGGGGAAGCTCATGGTGGTGGCTGCCTTCGTCGCTGCTGCTCCCTGCGGTGAATCACGGCGGCAATGGCACCGGCGGAGCTGTCTTCTGCATCCTCATTTCTCGCCGCGAGAGGAGGGCGCAGTGCGGGAGGGGACGGGGCGCGGCACGGGAGGAGAGGGGGGCACGGCGCGGGAAGGCGGGAAGCTGCGCGGGAGAAGAGGATGGAGAGGCCGAGCGCTCGGCAAGTTTTCCGAGCGAGGAAGGGGGGAAGGCGAGCCGGATGAAGTTCCGAGGAGGAAGATGAGGCTGTTGGATCGAGTCTTTTCGATCTTTTCTTTTTTTTACCGAATAAAATATATATGGAGAGGCTGTTGGAGTTGCTCTAAATCACCCCCATCTACGGAGTGTGAGATACATCATTCCCCAGCCTATAAAATTGGATAAATTACTCAATGAACTTTTTCAAAACCGAATAAATTATCCCCTAAAGCGGTTTTGGACCACGGTTTTGCTACAGTAAACCTTTAAAAAATCATAGTAAATTATAGAAAAATTATAAAATATAAAATCAAATTGTGTTGGACTCTAAATGAGTAGATCTACGAGCCCCCTTTCTCTAACTTTAACCTTTGAGCGAGTTTAAGTACTCCGTACAAATGAACCTGCATGTTTTCTTCTAACATCCTTTCAACTATATATACTTGGCTGGCTACGAACCCAAATAAACTATAATACACTACCACAAAAAGGGTTTCTAGCAGCGAGCCCTTTTCTTTTTAGGAGCGGGCCAAAAATTCACCCGTGCCTATTAATAGAGACTGTGCACTGTAGCGGACGCCCGCCCTTGGAAATCGATTTCCAGAAACGGGCGTCGGGGCGACCCGTGCCTAGCGGACGCCCGCCCCTGAAAATAGATTTCCAGCAACGGGCGTCGGGGCGACCCGTGCCTAGAAATGGTCTAGGCACGGGTCGCCCCGATGCCTGTTTCTGGAAATCGATTTTCAAGGGCGGGCGTCCGCTACAGTGCACAGTCTCTATTAATAGGCACGGGTGAATTTTTGGCCCGCTCCTAAAAAGAAAAGGGCTCGCTGCTAGAAACCCTTTTTTGGTAGTGTGATATCCTCCCTGCATATACTTTGTGCACCCGATCAGATGCGGCTGCACGCAGGGCTCCGTGCCTCATCTCAATCACGGTCAGCCGTGTCACCTGCTGATGGATCGGTGCTGATTGTCGCCATTGCCGCAGCTAGATCCTCAATCTCTTGGTCCGCCGTTCCATCCAACGATGAATCAGCCGCCGCCGCCGCCGATATATCCACGAGCTCCTTGCTGACCGCCTCGAGGCAAGACCCGAGCTTGTCCAACGAGTGGAATACGACCAGGTGACAGGTGAGTGTCGTGTACATCTAGCAACCGCCCCGCCAAGTCGGACATGTCGCCGGCGGGATCCTCCCGGAGCCGCGCCGTGTTGTCTCGGCCGAGATCCTCGACGAGCGCCTCAAGGCCGCGCACCAGGTCGATGTTCCCTCGCGTGATACGGGCAATCTGGGCCATCAATTCCCCGCTGATCATAGGGTTCCTCCGCGTGCCTCGTACTGCAGACAAGAAGCCGCCGATGGCGCCGTCGTGCGATGAACCCATAGTTACTGTACTGATGAATAACCTCTCCGCCTCTGCATATGCGGCGTCAAGATCGACACCGAGTATAATATTGAGCACCGGTACTACTGATCCGACACCGATTGGGAGTCGTATAGCATAATTCTCCATCCTGCAGTTGGGCTGTACAAGCTGGACACAGGCTTTCTGGCCCAGTCTATCTCTTGCACGGGCCGTGCTCTCTTCTTCCTCGACAGAACCGAGTGAGGCCCAGATGCTATATTCCATCCCCGTGGGCCGTGGTCCAGTCAATTACCCCGGAGCCAATTCTCAAAACAAAACAAAAAAACGGAGCCGCGCGGAGGTGGTGTAGCGCGGCGCTGCAGCGGCTGCCGCGGGGGCGTGACTGGGACACGACGCGACACGGCGCTCTCCCCTCCAGCATCCATCCCCTTCGGTCAGAAGCGAAGAAGATTGGAGAGGGTCAATGCCGGGCTGGGCTTGGCCTGAACTGTGGAGGCAGAGGAACGGGCCGTCCTGCGCTGGACCTGGCCGCCTAATTCGTCGTCGTTTTCGCCGGAACCGGTGGGCTGAGGCCGCTTGGCTGCGGGGGTTTCAGTTATGGGCTGGCGTTGTAGCAGGCCCAAGCCATGCCCTTTCGCATGGGCCTTCACCCCAATCTCTTTCCCATTTTTTAAAAAATATCTCGAAAAGAAAAACTGATGATCTCAAAAGAAAAACCGATCCTCTCAATAAAAAAAAAAATTCTGAAAATCCCTGTTTCATAGTCTGTGTCTACTTCCTCAACGTTCTGAAATCCGGGCAACGGTTTTTGAACAAGAAGAAATTCTTGTTCGATAGTCTGTGTCGACTTCAGTTCTTCTCACCGATCCTGGCATGACGCCTCCTGTACATGCTCTGGAGAGCACATGAACAAGGACGTACAGTTTTTCCGCACAGGAAGATGGATCTCGAGAAGGTACTGTTCATACGCTTTCGTCTACAATGCAGGACTATACGGTCGGTACAAAGCTACAACCGACACGGTCACATCCCACTGCATGCCGGTATGAATAAATGTATGAGTGTATGACCCTTCGTGTCTGTAGGGGCATCATACAGTCCAGTGATCAGGTACTGCAGGTCCACTCTGCCGACTGATCGACTTGACTTCTGACAAGTGAGCCGGCGACTGAACGATGGAACGCGCAAAGCTTTTGTCAGGTTAGTTGGTCGTTGGATGTGTCCAGGTGCCTCCGGTCGCGGTCAACCGGTGCATGGCCGGCGGCATGCGCAGGTGTCGAGCAGGGTTTAATCTGGCTAGTCGCCGGCGACGTGGTAGTTAGCCGGGAGGTTAGGAGACAGTGCTAGAAAGTGATGTCCATCATCTCGATAAGGTTAGGGATAATGTGTGCAAGATTTTTGAACGAACGCCCGATCGAGCTTTTACACTTGATTTTTGCTGATGCAAAAGCGGTCAACTACATATTTTAGGCATCACAGGTTTGCATGCAATTGTTGTTGTCCTCTCATTTTTGTGTCTCTTGCGCATGGCCCGTTGTTGCTCACCAACTAGTCACTCGCGATGTCTCTGACGACTGACGGGCTCGCCTCGTCAGGTCGCGTAGAATCTGGGTTTGTTGGTCGTAACTGGTCTTTTAGATTAACAATACCTATCGCGTCGCGTGGTCCATTTCTTTCACTAGCTAGGTGGCCCCGGAGTCCCGGACGCGGTGGAGGATCTCGGCGCTCGGCCGCCTGTACGTGCAAGTGTCGAACGGCTTTTGGTTCGCCGGCGGCACCAGGGCGGCCACGAAATTAATCAGGAGACACAGGGACAGTAACCGTAGGTTAATTAGGCTTGTTAGATTCGTCTCGCGGAGTAGATATGACTTATACAATTAGTTTTATAAATAGCTTATGTTTAATACTACTAATTGTCACTTATTTGATGGACTAAACTTTAGTCTCTAGAATTAAACGCAGCCTAAGAAAAATATCCATATGCATAAGACTAGACTAAAGATGTATCAAATATAAAATACTTAAACTCTCTAAAAATGTTGTTGGATATCACTAGATCTTAAACTATATCCTGATACTGATTGTCAAAGCCTCAAAGCCACCGAGTTACTTGTCCTTATCCTGTTATTAGTATATCCTTGTTTATCCGGTCTCCATCCAGGATTATTATCTGCGTCGACTTCAATCCTTTTCACTAGCGACGACGACGTTGACACGGCGGTTGCCTTCTGTATATCACTGCAGAGGAGTTCTACAGGACACTCTATGTTCACGAACAAGGGACAGTTCTTGCGAATAGGAAGACACGGTAATAACTGGGCCCACACACACTCCGTCTACAGCACATGCATTTGCATTGTCGGTGCAAACCTACAACCGACACGGTCGGTTCCTCGTTCGTGGTCCCAAAATTCCACCCAAAATTCTACTATACAGAAAGTCACATCACATCAAAATGTCGTCATATGTATAAAACGTTAAATGTAGGTAAATAAAAAAATGAATTGCATAGTTTTGATGTAGACAATGAGACGAATCTTTTGAGCCTAGTTAGATTATGGTACAATTACTACAAACAAACGAAAATCGCTACAGTGCGCTATAATATTCGATGTGACTTTTCGTCGGATCTAAACATAGCCATTGTTTAGTTCCCAAATTTGGTAGTAAATTTTGGCCTTTTGGGTACGTGCGCCGATGTAGCATTTCGTTTGTATGTGTGAAAAAATTGTCCAAAAATTGATTAATTAGGCTCAAAATGTTCGTCTCGTAGAATACAACAAAACTGT
Organism: Echinochloa crus-galli; assembly: GCA_900205405.1. Lineage (NCBI taxonomy): Eukaryota > Viridiplantae > Streptophyta > Magnoliopsida > Poales > Poaceae > Echinochloa > Echinochloa crus-galli. Next base: position 2,357,277 of record OAMR01000044.1, read on the forward strand.
GCAATTATTTTTTGATTTCATCTGCATTTAGTACTTCATGCATGCTATGGCATTTTGATGACTCGCCATTGCAACGCGCAAGACCTTCTTGTCGTTGGATGTGTCCAGGTGCGCCTCCGGTCGCGGTCCACCGGCGCATGGCCGGCGTCGTGCGCAAGTGTCGAGCGGGGTTTGGCTCTCCGGCGACGTGGCAGTGAACCAGGAAGTTGGGAGACAGAGGTAGCAAAAGTGTCCATCTCGATAACATTAAGAATCCATGTGAGATTTGGACTCGTCACGGTGAAGCTCGTGGTGGTGGTGGTTCGCTCCAAAGATGACCGAGGTGGCCGAAAATTGGTGAGGATGGCGGTGGCTCGGAGCTTCACGCCGGCACGCTTCTCCGGCAGCAATCCAGTGACAAGGGTCGGTCCCGGGGCTTCAGCTCGTCACGGTGAAGCTCGTGGTGGTGTTGGTTCGTCCCGAAGATGACCGAGGCGGCTGAAAATTGGTGGGGACGGCGGCGGCTCGGAGCTTCACGCCGGCGACGATGCTCCGGCGACGGGACGACAACTTGAAGCGGCGGGGTCGATGCGGCTTGATGCGGGGAAGCTCATGGTGGTGGCTGCCTTCGTCGCTGCTGCTCCCTGCGGTGAATCACGGCGGCAATGGCACCGGCGGAGCTGTCTTCTGCATCCTCATTTCTCGCCGCGAGAGGAGGGCGCAGTGCGGGAGGGGACGGGGCGCGGCACGGGAGGAGAGGGGGGCACGGCGCGGGAAGGCGGGAAGCTGCGCGGGAGAAGAGGATGGAGAGGCCGAGCGCTCGGCAAGTTTTCCGAGCGAGGAAGGGGGGAAGGCGAGCCGGATGAAGTTCCGAGGAGGAAGATGAGGCTGTTGGATCGAGTCTTTTCGATCTTTTCTTTTTTTTACCGAATAAAATATATATGGAGAGGCTGTTGGAGTTGCTCTAAATCACCCCCATCTACGGAGTGTGAGATACATCATTCCCCAGCCTATAAAATTGGATAAATTACTCAATGAACTTTTTCAAAACCGAATAAATTATCCCCTAAAGCGGTTTTGGACCACGGTTTTGCTACAGTAAACCTTTAAAAAATCATAGTAAATTATAGAAAAATTATAAAATATAAAATCTAATTTTGTTGGACTCCACATAAGTATATCTACACAGTGAATATATAATACAATATGCATTATTACAATTTTTTTATAGCTATGAATTAATTAAAAAAACATAGATATAAAGCTACAGAAAAGATTATACTTAAACATACCGTATCATATTTTCTTTGTGTAGATCTACTCACATGGAGTCTAAAAAAATTGGATTTTCTATTTTATGATATTTCTGTGATTTACTATGATTTTTTAAAGATTAAGCTGAAATATATAGAAAAAGGCAAAACAGTTTCATAGAAAAATCATAATATATTGAACCTTTGAAATATTGCAGTAAATCACAGAAAAATCATAAAATAGAAAATCCAATTTTGTTGGACTCCATGTGAGTAGATCTACACAATGAGCATATAATATGGTATATTTTAGCAAAATTTTCTTTTTGTAGCTTTAGATCTATGTTTTTCTGTAATTAATTCATAGCTGTTAAAAAAATGTAATAAAACATACTATATTATATATTTACTATGTAGATCTACTCATGTGGATTCCAACAAAATTAGATTTTCTATTTTATGATGTTTCTATGATTTACTATGATTTTTCAAATGCTTACTGTAGCAAAACCACTGTCCAAAACCGCTTTAGGGGATAATTTGTCCAGTTTGAAAAGCTCAGAGGGTAATTTACCCGGTTTCATAGGTTGGAGGTGATGTATCCCACAACCCATAGGTGGGGGTGATTTAGACATTTTGCGTTACTACAGTATTGACTATTGAGTTTGGGTTTATATTTATACAAATGATAAAAGTAGATTTGTTTTAAAGTATAGTTTTGTAAGTGCTTTTGCTATGTGTTTAGTCTCTATTTTAAAATAGATGGCAATAGAACAATTAGTTTGAACACATGAGCATAAATATCCTGTTACAAAAGACACTGGTTAAATTTTATATAGAGAACATATTAATGTTAAAATATCATTATTTTATAACTGGAAGGAGCAACTACGTTGTGTCTTTGAAATTGGGTTGCCGTCTCGCCCCCCACCACCACCCAAAAAAAAAAAGGTTGCGTGCTATTTCCGCCGGTACGTCACAGGGAAGACACAGCACAACAGGTTAGGGACACGTGTTGAGTCTCAAAAAAAGGGTTAGAGACACGTTGGGCCTACTTGGCTTGGTGCCAAAATCTTGGCATGCCAAAATTTTGGAAGCCATTTAGTTTGCTACCAAAAATTATCAATGTCTCACAAAAATCTTGCCAAAACGTTGACCAGTTTTTGGCCCTAGTTTTGGCCTCCCAAAACTCAGGCATGCCAAAAAATGGTAGAAAACCAATCAGGCTCGTTATGGCAACAGGATAGGGACGATAAAAGAGGCCTTCTTCTATCTCCATCTCCAGTCACTGCCAGTCATGCAGATACCGACTTTTAGTATGGCAGAGACCACCCATGTGCTGTATATTGTCCTCAGATATCAAATGACATACTAAACAAACAACAGTGCTCTACAGAAACAGCCCTTGCTGCATCTTGATGGTGAGTGCCTATTTCGAACAGCCATTACCAGATTACTGACACAAAAAAGATATTATACTTAAGGACACCAACCCAAAATTCCATTCCCTGGTTCGATTTCTTTATAGTAGCAAACATAACCACGTCAGATTCACAAATCCAGTCACCGGAAGAGTTTGATTCACAAATCCAGTCACCGGAAGAGTTTGGGTCCATGGCTAGATAGGAGGAGCACGGTCACGATCTCTGGAAAGGTCAAAATAGATAAGGCGCAGGTTAGTAATCATATGCTTTTTCATGTAATTTGCGGGGCATGCATTCATACACCATACAGAAGACTGAAAAAAAAATATTCCCCAGAGTTGCCCTTTTTCTTAGCATTCTTTCAGCCACTTGATAAATAAATTAAGGATTGGTTATACCTGTCAGCATGCATTAGACCATACTGTATTCTATAGTTCCTGAAGCAACTGGGGAGCCTTGACTTCACAAACCGTGTAGCTGGGTGTTATATGTACACAGCAATGTTTCTAACAACCATTTATCATTTGTACCACACGCCTATCTGATCCAGCTTCCCCTGTCCTTCACCATGCCTCTCTTCCCCACCGTTTGCAGATTTCTCCTATCCGCATACATCCTAACATGCTGTGCTGCCAAAGACACCATTGCACCTGGTCAAGCACTCATCGGCAGTGACAAGCTTATCTCCAGCAATGGCAAGTTTGCACTCGGATTCTTCCAGACAGGCAGTAAGTCCTCCCAAGACACCCTGAACCCAACCTAGGAATTTGGTTCAACAGAGTTCCAAAATTAACTCAAGTATGGGTTGCGAATGGTGACAAGCCACTCGCGGATCACACCTCATCTGAGCTTACAATCTCTGATAATGGCAACCTTGTCATCTTGAACCAAGCCACCAGCTCCATCGTCTGGTCCACAAAAGCAAATACCACGACCAACAACACTGTAGCAATACTACTGAACAATGGAAACCTCATTCTACAGAACTCTACAAACTCATCTGATGTCTTGTGGCAGAGCTTTGACTATCCCACAGATACTTTCATCCCTGGTGCAAAACTTGGTTGGGACAAGGTCACGGGTCTGAACCGCCGTCTTGTTTCTAGGAAAAACATGATCGACCTAGCTCCTGGAAGATACAGTGTAGAGTTAGACCCAAGTGGTGCTAATCAGTATATTTTTACATCGTTGAACTTTTCCATACCATATTGGTTCAGTGGGATATGGAACGGCCAATACTTTCCCTCGGTGCCAGAGATGGCAGGGCCTTTTGTTTTCAATTTCACATTTGTCAACAATGATCAAGAGAAGTATTTCACATACGACTTACTAGATGAAAGAACTGTTACACATCATCTATTGGATGTCTCAGGTCGTACAAAGACATATGTTTGGCTTGAGAGCTCACAGGAATGGTTAATGAGCTACGCTAGGTGGCTTTGGTTCAGTATTCAAGGGATCTCTGCACGACTCGAGAACCATAGCAGTAAAAAGACTCGATGGAGCATATCAAGGAGAGAAACAATTCAGGGCTGAAGTCAGCTCAATAGGATTTATCCAACATATAAATTTAATTAAGCTAATTGGCTTCTGTTGCAGTAGTGATAGCAAATTGCTTGTCTATGAATATATGCCACATCGTTCCCTTGACATTCATCTATTCCCAGGTGATGCTCAAATCTTGAATTGGAGTACTAGGTATCAAATAGCTCTAGGAATTGCTAGAGGACTAGCCTATTTGCATGAGAGCTGTCGAGATTGCATTATACACTGCGACGTTAAACCTCAAGACATACTTCTGGACGAATCATTCATTCCCAAAATTGCAGACTTCGGAATGGCAAAGTTTATAGGAAGAGATTTCAGCAGGGCTTTGACTACAATTAGAGGAACCATAGGATATCTTGCACCTGAATGGATTAGTGGAGGGGCCATCACGCCAAAAGTTGATGTTTACAGCTATGGAATGCTTTTGTTCGAAATTGTTTCAGGAAGGAAAAACTCACATAGAGAACATAACACTGCTGGTGATGATGATACTTATTTCCCTGTGCAAGTTGCAAGTAAGCTTCTTGTAGGAGATGTTGGAAGCTTGGTGGATCACAAATTACATGGTGATTTCAATCTAAAGGAAGCCGAAAGAGCTTGTAAGGTTGCTTGTTGGTGCATCCAAGACAATGAGCACGATAGACCAATGATGGGTGAAGTGGTTCAGATGCTCGAGGGTTTAATAGAACTTGACATTCCTCCAATGCCAAGATTACTTCAAGCTATTACAGGAGGCTCTCATTCAGCATGAATTTAGTCGGTTGCTTGTTGGTGCATCCAAGACAATGAGTCCGATAGACCAACGATGGGTGAAGTGGTTCAGATTCTCGAGGGTTTAATAGAACTTGACATTCCTCCAATGCCAAGATTACTTCAAGCTATCACAGGAGGCTCTCATTCAGCATGAATTTAGTCTTAATTTATCAAAAATATTTAAAATTGTAAGGATTTCAGGCAAATTCATCAGCAGTGTTAGGATTACCGTTTATGTTGGGCTGTGTATAAACTTGTTAGATGTGTAGTTTGCCCATTTCTACTTTCATGAAAACCAGACTGAACCTTCTACTTTTAAGTGGTATTTAACCCCCCTGAAGTATGGAAAGCAGTACATATCACCCCTCCATAGTGGTTTTGAAATTAATTTTGCCACGACGTGTTTCTTTCACGAGCCCCTGCATGAGCAAGAGAAAGGTAAGCTTCACGAACTGCGGCTGAACAATGAAAGCCCACACATTTCACAAAAATGCACTTGTGCATGTGCAACTAGAAGCAGGTGGCACCAACATGGCTGAAGGTTGGAAGCATTCATCATGGCCTACCCACAGAGCTACTTCTTGCCTGCGACCGCAAAGATAATGAGCAGCACATTTGCACAGAAATGTTGGTTTTGTCAATGGGAGGGTAGGTTATCAGGGCATGTTTTGTAGCACACACACGGGTCTGATTTGGAAATTGAGGGATAGCAGATGAGGCAGGAGGATGCAACTGTGGGCATCTCAATTGCTTGGTTGGTTTGTGGCCGTCTACTGTACCACACAGGTGGGCACATAAATGGAAAGGGGAGTGCAGAGAGTGACTGGGGAGATGAATAAAGCCTAACTGGATGTTGATATAGTAGTATGGAAATTGATAATCACAGTTGCCTACCATGTCTTGTCCAAAGCGTTATTATATTTTTTAATAAAGTGAGTAATACCTATGGCAATCCATTCAGCTATAACCTATAAAGTTATGACAACTGATATTATTTTATTTGGAAATATGTAGAAACACGCCAACATTGTTTTGTAAGTCAGGCATCTATTCTGTATCCAATTATTCCTGTACAACTGTCTGCATGTACTGGCTGAGGTACATTGGAATACGTGGATCAGTGGCCCCCATTTGCCCACATGTTTATGGAGCAAAGAGAACAGGGAAATAGAAAGCCAAAGACTTAGACATTCAAAGGATATACGAAGATCAGGCTTTTGTTCTGTACTTCTGTAGTGTTAAACCGTACATGACTAAATTCCTGGGTCCAACAGTAATGAAATGCCATGCCCTTAGACCGCAGCACTGGAAATAAGGCCCAGCCAACTGACAGACACTGCCAGGCCTTAAAACTTTGTTGGCGGTCACAAAGGCCTCCATTGGACATTCTGACTTGTATATTGTTGTCCGATAATGAGCAATAACAGCAAAACATCAGATCAGTCCATATGGTAGATTGTACAGTTAACGAAGGAATTCAATCAAGAACTGTCTATCCAGGATGAATCTTTCTTTTAATATATTAATATATTCGATCATGCAAAATGAGCTAGCAGATAACCAAACAGTCCTAGATGAGCTCCTGGCGAAAAAAAAGGCAGCAATCTGACTACGGACCTACAATTTGCTAAATATGATGCACATGCATTCCTGGACCACAGCTGACTGCGAACTAAGCAGATAATAAAATGTGTATATATACTTGTGAACTATAGTAAATATTTATAGACTCGGATTTATAGCAACAAGAGAGACTAAAACCGATTCTGACAAGTGAAATGATGCATACCACTGATGGAGCAGCTGCTTGTGACCATTAACAGTTGACCAATGGCATGTAGACATAATAAGTCTTCAGTTGAACTCAGCCAGAATAAATAGATGCAGAACACAGTATGCAATAGCCAATAAGCCAGATATTCATTTCTACAAACCCTGTCAATGAGGAATGCAGATTGGTGGATTTGGTTAATTTTGTGCCAAGTGCTTATTAGAATGAGAAGCAAAAAAGTAATTATATCAAAATTATTTGACTTCCACAGAAGAGGGTAATAAAGGTAAATTCCATACCCCATTGTCATTTAAGTGGTTTTGCGGGCTATTACTTGATGCCAGAGAAGTATTATATGTGACAAAACCTAGTTCCTGAAAAGGTAAGAACTGCACAACTTACATTTTCGATATATGATAGACTGATCAGAATTAGCCAAACAGAGCATATAATACCGGAGTGAAAGTGGGATTTAACCCAGGGTGCATTCCTTCAAAATTGATTGGTTCCATAGGATTTGAAAGGTTCACCCCCTGGATAAGAAACAGATAAATAACTGATACAACATTATCAAAATAATTCATAACTTCATACCCTGCAAACTTTATAGGCTGGAACTTGGCTACCCTCCGGGACCATGTTAGGAGGTGCCTCCAAGCCCTGTATGCCATAAAGCTTCATGACTCACAAGTATCAATTTGACTAAGAAGCAGAAACATTGAGCAGCACGTAATAGATGTAAAAATTGAATGTGGTTCTTGAGACCAAGAAATCTAATATTGCTCTCTCTGGCTACCAAGACAAACAAAAGAAAGAAGTTTGTCACCTCAGAAAAACAGGGAACCTATAATATCTGCAACATAAATTTTTGTCCATAAATTAATCTAGAGAGTGCTGAGAAACATGGGGGGCTGTGAAGAATTTCAGGACAGACATATGACATGCCTAGTCCACTACATAGATAGGAACAAATCAGCATGGCGTCAGCCAATGATTAGCATGAAACAAATGAAAACTACTATGATTACAGAAGAAGAATCAGCACAACTTAAATAAAATGCAAAACAATGGAGTTACTATACCTGAAACATAGCATTTCCAGATCGAGCAGAAGCATCAGACAACGAATACATCATGGAAGGTTGTTCCGAGAGCACCTTCTGCTTCTTTCGTAGGCCTTTCTCGATGCAGTTTCTTGGTTGGGTTTTATTTTTTTGTCCCCTTTTTGATTCTTTTGCTCTTGCATTGCTTGATTTCTCTAGAACATTTTCTGATTCTGTGCCATCTGTCATGGAAGATAAGGATACCATAAGATTCTGAACATCAGGCTGGGTCATAGATGCACTGATGGTGGTTTGCTTTTGTAGGATGTCATCAACTTTCTTTCCAAGTTCCAACCAAAATCTGTCTAGCACCTTATAAGATTCCTCACATTCTGATGCTCGAGTAACAAGCCTAACATACTTCTGGCACATGCATTGATAGCGACTAGAAAATTCCAATAATTTATCTGTTTGCAATATTTGACCTGGGACCTCCGAGGATGTCAAACACCTAGCATATTTGGTCCAGCGCTTCAAGATGTATCTATCAGGTAGATACTTTATATCCATAGCATCTAGAACTTTCAGTGCATGACTACACAAGAAACCCTTTGCCTCAAACTTTCTACATGAGCAAGAAACAGTCTGTTCTGTAGGATTTCCATAAACCTTAAATTGTTTCTCTTTATCAATAATTGAGACAGTATACTCACGACATGGGCCACTTTCATCACGGTTTACAATGTAAGCTGACTGGAACTCTTCATGTTCTTCTTGGAAAAGCTGAAAGATCATAGTGGCATAGGCCTCAGAAGCTTGTGTTAGGATAGGAGCTTTAATCTTAAAGTAAGGCAACTTAAGCCTTGAATTATACACAACTTCCAGTTCCTTGTAGCGCCTATCATTGATCACCTTTTGGACATGCCTCAGGAACAAAATAATATCCACCTCAGTCCTCAAATGATCCCGCACCTCAGAATGCAGACGATCATTAAACCGCGTACCCTTCATCCCTGCTGAAAATATTCCTTTTACATAGGGTCTGGCCCACTTCTCTTTTTCCTCAAATACCTTTTGCAACCATACATTATCACAAAGGTTATGTTTACTGATCATAGCATTCCAAGAAGTGATAAATTCCATCTCATCCTCATACTCATTGATGCAAGCCTTGAACTCCTTGATAAAACTGCAGTCACCTTTACCAAGCTGATTTAAAATCCTGGTGGCAGCATGCTTTAGATTCCATGCACATATAGCATGACTTGTACCAGGCATCACCAATGACACGGCCTTTGCTATAACCGAGTCTTGATGTGAAAAGAAAGTCTTTGGCACTTGCTGCGACATTGCATGCAGGAATGTCTCAAACAGCCACTGGAAAGACTCATCGGTTTCATCATACATGAGTGCTAGGGCAAAAACAATAGGATCACCCAAATTGTTGCAGCCAACAAAGGAAGCAAAATGGCGGAAGCTAATACTGTTTCTTGAAACCACATCAAACGCAACAACATCACCGAATTGACTGTAGTCGATGACCATCCTCACATCTGCCCAGAATAAATTTGCCACTTTATCCTCAACATCCAACTGCACTGCATAGTAGAAGCCAGGGTCAGCCTTAGACTGTTCCTGAAAGTAATTCAGTAACATGCCAGCCTCCCCATACTTCGTCTCCCACTGCCTCCTTGTCCGCAGAGGCCTCCGTTGCCCGCCCTCCCCTGCACCAACAGTCACAGCATTGGCCCCATCTGTACAACTCTGAACTCCCTGTGGCTCACCTCCATTCACCGGATAATCCAGAGGTGGAGCAGCACCAGGAGCTGCCGCCGTCCCCAGGAATGGGCATGGCACGAAGGATGGGGCGGAGAGGGGGTGGTTGTGCCGCGGCTGGAACGCGTATACCTCTAATTTGGCGCCAGGCTTCGGGCGCCGGACGATGAGGTGCGCGTTGCACCCCGTCCTTGAGTCCGGCACCAGCGCCTTGCCGGTGGGCCGATGACCCTCACGCGAGCAGGCGAACTTGCGGGAGGTGATCTCGCCGGTCTTCTTGCTGCGGTTGGCGTACTCCTTGCGGACATTGAACCCCACCTTCCAGCCGTAGTAGCGGTAGAACTCGTAGGCCTCCTGCTCCGACCCGAACTCCTGCCCCATCCGCGGAGTGTAATCCGCGGCCCCCGCCCCAAGGAGTTTCGGGGGCACCGCGGCGGCGGTGGCTACCACGGGATGCCGGGACACCAGGGGAGCAAATGCAGTGGGCCCTGAGGAATTTCTGGGCGGCGCCGCGGAGGTGGTGGCGGCGGTGGCGCCTCGCGGGGCATTTCGGGAAGCTGCGGTGGCTTTTGGCCGTGAAGCCTTGCGAGATAGAGTGGTGGCGACGGTGGGCCCTGGGGTAATTGCCGTCGGCGCGGCGGCGGTGGTGGAGGTGGTAGTCGCCGGCGCGGTGGTGGCTGGGGGGTTAGGTTTTGGCGAGGCGGGGAGCCTCAGTAGCCACACTGGGCTAGCCGTTTGCGCCATTAGAGATTTTAGACTGCATGGTTGAAGAGTTTGGTCTGTTTTTTTTTTGACCTAATAGACTATTGAGGCTTACATAGGAACGGCACAGCTAACACATATATTAATTTTACTTTCTAATTTTGTGGTAGTAAGGCCATCTCATATTTCACCTTGCAGCGCGTTATATTATTTTCAATCTTTTTTGCGTTCTTTCTCTTTTATTTTCTTTTTTGTTTATTACCCATTTTCATTTTTATTTATATTCTATTTCTTTTTATTATTTCATTTTCTTACTTATTTTTCCATTCACTGTCTTTTTTTATTTTTTATTTTTGTTTTACATCCTTTTCTAATTTTTATTATTTTTCTCTTTTATGCTCTATTTTTTATTTTACCATATGCAATAATTTGTTCGACATGTGTCTCCATGTGTATTAATTTGTTCGCAACGTGAATTTTTCTGTTCTACATGTGGAGTAATTTCTTCGCAACGTGAACTCATTTGTTCTCCATGTGTAGTAATTTGTTTGCAATGTGAACTTACATGTTCTCCATATGCAGTAATTTGTTCGCACTGTTGATTCTTCTATTCTTCATGTGCAGCAATTTGTTCGTAACGTGGACTCATTTGTTCTTCATGTGCAGCAATTTGTTCGCAATGTGGACTTATATGTTCTCCATGTGCAGTAATTTGTTCACAATGTGGACCGATTTGTTCTCCATGTGCAATAATTTGTTCGTAGCGTAGATTCTTCTGTTCTCCATGTGCAGTAATTGGTTCGCAACGTGAACTCATTTGTTCTGGTTTGATAAAGAATATTTGCAAAAAAAGTATCTAAATATAGTCAAGTGAGATCTTGTTTTGAAGATTTTATCGCAATAAGCATTATGGTGTGATCGGAATTTAATTTGGATGCTTATTTTAAGAGCAATGACTTTTTTCTAAACTTCATCGCATGCATGTAAGTGACCTGACACACGTACGCTACTTTGCTGCTTTTCTCCTGTCGGCGAGAGGCCTACGCGTAAACAGTTCACAGTAGGCCTAACATCGGTCCAATTAAAAAATTGGAAGCGTGACCACTTCTTCAGCGACAGGTGTCTCCGCATCAGACGGGTGATGCCCAGACGGACCGTGGAGGGAGGGCTGGAGGCAGGAGGCTGGCATTGGGGTCCAGACGTGTGTGGATCCGGGGAGTCGGTCGTCACAGCAACGTCGTCGCGGTGCAATGGCGGAATCACAAAAGCCGTCTCCCCACCGTGAGCAAATTTTCCTTTTAATTGAATTTATTACAAAATTTGTAATATTACATTTTATTTGTATGTAATTTTTGGATGTACATTTTCTTTATATTTGTTAGATTTATTAGAAAAATTCTATTATTTAACCGCTACTGTATAAGGGCAAGCCCAACGCAGGCTACTGGTCTCAATTTAAGTGCATTTAGGGCATGTTTGCTTCCCCGCCACAGCACTGTAGCGTGGTGGGGGTGGTGTCCAGAATCGGTGCCACAGTACTGTGATGTGGATGGTTGTGACCGGCAACCAAACAGGCCCTTATGACATTCAAAAAATGTCCCAGAATAAACACAATGATACAAGAGGTTCATCTGTCTCAACTCTCAATGCTGCACCATGGGCAGCACTACACATGTCCTCCATTTGATGAGTTGTACTTCACGATGTAGATTTGATTGGATCAACCCAATGACCCAGTACCCAAAACTTAAAACTTGGTGTAAATACTCAATGGACCGATCCATAAAAGTTTGGTGTCCAATAGTGCCAAGTGAACTGGGTCTTCGGGTAACCCAACCACACATGAGGTCACATCTCAATCTATCTAGTTGCTGCAGCGGTGACGCCACCTCACTCGTCGCTGCCTCGCCGGCCTCATGCCATCCAACCCTCTGGTCCTGCACTTTCGGCGGCCTCACGTCTACTCCCTCTGTCCCTATTTATTTGTCGCCGTCGGTTCCCGTGTCACGATTTAGATTCGATCGGTAGAAAATATGTACAACATTTTAATTTTTTAAAAAAATGTTAAAAAAATTAGATTCGAATATCTATCTGATGATATTTATTATGTACTGTAGATATTAAGGGACGGAGGAAGTATGTCTAACCGCACTAGACGCTGCAAGACTCATCGTTGTTTTCAGGTGCCGACTGCATCTTCCCTCTCTCCCCTAATCTGAACCTTGCGCTCCTGGCAGCGTCGCTGAGCCCTCCTGTTCACCGGCTCTCTCGTCGTGGGCGCGGTTGCCGCTGATCTCAGGTTCTCAGCACTCCCGTCGCGGGGGCGCCCATCCGCTAATCTCGTGTCTTATGCCACCAGGAGTACCAGGGCAACAACGACAAAGACTTAGCCAGTGAGACAAATAATCTTGCTTGGAAAGATATTCGTTAGTTTCTGAATTAAAATTTTGCATTGCGATGGTTACTGAAGCGGGGCAATTACATCTAGCAGATATATCTGTTCCGGTATTGTTTTTATAATTCTGTTCTTTATTTGTTAATTTCAGATTATTACCCAGGTAGGCTGAGAACAAATATAATCAGATGTGGGTTCAGGTGTCAGTTATGAAAGAATTTCAACATTCCTAGGAAAATAAATACTGTCAGTTAAGAACTTGGAAGCAGTTGATTTGGTGTTGTTTTGTTGATCTATGTAACTGTGTATCGAATATGTTTATGTTGTTTCATTGATCTCCGTATCGTTTTGTGTAGTTTCAGAATGTTTTGTGTGGTGCATTCACACGGAAGTGCATTCGCTACAGACTGAATAATCGTGTACTTCGACCCATTGGGTGTCACTGGTTTAAGGACCTAAATTAGTTTGAATCAACCTAAAACCAACCAATGGATACTTGTGCTAGAGGAATAATCTGTGTATTCCTCTAAACCCTAGAAGGGTGGCCAATATAGTTTAGGTACATGGGCCTCATGGGCCACTATATATACACTAACACCCTCGCAGTCTCAACTACCGGCGCAACGGAGTTCGAGACCGGACAACAAAGAAAGCAACACACAACCCCCCCCCCCCCCGCGGAGCCACAACTGGCCACATGCTACGTTGAGGCTGGAGCGAAACTCCTAGAATATCGAGGAGGGCAGACTCTTAGAGAATATGTCGATAAACTAGGAGGAGGTCGGGACATGAAGAATCCGAATGTCGTTGATGGCAACCCGGTCACTGATGCTGAATCGGGTTGGTGCAGAGGTACACGGCGTTTACGTTGTCACAGTAGGTGAGCGTGCTCTTAGCCAACGGGCTATGAAGCTCAGCTAGGAGCTGTCGCAGCCAGGACGCCTCCGCCACGCCGTTAGTGACAAACCCGGTACTCCGCCTCGGCACTGGAGCGGGAGACAACCGGCTGCCGCTTGCACGACCAAGAGACCAGGTTGCAGCCTAGGAAGACGGCATAGCCAGAAGTCGACCAACGAGTGTCCGGATAGCTAGCCCAGTCAGCGTCGGTGTAGCTCAGCCGTGGCGGTGTCCAGGGCAGCAGTGGCGGCGGCGGCGGCAACAACGGCGTCGCGCCATGCTCGCCCGCGCCTGCGACTCGCTCGGCCGCGCTCGCGCCAGCGGCA
>OAMR01000044.1:2371149-2388899 GCA_900205405.1 Echinochloa crus-galli
GGCGGCGTCCCCGCGCCGCGCTCGCCCGCACGCGCGCCCGCGCCTACCGGGGCAGCAAGGGCGGCGGCCGAGGAAGGAAAGTGAGGGAAGAAAGATAGGGAAGAGAGGGAAGGCAGCGGCGCCGGCGGCCGGCTAGCCATGGACGGCGGCGGCGGCTGCTAGGAGAGGAGAGGAGAAAACCTAGCTGATACCATGGTAGAAGAATAATTCTTAGTGGTGGGCCATATAGTTTAGGTACATGGGCCTCTAGATGGGCCATACACATGAGCCTCATGGGCCACTACATATATACTAACAACTTGAACAGTCTGAGTCAGTGTTTGGGTCAACCAAAGCCAACCCACTTGCATCTTTAGTTGTACTCTCTCCATCTATTTTTTCTAAGACATCACTTTTTCACGTTTCTCATTATATAGTGCGTAGCGTCTGAGAATCCGTGATCCTCTATTTTGGTACTTGATTGAAAAATTAACTAGAGGACTTCTACGTGCCATGGAAATTAATTTTGAAGGGGCCTGCATCGGCTCCAACTTGACCAAGGGATTGCATGTAGACATGCACCTTGAGGTGTGGGAAAGATCACCTCTTTAATTAACAACTAGGTGATATCCCGCGCGTTGCTGCGGAATTTGTTAAACAAAATTTTAGAGTGAAATGTGAAAGTTTAACACTAAAGTGATTGCATTCTAACGTTCTTTAGTAAACATTATATATGAAAGTATGACTGATCATATATGTAATTTCTACTCCTGTAATTTGTAATTGCTACTCATAAAAATGTGGTCATAGAAAATCGGTTGAAGAATAAATAGATGGTCTAGTGGATGATGACATGGCTTATAGTGGATAGTGACATGGTGCATAGTGGATGGTGATGTGGAATGGTTGCATGTTGAGAGAAATCTAACCATGCTTGTTAGTGGGTACCAATTATATATACTCCTGTAATTTGTAATTGCTACTCATAAATATGTGGTCATAGAAAATCGGTCGAAGAATAAATAGATGGTCTAGTGGATAATGACATGGCTTATAGTGGATAGTGACAGGACGCATAGTGGATGATGATGTGGAATTGTTGCATGTTGAGAGAAATCTAACCATGCTTGTTAGTGGGTACCAATTATATAGGTTATATAGATAGCATAGCGTTTTATGGTTTATTGGCACTCTCTAATATGTCTTACAAAAATACACGGAGTATTTGTTTAAAAAAAAAACCTACAACACCACATCCCCTCTCTTAGCAAACTCTGATTTCTTCCACGTTTCTCCCACACATCTTGTTTACATCCACGTAATGATTAATGATGGTGTTCTTAGTACGGTGTAGTACGTTTACAAAGGCATTATTATCATTTCCTACTAGTAGTTTGTCGTCTAAAGTACAAAAATACATTTATACCGTGACAGAGGGAGTAACTCTCAATAAAAATTAAAGTCCACGTACACGAGAAAAACTCGTTAACAATAAGATATCATTAACAGTTTAATCCTCGTTTACTCAGTAGCCACACTGGGCTAGCCAACGCAATGAAAAACTCAACAAATCTGTATGTGTACAGAAAAGAATTACCCCAAGACTGAAACATATTCATAACTCAAGTATACATCTAATGTCAACAATGGGGAAGAAAGAATATTCAGGTCCCTGATTGAAACCACACATTAAAACATCACTCATTTCGAAGAAAAAATTCTTATAATCATCAGCCAGAGCAATTACAACACCAGCACATCTTCCTCCTTATCACTGGGCATGAACAGTCTGGAAGCTCAAGCGGCCTGCTCCGAGCAGATTCTTCGGAATGGGATTATGAGCAACATAGCTAGATTTACGGGCACAAGGTAATGTATCAGACAATACTTGGCACATCTCCAGCCCAGCTACAAACTGCTCGTGGCCACCGTGTCCTGATACAGTCCACTAATGGCGCATGCTGAGAAGTCTGAACTGGTGGAGCTAGAGAAAGAATACTGTCATCCTTGCTGCCGCTGGTTGATGCGCTTACAACATCAGCTAAATACTCATCCTGAGTCCACCTTGGGGGAACAGTGACGTTTAGCTTGCATAACCTGGGTCTCTGTATAGGAACTGAGCCACCAGCACTTGCATTTCCATTTAGCACAGACTTGGCAATTCCATTGAAGTGAAAGATCGTGAATTGCTTCTTCCCCATAAGGCCAGTTGGATCCTTCATGCCTCCGGCCCTTTTATCCAACTGTAGCAATGCCTGCCAAAATTCACTCCATACTATAATGCCAGCATTACATAGGTCCTCAAGCTTATCTGAAGGAAAATTTATGTCAGTATCCCTTAGGACTTGTTGGAAGCCCTCAACGCTGATAAAGCCTCCACCTCCACTTTGATCTTGTGCATCAAAAGCCCGCCTTATTCTGGATTCACGCTCTTCCAGCTCATTCTCCTCTTGAACATTGGGGTTTAGGGCGAAAAGGACAGTGTAGTGACTTTCACTTCCCACCACCCATATCGGCCATTTTGGGCACTTCAGGTACTGACCAACCTTGCATAAATTTAGTGATTCCAGGAGGGTAAGAAAACCGACTTCAACACTGTTTGGTATGCCCTTCAAGGACATGCCACCACCAAGGTCCATCTTGCCATCAAATACATTTGGAACAGCCTCTCCACAGAGTAATAAATTCACAATTTCCTGAAAAAATATAAAAAATAGTTATATCTTAGTTGCCCAAAATTGTGCTAATGATGAAAAAATGTGCAACTAAATAGAGAGTACCATGTTCACTATGTTGTAACACAAACGGTACTAACAAATAAAATCTTAAATTTTACATCACATTTTACCAGTAACATATCCAAGAGTAGCCACAATTAACTGCTATGACATGTCTCTAATAATATGGTAAAGAAACATATTTATGATAATGATCTCTATACCTGTGAAGCATGGCCAAATGGAGCAGTGACCAATGGCTGGCTTGGATCATCCCTGTCTGCTTGGATATATTCCTGTATTCAGAGGACAACTATACATGGTAAGAAAATGAAGATAGTGTTGGCATGCTTTAAGAAATAAGTCAAATGGGCAGTTAAATATAACAGGTCAGGAGGGAAGCATCTGGGAACCATTTGTTTCATCTCTCTCTACAGAAATGAATGACTAGCCAATAGCCACCAAGAAGTCATGACTGGCATATAACACCCAAAGAATCCCGAAAGCGTCCATAAGTAGCAAACAATATTTTGAACCCGTATTATCAAATTACAAAACATCGACTCTAGCAGTTAATTTGTTTTTTTTTCTGGTGCATTAACACTTTAACCATAAGATGGAACCATAATGTACTCTCATCAACATAGATTAACTATCGTTAATTCACCGAACATATACCTACTAGGTCGCAACAATAGCAACATGGTTGCACCCAAAAAACATAATAACGTACAAAAAGGTTGAGAACTAAAGCATAGACAAACACATACCAATCCTCGCGAGAGCAGAGCAGACATAAGAAATAGCATGGCTCCCAATCGACTTTCAAACAAAGGAATGTTAGCCAAAAGGATGTCGAATGCATCCTTCCTTGAGGTAAATGTGCTTGTTCTAAGCACTTTCTGCAGATCTGTTGCTGATTCAATAGAAAGACCTTCCAAAACTGCATCAGTTTTCTGCAGTAAGTTTCATAAGAGTATTAGATACATAGAAATATATGAAAGCTTATAATCAATTGAATACCATCACATCCACTTACTCCACGATTGACACTTGCAACGGATGCTACGACAGCTCTTTTCCCAGTTCCACATAAAAATAGAATCTCCACCATAGCATGAACCAATGCTCTACAAAAAACAAGGCCAGTGACGGCTATTTTTAGTATATAAAGAAAAATATCAACAGAGTACATTGAGGTATAACTTATGGTGTGCATAATATTACAGGATTCAAAATAGATATGAAATCATTTGTGCTCTCCAATAAAAAATTGTTTAGGGTTCCTAAAATGTTACTATAAGTACAAAGAAATGTCCAATAATTTTAGAAGTGTGCTGTATGGAACTATAGAGTTACGGTTGGTAAAAATGAAGCTACCACAGATCACAGTAAGAGTAATAGTTCAAAAAATTTATTGTGCATCATTGAATGTGAAGTGCCGATATTCAGATCCATAAGTAAGAATAGTAGCTCATACAAAAAATTTAACAGATAATACTAAAAATAAAATACTGACATCAGCACCATTTACAAGGAGAAAGAAACCACCTTGTCTTTCTATCATCAGTCAGAGACGAAAAATCATCCCCCGCAGCAAAAGAACTCTGATAAAAGCGTCTCTGTCCCAGAGTATACAGTGGGTTACTGACCTCTGGATTACTCAAGTCATCAGAGAAAAATAGAAGATATTTTAGAACATAAGCCTGCAAAATAATTAAAAGTTGCCATCAGAAATGTTAAGCTTGCAGAGAGCAAAAGCAATTTCACAATAGGCAACAAAATAGTTAGAATTTTGAGAAAACGATAAAATTCAAATAAGATCAAAGTGAGCTTATACAAACAAA
The DNA here is from genome assembly GCA_900205405.1 of Echinochloa crus-galli. Classification (NCBI taxonomy): domain Eukaryota; kingdom Viridiplantae; phylum Streptophyta; class Magnoliopsida; order Poales; family Poaceae; genus Echinochloa; species Echinochloa crus-galli. The sequence goes on from OAMR01000044.1 coordinate 2,375,693, forward strand.
GGTCCATAAAATAAAATTTGACATAACAATTGAATGCACCAAACTATCTCTTAAAAGCCTGTCTGTCTGGAATTCAGATTATCAAAGAAAATTTGGATTTCTCTCATCAGGATGGCTCTAAAAGATACTAAGGAGTTGGTGGATTACACCATTGTGAATGTTCAGATAGTTCACTCACATGATTTTGTTGTTGCAGTTTCCAGTTGGCAGAAGGGAATATAACTAGTTAACACTTTCAGAAATTCAGAATACATGGCGTGACTTAAGTTTTCCATAAAAAAAAATAGCTTCATAGCATAGAAAACACATTGTAGAAACAGAACATAGTAACTAATAAGTACACAGTTTAAGTCACAATGGAATTTTAAGCAGATGATAGGAAATGGGAAGCTTTTCTGCTCCAATATATGCCACAGACTACACACAAATAGTTTGTAGTAGGAAAGAAAATGCAGTGGTGTCCTTAAACTTATCCCTGGTCCTTGAAAGCTTAAGGTGCAGATTTGGATCTGCCAACTTGTTAAGTGTGCCACTCAAGGTCCAAATCTCTCTAATTAGCAAGTACCTGCCTATGTTCGTGTTGACTAGCAGTTATGGAGGCATGTCACATAGGCAACTATTTGGACTGTAGTGGCACTTAATAAGTGTAGGACCAAGATCTGCATTTTAAAAGTTTTTGGGCCTAGATGGCACTGCAAAACAATTCTACGAGGCGCTGGTGAATTTTACTCTTTTGAAAAACAAGGAAAGTCGTACCTGCACGGTTGCTAAGACACCGCAAGGACCTCCTTCATGTTGTACAAGTCCCATAGTTGTTTCTGGGTCGGAGCTAAACCTGTATGCATTTTAATAAAATTAATAAGACAAAAATCTTAAACCAATAGCAGCTCATACATTGAATAGTTGATTAAATATTGCAAACAGGAATCAGTTTCCAGACAAGTAAAGGAGGCTAACGAAATAAAGGACCCATCTGACAAAATTGACTTTTTTAAAAATATGGGAGGGATGGTGAAACATTTTAACTAATACCAGATGTGGAGAACAAAGGTATGGGCAAGGCAGTAAAACAGTGTTACATTCATGTGCACGCCCTGTATTTCTCAGCAATAGACAAATATTTATTGAATAATAGAAGCCCACATATTGAATACTACATACTGAACAAATGACCACTTTCCAGATAAGGAGGTGTACTGGCACATATTACTGATATAAATGCTGGATGCGGATAACAATAAATAAGGGTGAAGCAGTAAAAAAATATTGTTACATTCGTGCACAAGCGCTGTATTTGCAGCAATATACTAGACAAAATATTAAACTTACATTGTATAAGTAATTGATTACATACTGAAAACAGAAACCAATTTCCAGATAAGGAAGTGAGCTAACAAAATAACGGAACCGTCCAAGTAATTGGGTTATTTAACGGAATGAGGAATACTAGGAACATATTAACTACAAATACCGGATGCAGAGCACAATAAATAAGGGCAATGCGGTAAAAAAACACTGTAACGCATGCTCTGTATTTATAGGGATACTAAATAAACGCGTGCTTCATAACTTAGCAATGCATGGAGTGGTTTTTACCATGCAACAGCTCTGTTCTCCGCCGATTCTAGGTTGAACTTCAAGACCTAGACTTTGGTGCAGTTAAGCATACATGCCAATGGTAGACGCATAACACATCTCAGATATACACACAGCCTTCAATCATCAGACCTACACAGGAACAGCTACTGCTCATAGTCACCTCGTCATCTTTTCATCACATCACAGAGCACTAACACCCAAAACATTAGTTTTCACTAGCACTAAAAATCCTCAGTCCTAACATTTCCAAGACACCCAGAACTACAGATCACATGAACAAGCAAACTGCATTCTTGTGACAGCCTGACTACATCTTCAGAACATAATTATACTAATCAGAATTTTGGCCTTGTTAGCCCAAACAGCCAGATGAAAGCTACTTAAGTCTTACGGGAAAAGCAATATCTACACGCACACCAAGGCATAGCTTACACGCATATATACGAAAGAGACAGTCGCACCCCAAAGGAACTCACCGGATGCCCTGATTGCTCCACTGCGCCAAGACCGCCTTTGAAACCCCTGCGCCAAACACCATTGCCCACAGCTTCTCGGCGACATCTGGAGGCAACTCCTCCCCTTCCTCTTCCCCCTCCTCCACCTCCACCTCCTCCGCTTCCTCCATAGGTACGCCGGCCGGTTCCGGCTCCAACTTCTCCTCTTTGGCGGCCTCCGGAGCGGGGACCTCCAGCTGCGGCGACGGCGGCGGAGAAGAGCGCGCCAGCGAGACGGCGGCCGGCGGGGCGGCCGCGCGGAGGCGCCTCTCGGCGGCGGCGGCCATGAGCTCGCGCTGCTTCCGGCGCGCCTCCGCCTCCGGCGACTCCACGGCGGGGGGCGGTGGCTTGCTGCGCTTGGGCTCGGGCTGCGCCGGCGGGGAGCCCTGGAGGCTCATGGTCGGGTGTGTCAGAGATTGGGAAGGACTCGTCGCTGCTCCTCCGGGGACTGCGCTCCGCTCTACCCGCCTGCAGGCTGGAGTCACGGTTTGGCGCGAGTATACCATGACGTGTGGGGACAGATTGGATGCTGGCCCTGTTGTCATGGACTGGTGGTAGTCGGTTGCGGATGACGGTGAGACGGTTGCGGCAGTTTCGGGTTCCTGCTTCGGAGTTTGGGCAGTGGGTAGGAATTGACGGTAATAACCTCGGGACGGAAAGCTGGGCTGATCGTTTGCCTCAGAAGATCCGCCGCCTTCATGTATGGTTTTTTTACACGGGCGGACTTCCCGAAAAGTGGAGTGAAGTATGGTGAAAATGATACATCAGACACTGTAGCGCATTGTAGCATTTTTTGTTTGTTTGTGGTAATCGTTGTACTATCATGATCTAACTAGACTCAAAAAGGCTCAAAAGACTCGTCTCGTCGTGTACATCAAAACCATGTACTTTTTTTATTTACCCACATTTAGTGTTCCATGCATGAGGAGAGAGATTTGATGTGATTTGATGTGATAGGTGAATAGTGAAGTTTGGAGAGAGAATTTTGTGTTTTGAAGGGAACATGGCCACGCTATAAAAAAGACACTGCTGTACTCCGTATATTGGGAGCCGTCAGTGGATTATTATTTTTTACTATATCATACTCCCTCCGTCTAATTTTTTTTTAAATGTCGGGGACATCCCAAGGGGGTTCCCTAACCACCGGGGATAATTACCCTCAAAAAAACATTTAACCACCGGCGGCCACGAAATCACCCGGGAGAAGCTCAGACAGCCGCGGTACAATGGGAGCTAAGCTAAACTTGGGAGTGACACCCTTAGGGCGACCCTGAGCATCAAGAGGAAAAGGGGGGATATAATCAAAATTGGATGAAAGAAGCAGCATAAGCAGTTGTCTCTGAACTAATATCTTAGTCCAACAATCCTTCAGTCAACACAAAAGGCCAATTTGCAACTAATAGCCAGTGTGCAAAATCAACTCACATGATGTAACTGAATCGTAACATTCTAGGAGTCTCGGGCTCCTACATTGTGTGTGTATGCAACAAACAACAGCCTGATACCAGATTTCTAAACATATAAGTTACACAAAGACGCTGAATTAAATTGTCAGTTTTTTTTCCTTTGGTAACTAGCCTTTTTCCTAAAATGTTATCTTTCACCTTTGCAGCAATGCACAATTCGTTCCCAGAAACGGTATAACACAGGAAGCAAAATCACAACTAATAGCCAGTGTCCATTTATTTACTTCACCAAAGCAAGTCAGGTTCAGATGATCACACAGACACCCGGATCCTACGAGTCCTGGGTTCCTACATTGTCTGTAGGTGCCAAGAGCATTGCTTGCTTCACCAGATCAGATGTGAGACGGGAAGGGCGGAGGGCCGGAGACTCACCAAGTGGCTGGAGAGGATGACCTTGGCGCCCTTGCCGATGAGGTACTGGATGGTGGGGACGGCGGCGCGGACGCGGGTGTCGTCGGTGATGCTCCTACGCTCGGCGTCCTCGCTGGAGCGCGAGCGTGAAGTGTCCGATGACGGCGGCACCGGGCTCCTAGAGATCAACGCAAAAAGGAACAGAGTCAGCATCACAACAGGATTAACACACGCCGAACAAGAACAACTTAACCGAGCAGCACGCCACTCTAACCTGTTGCTCTTGCTCGGCCGCTTGAAAAGCAGGCCGAGCGGGTTCGGCGGCCGAGCCTGCAGCGGCACAATCGCCCGAGCAGGCGGCATCACGGGCATCCCCTCCCTTGAGTCCCTCGAGGACGGGTTCCCCTCACCAGCACCGGCTGAGGAGTCCGCCTCCTCGCTGGCCACCGGCGTCGCTCCTGAGTGTCGCCTCTTCGCCGCGGGGTCGCTTGGCCCCGCATCCGCCACCGTCGCCGACCTCTTCTTGGACTCGGCCTTGGTCGTCCGAGATACAAGCAACTTGCGCGCACCTGCTCGAGTCCTGCTGGCAGGGACAGATTCCACCGCAACCTCCTGAGCTTGCTCCCCCCACTCGGTGAAGAACCAAACTCGCCCGAGGACCAGGGCTCGGCCTCGATCACAAGCTGTTCGGCCCGCGCCTCCTCCGGAGTCATTATTTTCTGCCGCTGGACAGGACTGTCAGGCAACGGTGCAGGACTGAAGAACCGATTGGTGACTTCCTGGACACCATAGGACAACAATGATGAGACAAAACAAGATGCAAAAGGAGACTACCCGGGAAGCAGGATCCATACCGGGTCAGGGGGGTTTCTAAGGCTGAAAGCGGGTGGCGCACCCCTGTTGGTCACAACCCCCTTCATAGCATTGCCCACCCGCTCGAAGATCTCGTCTTCATCAACCATTCGACCGGTCTCTCGGGTGGGGTCGAGCCGGCCGAAATACTCGTACGCCGGATGAACTCGGTCCTTGATCGGCTGGATGGCCCGCGCGACGAAAGATATCATCACCGCCGCGGCAGTCAGCCCTTTGGCCTTCAACTCGGCGATCTTGGCCAACAGCTTAGGGATGTCCTTCATGTCATCACCCCTCGGCACGTCCCTCCAGGAATCCCTCTCCTGGGGCGGCACGCCTGTTCTCCCTGGAAGCGCCGGCGGATGGTCCCTCGTGTAGAACCAGTCCCGACGCCAGTCCTTGTGGCCATCGTTGAGCTCCAGGTCGAAGTATTCTTTCTGCTTCCCCTGGCGCAGCGCGATGCCATCCCCACCAGTAATCCGAGTCGGGCCGTCGCAACGGGTACCCGAGCCAATCCGCTTGACTCGGTGGAGATAGTGGGCTGACCAACACGGCTGCGAGATATTCCGCGACGATCAGCGCCAGCCTGAGCGCATGCGCGGACTCGCCGGGCCACCAGTTGGATTGGATCCGCGACCTCCACCTCTCCTCGCCGGATGGGTCCTCGGTTGATACCGGAAGCGCGCGATATGCGGCGCAAGATACAGGCCCTCGTCGAGGAAGCAGCCGTACAACAAGTGGAGAGCTCCTCACCCCAATGGCGAAGAAAGTGTGTGTGGCCAGGAACGCCCGGACCTGGACTACTCTGAACTGTGCGACCGCGAAGGTTTCATGCTCGAGGGCTGAGGGAGGCAGGCAGGACAAGGAGCAGTCCGTTCACACCCCGCTCAGGGGAGCGCGGACTCCTCAGGGGCCCGACAGGTGACGGCAAGGCGCTCGTGGTCGACAACCACGAGGCGAGGAAGTCCGCAAAGGACCGACTCGTCGACACGCGAGGTGCCCTCGACGACGGCGACGCGCGTAACATCCTCAATAGGAAAAGGCAGGGCGCGGCGACTCCTCGTCCCAGGCACCCCCGACGTGGGGGTCGCTATGACAGCGAGGAGGATAAAAGCCCGACTCCCGAGCCTCCTGGGACCCCGGTGTTCGGCCGGAAAATCCGCTCGGCGCCCATTCCGCCGCGCTTTCGGCAGACAACTACCATTGCCAAATATGTGGGCGAGACGAACCCCGAGACTTGGCTTAACGATTACCGCCTGGCCTGCAAGCTAGGCGGGGCCACGGACGAGGCCGTCATCATCCGCAACCTTCCGCTCCACCTCGCGGATTCCGCACGAACGTGGCTCGAGCACTTGCCCGCAAACCAGATCCACGACTGGGACGACCTGGTCAGGATGTTTGCAGGCAATTTCCAGGGCACGTACGTGCGTCCCGGGAACTCCTGGGACCTGCGCGGATGTCGACAGACAGCCGGCGAGCCACTCAGAGATCTCATCCGCCGCTTCTCCAAGCGCTGCTGTCACACCCGGATTTACACTGAAACCCGAATGCTACTATATGTGTGCCCAGGAAGTCCTTAGAACACATATAGTCAACAAATATGATAACAAAGACACAAATGCTGAAAATAAATGCTTTATTAATGAGAAAGTTTACATCAGAGTTGCTTCATAAGTGAATTAACCAATACAGCGGAAGACTAATAACAACTCTCTCTAAACGAGGCCATACTCCACAGGGACTCTGACTGGGGGAACCACTCAGTAGAACGGCAGATCCTCCGGAAACTCAGCAGCAGACTTACGCTCAGCCCAACCTGTTACCCATCCGGGATTTTGTTGAATTTAAGCAAGTGTAAGTAACAGAATTACTTAGCAAGTATAGCACGGGGTATGAGGCCAAAAAGGTTTGACTCGGTTTGACTGCATTAGCATTTTTAGTTGATTCATTTTAACTGCATCCAATTTACTACAAGTGAAAAGGACTCCCAGCTGTAAGTTGCAACCTAATTAATAAAGTGTAAGTGACATTAAGCAGTAATAAATATCAAGTTCTAATCAAAAAGGATCCAGGCTGCTCGTGACCCTGAGCAAGGCTATCATGATAGATCGTACACTCTGCAGAGGTTTCACCCTTTACCCACCAGTCGCGTAAAAGTTCAAAGGAACTTTGCACCCAACCACGCACATCAACACTACGAGGTGTGACGGCATAGGGACGCTACGAGGCTTTTCACAAGACACCCTAACAAGACAGTAGCCACTATGGTAACATAGGCAGCATGGCCAAGGCACCGAGATTGACTGACTCCCTGAGCGCATCATAAGAGGGTCAATAGCGTCCAATGCGCGGCAACGCATGCCAACAAGAAAGTAAAGGCGCAACGTGCGGAGTTCCAACGCGAGGACTCCCACACGGGACTGTGTCTCACAGGGACATAGCCGACGGACCGTCCGCCCTCGGTGGATCAACCATACTCTCACCTATGCTTCCCACCACGCCGCTGGCCCCGTCGGTAACTACTGTCAAGCTAGAGCCGTACAAGCTACTTGTCCAAGACCAGAGCCATTATAGTTCTGGCGGTGGCAACAGGCTCCTGGGTTTCCGCTTTAAGAAACGGTCCTTACGGAGAGACACTAGGGCCTGGCACGCAGCTGACGCCCTAGTTCCAGTGGCTGACCACCTGTCCCGCATGGAAGTACCGTCCCAAAACTCGTGGAACTTTATTAGAAATAAACCTAAGTACATGGAATGTTGCATAAAACCTCTTTTATCCCCGAGTATTGGTGGTCGAAATTGGGTTGTAACGACCGCCACACACCCGTATGACGCGCTCATAGGAAACTCTATTCCAAGGGTACTGAAGATTAGCCATGCCCCAGTCCAATTAGGTACTAAGCTTCCCAATTACCATATTTCTCAGTATGTGTTTAATACGTTCAAATACATGACCAGCAATGCCGACACATTACGACCTTAGCAGCTTTAACTAGACAGACGGGGCACATCATCCCAAAAGTACATCCCCAGTCCCGCCCATCAATCCTTGTGATTCCAACATAAATAAACAAATCAACTCCTATATCTCACGAGTGACAGGAAATCACTTGACTTCTAAAATCCTATTAGCATAGCCACTATTACCAACCTATACTAGTAAGCAAAACATGAGAAACAATCATGAGAAACAAGTAAAAGATCGAAGTGTCGTTTTTTTAGAATAAACCGTGTTATGCTTCGGTGCTTGCCTTCTTGCCCATGACCAGCCTTTTGCTCTTCCAAACTTTGGTTTGGGTCTTGACTAACCTCAATCATTTTCACAACTCCTTCTTGTTCCTCGTTCTCCGGCACGAGTTCGTAATGATTAATGTCTACACGAAATGCATATGCATAGATTTAATCACTTGCATTAATAAATTTATTTTGTGCCCCAAAATTAATGCATGAGGTGCACATGTGGCTATTTTAATTACACTTATTTTATTTTACAAAAGAACGGATTGTGTCGGTGGTGATTTTTCTTCAATTCTCATTTGATGGTGATTGTGTACATATATAAAAGCTTTACACAGTAGTTCCTAAATAAAATAGAAATAACAGTACATAGGGGTGAGTGGCTTGCATAAGATTACATGTTTATTGTAACACCCAAAAATAGCATATTTAAAATTTTTAGTAATTAATTATTTATTTATTATCATGTTCATGTTTAATATAGGTTAAATAAATTTTTCTGGAAATTAAAATCAAATATAAGGTATAGAAACATTTTTGTTGCATTCATGCTGCTGCATTTGTTTTTGTATTGCTTGTGGTTCAAACGAGAATTTAAATCTAATTTAAATTCGCATTTGAACCGCTTTGTTTTGAGCTGTAGAAAAGTTGTTCCAGCCCGAGTTCGTTTTCCCTCCCTGAACTTTTCCTCAGTCCACTCTTGCTCCCTCTTCTAATTTCCCCCGCCAGCCCAGCTCCCTCTCTTCTTTCCCTTGGGCCCAATCCAGTCGGCCAGCCCAACTTTCCACCCCGCGCGCCACCGAGCTGGCCTGCTTCCTCCCTCCTCTCCCGCGTTGCGGCCCAGCCGCCAGCTCCCGTCCACACCGGCCCACGTTCCCGTCTGTCTTGGGCCGAGCCGGCTTTCGGCCCAGCAAACCCGCTCGCCAACCCCCGCGCTCGCTCCACTCTTGGGCCGCCCCAGCGGAGCCGGCCCAGCGCGCCAAGCCAGCCCACGCCCGCCTCCCTCTCTCTCTGGCCGACAGCTGGGCCCCAGCTGTCAGCTCCTTCTTCCCCGCCTCTCCACCTTTCCTTTCTTGCTCCATGGCGAGCAGAAGGAAGGTGCCGCCAGCCGGGTTCCCCGTGCCCCTGTGGGCCATGCCGAAGCATCGCGGAAGGTTCCTCGCCCCACCTCCTTCCTTAATCGCGCTGCTCCAGATGGAAGGCCATCTCCCCGCGCAAGGAAAGACAGCGCCGCCTCCGGCCGCGCCCGATCCGGCGTGGCTTGGACGCCAAGCCCTCCCCTTCCCCCTCGGGCTATAAAAGCCGCCCTCCGCAGCGCCCAGCCACCACACAACTCCACCCGGAGCCCAGTGCCTCCCCTCGCCTCACAGCGCCGCCGCCATTCAAGATCCGCCGCCGCGCTGTCGAACTCCGCCCTCGACCACCGCCACGCACCAATTGGACCCAACCAGGAGGTCCGCGCGAAGGTGAGCCAACTCCAGAGCCGTTTTTCCCCTCCTCTTTCGCCCTGTCTTGTGCATCCCCACCTCGCCAGAGACGGCCGCCCGCCGGCCGCCGCCGCACCCCCACACCACCTTCCCCGTCGACTTGAACCCCCCAGTAATACTCGCCATGCCGCCCCGGTCCCGTGGGTCCCTTCCGCGCCTAAAACCGAGGCCTGTAGCTCGATTTCGAGCTTCGCCGGCGAAGCGCCGCCGCGGCCCGAGCGGCGCCGCCGTGCCCTGTCACCGCCGGCGACCAAATCTCCCCCCGATTCACCCCAACCATCCGATCCGGAATGCACGGCTCAGATCAGCACTGACCCGGGTCAAATACCGGTCAACACAGTCAGCACCGACACTTTTTCTAAAGAGCCCCTCCACTTCCTGGAAATCAACCCGCAGTCCCATCCAGTTGTAAAAATAATTGCATCCAGGTCCTTTTTCATCGTTTTAGCCCCTGAACTTTCAAACTTTCGTACCCGCGGTCCAGCCCCTGTCTTTTAGCGTGTTAGCCCTTCGGTTTATACGCATAATTACGTATAGGTCCTCGTTTTCTTACAGATTAGTCCCTGAAACTTCAAAACCTCATAACTTTCTCGTTTTAGCTCCGATTAGTGTGATTTTCGCGCTCATGTGTTCGTAGTAAAGCGTAGAATAGATCTAAAACCCTTTTGTGTACTGTTTTCTCTGTTTGATGTACTGTTTCTAATAGAATACTTAATGACAAAATATGCTTTTTAGCAACATGGTTAAGGGAACTAGGGCGTCAGCTGCGTGCCTAAAGGATGTCAAGCCTGTCCGACATTTGGCTATTTTCAGAGGGTTCCGGCATCGGCTTTGAATCCCATTGTCAAGCCATGGCCATTCAGAGGATGGGGAATAGATTTGATTGGCCAAATAAATCCTCCATCGAGCAAGGGGCATAAGTTTGTACTTTTAGCAACAGATTATTTTACCAAGTGGGTTGAGGCGATTCCATTGAGAAAGGTAGCATCAGAAGATATGATTGAATTTGTCAAAGAGCACATCATTTACAGATTTGGAATTCCTCAGACAATTACCACAGATCAAGGGTCTCAATTTACATCTTCAGAGTTCAGAGATTTTGCTGAAAGTATGGGGATAAAATTACTGAATTCTTCTCCTTATTATGCTCAAGCCAATGGACAGGCAGAAGCTTCCAACAAGATCATGATTAAAATCATACAGAAGAAAATTGATCAAAAGCCAAGAAGGTGGCATTCGGTACTCAATGAAGCATTGTGGGCTTACCGAATGGCTCCTCATGGGGCTACAAAAACGTCTCCTTATGAACTAGTGTATGGACATCATGCCATTTTGCCATGGGAATTACAAACAGAGTCAAGGAGAATACAGTTGCAGAAAGATTTAAGTTCTAAAGATTACAGTAACTTGATGATGGACGAATTGGAAGATTTGCATATGATTCGTCTCAAAGCATTGGAAAATATTGAGAAAAATAAGATGCGGGTTGCCAAATATTACAACAAGAAGGTAAAAGTCAGGCAATTTGCAGAAGGTGATCTAGTTTGGAAAGCAATATTGCCTATTGGAACCAAATATGCAGCATTCGGCAAGTGGTCTCCAAATTGGGAAGGTCCTTTCAGAGTGGCTCTAATATTGTTCCTGTCTATAAGAAAAATGGAAAGATGAGGGTTTGCATAGACTTTAGAGACTTAAACAAGGCTACACCCATGGATGGATATCCAATGCCTGTTGCTGATTCATTGGTTGATGCTGCTGCTGGATACAAGGTGCTCAGTTTCATGGATGGTAATGCAGGATACAATCAGATTTTTATGGCATTGGAAGATATAGTAAAGACTGCTTTCAGATGTCCTGGACACATAGGGTTGTTTGAGTGGGTTGTCATGACCTTTGGATTGAAAAATGCCGGTGCAACTTATCAAAGGGCTATGAATTATATTTTTCATGAGTTGATCGGCAAGATTGTGGAAATATATATTGATGATGTGGTGATCAAGTCATTGGATCATGAGTCCCATTTGGCTGACATAAGGAAAACTCTAGAATGCACCAGGAAGCATGGGCTTAAAATGAACCCGAACAAGTGTGCTTTTGGGGTTTCGGCTGGAGAGTTTCTGGGATTTTTGATACATGAAGGAGGAATAGGAGTTGGCAAGAAAAGTATGAAGGCAATTGATGAAATTGTTCCTCCAACTAATCTTAAAGAGTTACAATCACTGCTTGGCAAGATGGCGGACAAATTATTTGATTTCCTTGTGAAAGAAGGCCGAATCAAATTACCAGAGGGGCATTCTATGCTTCGGCCTGAAGGAGTGAAAGACAAGAAGTATTGTGGATTTCATGACAGAAATTCTCATTCCATTAATGAATGCAGGATCTTCAGAATGAGGATTCAAAAGGCTATCCAAGAGGGGCACCTGAAGTTTGACAACAGAATGAAATTGGATAGCAATCCCTTCCATCAAAATATGATTGGGTTTTCAATCAACATGGTAGATGCTGTTGCACCTGAAGAAAAGAGTAAGATGAAAGTTTTAACTTCAGAGAAGGCAAAACAAAGTGGCTCAGTTGATCCTACTCGGCAAGTCACAATTGAACAGATTCGCAAAAAAGACTCTCGCTTCCCGAATGATCAATTTGAAATTGGGAAATCCTCCAAGCCTAGAGTCATATCTTGAGGAATTACTATGAAGAATGCAAAGAAATATTGAAGAGCTTTCGGTCAGTAATTCTACAACACATGAGGAGAAGAGGAGATACGAGGAAGAAAGATATAGGGAGGAACAAGAAGAGTATGCTCGAGAGCAGGAACGTGCGCATTGGGGTTGTGCATTCTTCAGACACTGTTGGAATGAAGGTTTGAAGCTTCCCACATGGAATAATTGTCCTGAATGCAATGATAGGCATGATGAATATAGGCAGGAAACTGTCAAGCGCCGATCTGTCCGTGAAAGAATTGGCAGGATACATCCTAGTGATGATCGGCAGCGCGGAGGCGAGCTGGGCCGGGAGTGCCGTGGTGGGCCGAGAGAGGGAGAGGGAGCGAGCTGGGCCGCAGGAAAATGATTAGAGGGAGGGAAAACAGGCCATGAAAAAGAGTACAGGGGGCAAAACCAAACTCCAACCTAAACAACTTTTCCAGGACTCAAACAAACGCAGTTCAAACTCGAATTTAAACTAGATTTAAATTCTTGTTTGAACAACACACCAACAAAGCTCTATGCAACAGCATGAATGCAACACACTCAAAATTTAAACCTATTTTGTTTTAATTTATTTTAGAAATAGAATTTTCTTATACTAAATTCCCTATAAACTTTATAAAGCATGGAAAATTTTAGAAAATTGAGAAAATTATTGTATTAATTATGTTAAAAATTCACATCCCAAAATTTTTGAATTTTGGGGTGTGACAGTCATCATCCGCAACCTTCCGCTCCACCTCGCGGATTCCGCACGAACGTGGCTCGAGCACTTGCCCGCAAACCAGATCCACGACTGGGACGACCTGGTCAGGATGTTTGTAGGAAATTTCCAGGGCACGTACGTGCGTCCCGGGAACTCCTGGGACCTGCAATTAAACATGAACATGATAATAAATAATCAATTAATTACTAAAATTTTTAAATAGGCTATTTTTGGGTGTTACAGCTGCACTGAGCTCCCGAGCGTGGGTGACTCCGAAATCATCCACGCCTTCCTCGAGGGCACAACTTGTCGA
>OAMR01000044.1:2493309-2503573 GCA_900205405.1 Echinochloa crus-galli
AGAGGGAATAGTGTCTTTGGACGGCGGGTTGATTCGATAGAAAGGCAGGGGGTTATCGGCAAAACTGTCAGAGAGAGGGGGTTTTAAAGTTTGGACCGCGGGTTGATTAGGCGATAACCCAGGGGGTTATGGGCAAATTGCCCTTCTTCTTTCTCGGGACAGAACAGAGGAGGGGGGGGAACTGCCGGCGGCCGGCGGCGGCGCGATTGGCGGCGCCAGGAGGGGTCTCCGGCCAATTAGACGAGGGAGGAGGTGGAGGGGAACATGGCGAGTCCACCTAGGGTCTTACCACAGGCGGAGAGGGTCTGAGGTGAGCTGCCCACGGGAGCGGTGGCGGCGGCGGCACTGGAGGTGGTGGCGGCAGCGCTGCAGCGGTGGAGAGGGGAAATGGTGGGGGCTTGAGCTACTGGTGGTGTGAGTGGTGCTCTGGGGCCTATTTATAGGCGGGGAGAGGCTGCGAGGCGGCCGGTCGACGAGAGGGGGGGTGCTCGGGCCTTGGCGGGCGGTAGAGACGGCCGGTGGCGCGAATTGAAGGCGGCCGGTGGGTTGGGCGGCTTGGTCGGCGTACTGCTCGTACGGCGGCACTGTGGTGATGCTGTGCGGCACAGTGCGACGCTGTTTGGCGCGTTGCGGCGTGCGTGGTCCTACGGCTGCTGCCTCGGCGGGCGGCGCGGCGATGAGACTGCGGCGGGGCCGGGCGGTGGCGTGGCCGGCGCGGCGTCAGCGGCGGACGCGCGGTCAGGGGCAGCGGGTGGACGGTGGCCAGGAAACGACGGCGTTCGCGTGGACGGTGCAGTGGCGCAGCGACGGGGAGGGCGGATGGCCGGTGGCAGGAGGGCGGTGGCGTGAGCAAGGCGGCTGCAGCGATGCAGCGGCGGTGTGTACGACGGGCAGAGCGGCCCAGCGGCTCTGCCGCGGCGTGGTGCGGACGGGCGACGGTGGCGGTGGGTCAGGTGGAGGCGGGCGGCACGGCAAGGTGGTGGCCGGTGCAGGGGAGACGGGGGTGGGTGGCCGGTGGTGAGCACAGGGGTGGCCGGCGGCGTGCAGAGCAGAGCGTGCGCGGCGTCGGGCAGGGAAAACAGGGGAGGAGGGAAAAGAAAAAGAGGAAAAAGAAAGAAAAGGGGAGGGGGAAAAAGAGAGGGGGAAGCCGGCGGGATTCGCGGCGAAAGACGACAGGCGGTCGACGGCGGTCGGCCAGCGACGGTCGGGCCATCCACTGATATGATGACTAAACCTGTTCCTGTTGCTAGTTTGAGCTATGCTCAAGCTTAGTTGGTTTAGTTAATTAGCCCAAGAGGCTATTTGGTGCCAGTCGTATTTTTCTTCGTGATGATTCAGGATGAAGTGAAGATGCTGCAAGAGAATTTGTCTCAAGGTGGAGTTTGTTGTGATATGATCCAAATTCACAGACGGAGCGAGCGGAGGCCCATCACCAAGAGGTTTGGGCCGGAGCAAGGGGTTACTGTGTTTTTCTCTCACGAGCGCACAGTTTAGCCCACATCGCAACGCAACCAAGCTCGGTCACGTGAGCTGCTATATAATAGAGCTTGCCCTTGATGAATAAATCATCCTCTTGTAAGCCGCCAATAGGCGTTGTAAACACACACCTCATATTAGTAAAGTTTGCTGGCTGGCGCCCGTGGTTTTTTTCCTTCTACATTGGGAGGGTTTCCACGTTAAAATCTCGTGTCTCCTGCGGTTTGATTCCTTTACTTCTTGTCGTTTATTCGTCCTCGTTTTTCGCATCAACGATCATATTAGTATGATCAATGAGCGGTCCTCTCTTCATCGCCGCAACAGCTTCCTTCGATCGTGATTGATCCCACAATTGATGATTGATCTGCTGATGACCCTCCAAAAGAGAATCATCCTGCTCTGCTTATGCCAAGTGATCACTGACACAAAGTCCTTTTTATTTCCTCTGACACTTGTTTACGACCACCTGTTATTCAGTGATTGTGACTTGCCGCCGGGCACCATGATCTTGCATTGACGCAAATCGATACAAAGGTGTAGGATGCCGCGCCACCTGCTGCCGCGAGCATTATTCAGCTGCCTTGTCCTGTCCACGAGCTCCCCGGCCGGCAGTTCGTCGAGGGCGCGCGCCGCGCCCGATCGATGGCGGTGGCGGCGATGCAGCGGTGGCTGCAGCCATGGGCGTGGACGCGGAGGTCGTGATCGTCGGCGGCGGCATCGCGGGGCTCGCGACGGCGCTGGCGCTCCGGCGGGCGGGCGCGGCGAACGGCGGCGTGCTGGTGCTGGAGCGGCACGCGGAGCTGCGCGCCACAGGCGCCGCGCTCATCATCTTCCCCAACGGCTGGTTCGCGTTCCGCGCGCTCGGCGTCGCGCGCAAGCTCTCCTCCCGCTACGACGCCTACGAAACGTGCGTGTCCAGCTGAAGCCATCAGCTCGATCCCAGCTCGAATCGCTCTACTGATTCGCTGGATTTGTCTTCGCTACGTGGCAGATCCAAGGTGACCAATCTCGAGAGCGGAGCCACGCAGGTGTTCCCCTTTGCCGGGAACAAGAACAAGTGAGCTTGAGTTCGTTCATCCATCGATATATTCCTACCAATATAATTCGTGGCTTCCCATGTACATCGCGCTAACGGCAGCGAGTCACGCAGCTGAGAAAAAATTCGAATGACTATGTGTTGTTTTAGTCCGGAACAATAGCTTCTCACAGATCTGCCTGATTAATTGTTTGCCGGAACTCAAAAATTGAAAAAACAAAAGGGGTGAAGAAGTGAGAGTGAGGGCGCTGCACAGGAAGACGCTGCTGGAGGCGCTCGCGGAGGAGCTGCCGCGGCCACCATCCGCTTCTCGTCCAAGCTCGTCTCCATCGACACCGAGCGCGCAGCCGGCGACTCGTCGGAGACCGTCGTCCTGACGTTGGACGACGGCGCCGTGATCCGAGCCAAGGTTCACGCCACCACAGCGTTCACCACATTATTACAGTCTGAAGTATGCATGATTGGTGTTGTTGTCAGGTCCTGATCGGTTGCGACGGCGTGCACTCCGTGGTGGCGCGGTGGCTGGGCCTGTCGGAGCCGGTGAGCTCCGGCCGGTCTTGCGTCCGCGGGCTCTCCATCTTCCCGGCGGCCACGGCATGAAGCGGGAGATCCGGCAGTTCCTCTCGCAGGGTCTCAGGGCCGGCATGGTGCCCATCAGCGACACCGATGTCTACTGGTTCCTCATCAACGAGACCATCGCCGCGGGCAAGTGAACTCTGTCTTCCTCTTTCAGCTTCAGTTCTTCATAGAGCTCACACGTGTCGCCGCGTTTGCAGAGGAAGACACCGCCGGGGACCCGATGAAGACCCTGCGGGAGGTCACCGACAACCTTGCCAGCCACATGCCGCCGGAGTACCTGGACGTGGTGCGCCACTCCGACCACGGCAACTCTCGTGGGCGCCGCTCCTGTACCGGAGCCCGTTCATCCCTCCTCGCCGGCGGCGCGGCGGCGGCGCGCGGGGCCGTGACGGTGGCCGGCGACGCGTTCCACCCGATGACACCCGACATGGCGCAGGGCGGGTGCTCGGCGCTGGAGGACGCGGTGGTGCTCGCCCGCGCGCTGGCGCGGGCGGCCACGCCGGCCGAGGGCGTGGCCGCGTACGCGGCGCGGCGGCGGTGGCGCGCCGCCTGGCTCGTCGCCGGGGCCTACCTGTCGGGGTGGGTCCAGCAGGGTGGGACCAACGTCCGCGGCATGCGCGGGCGGCTGGTGAAGATGTTCCGGGACTGGATCTTCTACCCGTTCGTGTTCCCTAGGCTCGCCGACACCATGTGGTTCGACTGCGGCGACCTGACGCCATGCGCGGAAGGAAAGAGCCACAGCGAGTGAAAGTAAGGACCGTGATACCTGCAGGAATTCGAAATTGTGATGCATGCTTGTAAAATTATTTGCATGATTGTAAAGTGGACACGAGAGTTTATTATGTTCCGGGTTGTAAATGTTCGAGTAAAATACACCAGTGGTCCTTGAACTTGTCCTGAGGTATCATCTACGTCCCTGAACTCTCAAAATACATATTTGGGTCCTGAACTTGCTAAACTGTGTCATCTAGGTCCAACGTTCCAAAAATACCCCTATGCATGATGACATAACTGCCAATTAAGCATGAAATTTTATACTATTTCTCTAACTAAATCGATTATTCCATCACAATAATTAAATAACTTTATTTGATTGTACCATATCGATAATTATAGATCAAGAGATGGACAAACATCAATAACATAGAGGTATTTTTGAAAGTTTAGATCTAGATGACACAGTTTAGCAAGTTCAGGGACCCAAATATGCATTTTGAGAGTTCAGGGACCTAGATAACACCTCGGGACAAGTTCGAGGACTCCTGATGTATTTTACTCTAAATGTTCTGAAAAAGTGTCTGCTCCTGAAATGACGTGTAGGAGATATATAGTGAAGAGCCACTCTTGGAACTTGAGGTACTGGCTCCTATTTGAGAAGTTTTACACTGCATCATGTTTGGTATTCCTCTTTGTTTAACAAGCATGGTGAAAATCTTGGTAAGACGTCTCAACACTTTTCTAATCCTTCTGTCTCAACAGTCAACACATCTCAATACCGAAGCATTTTAAGTTGACGAGGAAGATGTTCATATCTAGCACCAAGAAACTACTTGGCTAAAACTGAGCAAGCTCAACAAAAATTCTGTTTGTCATGGATGTTAAATACTTAAATGCATCGGAACAGTAGGACACTAAATGGATCGAGGACTTTGCGGGGCTGAATCGGAATGGGCTGCTGTTGGGCGGGAACTCGTATGCAGCCCAACTGCGAGCCCAACAGACTCGATTCAAACCCATCACCTCTCTCTATCTCTACTTTTAAATTAATCGTGTTTTTAACCCCAACAACTCCATCCAAACCCGCCGCCTCCCATCGACAGGATTTCACTCCGACCGCCTTCCCCAAGACAGGATCAGGTCAGACGGCGGCGGCCTCCCTCCTTCTCCAGCGCCTCCGATCTTTCTTCCCCTGCCGGCCGCCACCTCGCCTCAACAACCATGGCGCTCGCTGGAGAACAAAGGCGCACAAACCCACCTCCGAAGGCACGTACCCATCAAATTCCACAGATTAATTTCACTCCACAAATCATCAGCAGCCGCCCTTCGATCTTTTTGTTTCAACCCTCAACAACACATGATCTTTCTTTCTTCCCCGGTTGCTTTTGCTTTTGCAAGTGGTGAAGGAGACATTCAGTCCTCTGCTGGTCCTCATGATGCTGATCTACCCAACCCTGCTCGCCTTCGTCTTCGCCGCGCGCCTAGCCATGTTCGCGGTCGTCATCCCGACCCCGACCCCGGCCGTGCCCGGCGGCGCGCCTCCATCTGACGCCGCCGGGAGCCTCCACCGCCAGGACCCTTGGAAGACGGCGGCGGGTGCTGGTGCCGTCATACGCACAACCTTCGGGTTCGTCTCCATCTCCGTTGTCTACTTCGTTATCTTCTCCCAGCTGCTACGACTACGAGGGTCCTATGGTGGACCCCACATTTGCGCTGCATCGATGGCTCTATGGTTCACCACGACATGCTTCTTCCTGACGTACACCAGTATGGCGAGGTACGTACTGATCGAGAGGCAATTGTATGAGTAACAAGTTTTAATTTCTACAGGGTTATCTTAACTTCAGGTTGCATAAGAATTTACAACTTTTTTTTTTGAACGAACCATCATAAGATTGTGCTAATTTCATTGATGAAGAAGAAGAACTACAACCGGCTAGCTGGCAAAATCGTATACAACTTTTAATTAGGTCCTATTGTAGAAATATAATTGTTTTTACGACATGCATGTTGGGAAAATGCCATGGTCAAAATAGTTTGTACAATCCAGAGGCTCCAAAATCTCTTTTCGTGTGTGCGCGCAACCTATCGTAATAGCATACTTGTTGGTTTTTGGAATATACTTACAAATGTTTCTTCTTATGTTTTTTCTCTATATTTATTGCAAATTAAGATTTGTGTCTATATATATGTAGGTACGGTGCTCCCACGTGGGAGTGGTGGTTTGCAGTGGTCTTCTCTTTTCTCATCCTTTACTTCACCTTGGATTTTCTCGCCGTAAATATCCTACCACTTCTTTATGTTGTTTAGGTTTGGTTGATTCAATCTGTGTTTGAGTCTTAACTTCTGCTCTGTTTCAGATCTCCTTACGATCTGACGGCAAGGTCGTCAAATCTGACGACAATGTCGTCGTTGATGATCCGGCGGCCACAGCTGTAGTGTAGCCCTAGGGTGTGATTGTGTGAACAACGTTTCTGTCGGCCGATCCATTCACTTGTTGGAATTCTGCAGATGCAGTCGTATTTATCTAGTTCAGATGTTACATCTTTCTTATTTTATAAGCCATTGGCAGCCGAAATTATTAGCTTCTTGTAGCGTTAGCATTGTACTACTGGTAACATGAAGCACACACTATTATCTATTTTTTTGTTTATTCTTTTTAATATAATGATGCGCAGTTTTTCTGCGCGTTCGAGATTTTTTTTTGTCGATTCACATGATTTGCAGTTGTGCACGATTTTCTATTGTGATGTTGCAAATGTATCTTGCAAAACGGAAGGCAAGAGCCACACCCGAGTGAAAGTGTGACCTGCTGGAATTCGGATCTGTAATAACTTGCAAGATTTTACAATGATGTTTCAGGCTGTACATGTGCATGTGCCTCAAAAAGTCTCTGTTTGTTCTAGAGCTGATGTGCATGAGATTCCTTATTCGATTTGCTTGCGTTGTGTGATCAGCGCGCAAGACATGCTTCTCCTGGTGTGCAAGCAAGAGCACGCAGTGCGTTTCCGAAGTGGCCAAGTGTCCACCACCTAAAATACCAGAAAGAAACAAAGTTGCAGTCCGATATATAGGTTATAGGTTACAGAAAGCGACTAGAAGTCTACACATTGCAATTTCTCTCTCGTTTACGCTTGTAAGCAAGGCCATCTTCTCAAAAAAAAAGAAAAAAAAACTACTAGAAGGAAATGTTGGCAGAT
Organism: Echinochloa crus-galli; assembly: GCA_900205405.1. NCBI lineage: Eukaryota > Viridiplantae > Streptophyta > Magnoliopsida > Poales > Poaceae > Echinochloa > Echinochloa crus-galli. Next base: position 2,500,318 of record OAMR01000044.1, read on the forward strand.
TAAAGCGCCATCCGAGATACAGGAATTTAACTCACTTGGACGTTGGACAAGGGTCAAATGGCTGCGTTGAATTTGAATTCATATCTGAATTTTGTTTATAAAATATGAACAAGGTAATTAAAATCTATGTTGAGCCAAGAATTTGCTTCTGTACACGAGGAACCTTTGCTTGAGTCCCACAAATGCCAAACTTCCTCTTCCTGAGGTATACAAAGTGTTTTTCAAATTTCTGTTTTTTGTGGTGTCCAAAATAGTGTACAGTATTGCATACAGGTTCTCAGCAAGAAATCGTAACCTTCAGTCCAAAACAGCATCGCTCCAATTTTCTGTGTAGATTTATTCTTTGTATGCGAATCTTCTTTGTGAATCTTATGCCTTGTCGATGGCATGCGTTCTCCTGTTCTGCAAACTCGTTCTCTGAACATACTACAACCCAACGTTGTGAATTGTGATGTTCATTTTTTTCACATGCGCACCAAATTCTTCGTCTTTGTAATTCTGAAGAGGAATCAAGTAAGCAACTAACAACAGTCTGATCGGATGGAGAAACGCAGGCGTGTGCCTACCTACACAGATCAAACAGAAAAGGCCGTGTGTTGGCGCCGGCCAGGCAGCCACAGCCATCAGAAGTTCAGAACAGAAGATGTTTCCGGCAACTCGGCACCTGAAATCTCGCAGGCTCACGGCAGCAAACCACCAAGAACCACACAATCCAAAGGCCTCCTTTTCTGGCAACGAGGAAAGGACGGACGACACAGAGCTGAAGATACACACTCCTTTTCCACCCACGCGTGGAGTGCAGGCATGCAGGAGTTGGCCATGAGAGGGAACTAACGCGGCTGATATATGGCCATGCCGCCATGATATCCAGGGGTGGCAAGATCTTTATCAGTTGTGCTTGCATTTGCATATATATAAATCCTGGGCCAGGCGTGCTGAGGTGAGCTCCAACTTCTGAACCAAGACAATAATCTGCATAAGTGGCGAAGAGTGGTTCAAAGAGTCAAGAACCTGGGAAGGGGATAGAGGGTTCTGTATTGGGGTGGGGCCTGCAGAATCAAATCTGCCCATCAGAAGGTGAGTTTTTCTTTGCCACATTCTACAGACCCTGAAGATGGCTGAGAAGTTCCATGCCTAGCTGCTTGGGCTGTTGTCTGAACAAAATTCGTGCTTTTGGCAGAAGGATGGAAATGCCGGTGCGCGCGGAGGAATCCTTCAGCATTGAGGAAGAGTACAACAACACTCTGCGCACGGAATCCAACGCGTGCTTCCTCGCAATGAAAGAGCGATACGAGGCGTTTCTTGACACTGATGAGGACCTCATCACTCCGGTGCTTCAAAATATGATGTTACTACACCGGAGAACATCTTCAGAGATTCAGTTCGCAGTAGCGGATTACTTCGCCGCCAGCAGCGAGGCCTCGGAGATGTGCAGGCAGCTGCTCAGGAACATCAAGAGCACCCAAAGCAACTACCAGTCGATGGATACTTTTCTCGCAAGCATGTCAGACGGTGCGGCGGCCATTAATAGTGCAGATGCAAGTGAGCCTGTGATAATAGTACGAAGCAACCCGTTCTGCACCACGACACGTGGCAACTTCAGGCAGATCCACGACAGGCACTCCTCCATTCTTCAGAGCATCAAGTCAAGCCACAGGAAGGTGGTGATGAGGCTCAAGATCGTCAAGGCCGTCAGGAAGCTCTGCCTCGTCACGGCGTGCGGCGCGGCCGCGGCGGCCGCCGTCGCCGCCGCGGGCCACCTGCTGCTCTTGTGTCTCCTTGAGGACCATGTGTGTTTGAGGATCGATGGATGGTCGCTTCTCAGTGTGATGAGTGATTGACAACGTTGTGTGGACTGACTCTTGGCCGAGTATTGCAGGTGTTCGATGCGGCTGGATTTGCGTTGGTGCAGGTGAAGAACAAGCGCGAAAGGTCTCCGAGGAGTGGAGACGAGTAGGCTTGGTTCGAGGGACCCGGTGGCCAGACGAGATCGAGTGCGGTCGGCATGGTGCAAGAAAAGCAAGACGAAGTTGAAGACTTGGAGCCGGTGCAAGGTAGCGGCTGACGACCGAAGCTTGCACGTGGGGTTTGATGGTTGGGCCACAAAACCATCGGAGGAGGGTTTTTCGGTTTGGGCCTCAAAACCGAGCCCGAAGGCCCAACGTGACAGAGACGGTGATCCGGGCGCGTTCGGGAAGCTTCGAAGCGGGGGACACGCGGTGGGATCCGGGAGCTTGCGTCGGAGGGAAGCAAGACCGGATGGACGGCGTGCCTGGCCGGGAGAAATATTTGGCTTATTCCAAAATTGCCCCTGAGGGGTGTGTATCTTGTTTTATGTTTGTAGGGGTAGTTTAGTCTTTTGCCATCTCCAGGTGACTTAATATATATAGGGGTAGAGGGGATGGCAACTTATCTCTTTGGAACCCTAGTTCATTTTCTCCCTTCCTCTCTCTCTCTAGGCTAGCTATGAGCTTCATGTTGATCTTAGCGGGTGGATGATTGGGATGTTGCTAGCCTTGTATAGAATTTGTCCTCTGTGATTATGGAAGATTTCAAGTGCTAGTTGAATCTATTGTTGTTTTCCCGAGTTGTTTTTCGGTGCATTTTTTGGGGGTTTTTCGTGGTCACCTCGATTCTTCGTTTCTAGACCGTTTGGCTTCGGATTTGTTTGAGTGGATGATGGGCTAGTGCCTTGCGCCTCTTTGTGGATGATCTTGGCCCCTCAAACGCCGGGAATCGGTCTCGATTTAAAGTTTTGTGGATGAACTCGTGGGAGGTGTGTTCTTCGGTGTGATCCAAAATTCGTCATGTATACTTGAGCTTTTTCGGATCTAGCTCGTAGATCTATTAGCCCTTGGGGTTGTGAACGATTGGCTCAAGTTTCGTGCGAATCCATGGAATAATTTGGGAGATCAATTCGTGGGAAGTTTTCTTGTTGTTCTTGTGTTCTTGGTGTTTTGCTTCTGTGCAGGAACAACTCGGGCGATACGGGTGAGCAGCGCACGCACAGCCACACGCCGCAGCAGGCCGGCCAGGCACGCAAGGCCCAGCGCTTGCGCTCGAGGCCAGGCGCGCTAGGCAGCAGCGCGAGTGGGCCAGGCGAGCAACGCAGCTCAGCACGCGAGCACGCCGAGCAGACCAGGCAGGGACGCGCGGCCCAGCGCGAGCAGCGCGCCAGGCCCAGGCGCGGAGCAAGCCAGCGGCCCAGCAGGCCGGCGCAGGGAGCAGCCCAGGCGGGGGCGCGCGCGGCAGCGGC
>OAMR01000044.1:2512915-2539062 GCA_900205405.1 Echinochloa crus-galli
GTTCAGGCGGGGGCGCGCGCGGCAGCGGCCCAGTACGAGGCGCTCGGCAGGCCCGGCGCCAGCAGGCCAGCGGCTGCACCAGGCCCAGGCGGGGCGACTGGCCCAACGAGGGAGGAATAGGCCCAAGTGCTTGCACCCAGGTAAGTGAGGTATGTTTCTTCCTTTCCTTTTTCCCTTTGTGCACTAGCTACTTAATCACTGCAGTTAGTGTCTGTCTGTATCTCGGTTATATCTTTGCTACCGCGCTAGTTTGAGGTTTTCCTAATCGTTCCTAGGGTCGGCTTGTCACGAGTTGGCATGTGTCATCTTGGCGATTAGAAGAGAGACTTTTGTGCTGAGTCTCTAGTCTTTCTGGTTGTGCTGTGATAAGTATTGTTGTTTCCGCTGTGTGACTGTTCGTAAGGAGTTGAGATCTTGTTCCTAGAACCAGAAGCACTTGAGTGGCTTCGTGGTTCTGGCAAGAAAGAGATTTGAACTCGATTGGAAGTGATTTGGGATATAGGCCGAGTTTCGCTCATCGGAGAGAAATTTTTATCGGCTCCCATTCACTCCCCCCCCCCTCTCTGGTCGCCGTATCGATCCTTCAATTGGTATCAGAGCCGGTTACGGATCTTCGTGATTCTAACCAGTCTTAAGATCCAAAGAAGATGGCATACGCCGGAAAGGGTTCGGGTCCTCACTCTTGATACCATAGGATGTGGTCGGTTCGCATGGGTGCTTTTCTCCGTAGCAAGGGACAGCTGTTATGGGATATCACTCTTGATACCACCTATGTCATTCCTGCTACGAGAGTAACCCAGGAGGCTAAGGACAAGTTTGAGGCAAATGCAAAAGCCGTTGATTTCTTGTTCAAAGCGCTCGACGAGCATGAATTCAATCGTGTGATCGAAGAGCATCTTGCTTGTAAGATCTGGCAGAAGTTAGCAATCGCTCATGGTGGAGATAGTGGGGTAAAGGCTCGGCTCTTTTCGACTTACCGGAGGGAAGATTACATTGCTTGGATAGGGATGTGTGGGCTGCAAAGTTTGAGACAATTACAGAATCTGATGCTTATTAGACACTCACAGTCGATGGGCTGTTCTCTAAGCTTAAGTCCTCAGAGGTTGATAGGATTGCTAGAACCAAGCTTGAGAACCCGACTGATCCCGTTAGTCTGACTCTGATGAGTGGTTCTAGTTCTAGGTCAGGCTAACACTTCACGCCAATTTGCTTTGTCTTTGCTTGTGTCTTTGCCAGATGAGGAATTCGAGGTGCTGAGCGAGGAGGATCTCGCGTTGCTGACAAGGAGGTTCGGGCGCATGTACGAGAACCGCAAGAGTACAAGGCGCATTGGGAGTACGTGCTACATGTGCGGCAAGATGGGGCACTTCATTGCCGAGTGTCCGGAGCCAGCTGAGCCCGACCGCAAGCACAAGCACCGCTCAAAGGATGACCACAAGCACAAGTACAAGAGCAAGAGCAAGGACAAGTACAAGAAGAAGGACGAAGACCACAAGCACAAGCACAAGCACAAGCACAAGAACCGAGCTATGACACAAGTACAAGTACAAGCACAAGAACCGAGCTATGGTGGCCGGTGCAAGCGACGTCGACACAAGTTCAAGCAACTCTTCATCAAGCTCAAGCAGCGAGGATGAAGATCAAGGTCGACGCCGGAGGGACGATGCCAAGAACTTAAACAGCTTGGCGTGCATGGCGTCCCAATGCTTCTGCACCATGGCGCACAACTCCGACAACAAGAAGAGCACAAGAGAAGACTCCGAGTCAGAGTCTGAGGATGAGGTAAATCGTGATCCCGACTTCTTGTTAGAGGAGAATGCTAGGTTGAATGAATTGCTTGATAATCGTGATGATGTGCTTCGTAAGACCAACAAGGAGAAGAGGGACTTTAGGTCGTTGCTTGGTGAGTCTAAGGAGAAGGTTGTTGAACTTGAATCTCTTCTTGTTGCATCTAAAGAACAAATTGCTAATCTTGAACTTTCACTTGCTAAATCTCAATCTGAAATTGATGCCATGAAAACTGCTCCTATTGTTTCTGATGAGCATGCTTGCACTGATTGTGATGCTATAATGAATGAAATGCTTGAGTACAAGAAAAAGCACATGTCTAAAATTGAAGAATGTGACTTGCTTAAGTCAAATCTTGAAGAATTGAAATCTAGACCTGCTTTGCTAGGAGCTTGTACTTCTTACCCTGTCTTGCATGCTAAACTTGATGATGCTCTTGCTAAAATCAAATCTCTTGAGAGTTCTTTGAATTCTTCTGTCAAGCATGCTTGTTCTACTTGTGAAGAAACTGCTTTAAGGATTCTTGAACTTGAGCATCATGTTAATCGTGCACAAAATGAAAACTATGAATTGAGAAAATGTTTGGGTTGGTTGTCAAGCCGTGAACCTCAATTGAGCATGATGATTGCTAAGTTCAAAAGGGCTGATGGTTGTGGTCTTGATTCAGTAGGTACCAAATGGGTTTGGAAAAACAAACAGGGTTGAAGGTGTGCCCTTCCCACCACAAAATGACCCATCCAAGAATACCTTTGAACCTAAGCCCAACCACTTGAGAAACAATCTTGACACCACTCCAGATCCACCAGAATTCCTACCTCAAACCAACAACTTCCAAAAGAGAGTGATCTTTGTGGGAGAGACGAGTGTTGAGGGAGAGACGAGTGGTATCAAACCTAGTGAGAAGCCTAAGCAAAAAGAAGATCCAAAGCCTAAACCAAAAGATGATCCAAAGCCAAAGCCAGTCCGTTACCACTGTGGTTTTTGTGGTAGGGATGGTCACCAAGAGAGTTTCTGCTTCAGAAATAAGAGAGAGGTAAGGCGTGAGAAGGAAATGGGAAACCGGGACAGGTACCGCTCTTCCCATAGCGTGCCTAAGCCTCGTGCTCATTTGCCCAGAGGTGATGGGTTTGTGCGCTCTATTCCAAGTATGAGTGTTCGTGGCTTTGCTCCTCGTGGAGGAGGTCCTCAGGGACGTGGTGGTTTTGCTAGGCGTCCTCCTCCTCGTGGTCAGTACGAGTTCGGGAGGGACGACCGTAGCTTTGGTTACCGGAGGGAGCCTGGACCGCGTTTTCCCCCGCGTGGTGTTCCTCCGGTTAGGCGTGGGAGGTTTCCACAGTTTGATAGGTTTGGTAGAGTGGATTTTGCTAACCCTTCTTTTGAGCAGATGGCTCAACACTGGTTTGACTCCTTCTGTTCTAACCCCAGTGTTGAGTCGTTTGCTCATTCTCGATCTCGCTTTTGATTTTGCAGGTGGGAGGCTTGAGGAGCTTGTGGTTGATTGACTCCTGTTGCTCTCGACACATGACCGGAGATCAAAGGTGGTTCTCAAGCCTCACCCCGGTGATGACAAATGAGTACATCACTTTTGGGGATAATGGTAAGGGTAGAGTGCTTTCAGAAGGTGATATTCAGGTGAGCGAGAAGTTTGTGTTGAAGCATGTTGCACTCGTCAAGTCGCTTGGTTTTAATTTGCTTTTGGTTTCTCAGCTGCTTGACGATGGCTTTGAGGTTCGATTTGTTAGTGGTGCTTCTCGGATTCTTGATTCTCGAGGTGACCTTGTTTGCATGATCATTCATGAGAGTCAAGTTTTCATTGCTGATTTCTCGAGGTCCTTTGGTGCTGCTCGTTGTCTTGTTGCTGGTTCCTCTTCTGAGCTTTGGAAGTGTCATAGGAGGTTGGGTCATTTGAGCTTCCACTTGCTCTCTCGTTTGAGCAGTCTTGACCTTATCCGAGGATTGCCCAACCTTCGATTTGAGAAGGATTTGGTTTGTGCAACTTGTAGGCATGGCAAGATGGTCGCTACTTCTCACCCACCTTTGACTGAGGTGATGACTGAGCGTCCCGGGGAGCCTTTACATATGGACTTGGTTGGTCCAGCTCGCGTTCGCTCAGTCGGTGAGAAGTGGTATGTCCTTGTGATAGTGGACGACTATTCTCGCTATACTTGGGTGTACTTCTTGGCGGCTAAGGATGAGACGTTTGGTTTTGTTCGAGATCTGGTCTTGAGGTTGAAAAATGAGCGAAATGGTGATGCCATACGAGCTATACGCAGTGACAATGGCACGGAGTTTAAGAATGCTCATTTTGAGGCCTTTTGTCGTGACCTTGGTCTTGAGCATCAGTTTTCTTCGCCTTATGTTGCTTGTCAGAATGGTGTTGTGGAAAGAAAGAATCTTACCATTTGTACAATGGCCAGGACGATGCTCGATGAGCATAGGACTCCTAGGAAGTATTGGGCCGAGGCGGTGAGCACCGCGTGCTATGTGTCTAATCGGATTTTCCTTCATGCGTTCAATATCGGATTTTCATTCGTGCATTCAAGAAGAAGACTTGCTATGAACTTTTTCATGGGAGAACCCCAAGGTGAGTCACTTTCGAGTTTTCGGTTGCAAGTGCTTCATTCTCAAGAAAGGTAATCTAGATAAGTTCGAGTCTCGGTCTCATGATGGGATCTTCTTTGGTTATGCTAATCACTCTAGAGCATATCGTGTGCTCAATCTTGCCACTAACCAAATCATGTAGACTTGCGAAGTAACATTCGACGAGACGATTCCATGTAGCTCTTCTGTCTTTCAGTGTGCAGGTGATGAAGAAATGGGACAGGCGATCTTTGAAGACAATGATGGAGATGTTGAAGAGGATGATGGAGATGACGCTCCTCCGATGGTCCATGTAACTATACTTCCACTACGACGACTACGGTTGACGATGGTCCATCCACCACTTCGACATCAACTCATGTACATGGAGATCGAGTGGAAGCAGCTGTTGAGGGGGAGGCGATTTCAGTGCGCGAGGCACCAAGACACATTCAAGCTCGCCATCCTTCCTCAGGAATGATTGGAGACATCGATGAACGTACTACACGGTCAAGGTCAAGGAACAACTCTAACTTTGCTCATTCTGCATTTGTTGCCTCCTTTGAGCCCAAAGATATTGGACATGCTTTATCTGATGCGAATTGGGTCAATGCCATGCATGAAGAGCGTAGTAATATGATGATGGGCTTCATTGTTAAATCATATACTTGAATGGGGTGATTGAAGAAGAGATGTATGTGAGACAACCACCTGGGTTTGAGAGTGAGAGATACCCACACCGAGTGTACAAACTCCACCGAGCACTATATGGCCTCAAGCAAGCACCTAGAGCGTGGTATGGGAGATTGAGAGGGTTCTTGTTGGGTAAGGGGTTTGTGATGGGCACCGTTGATAAGACTTTGTTCTTGCTCCGTGTTGGCAAAGACATCTTGATCGTTCAGATTTACGTGGATGATATTATCTTTGCTGGCTCCTCTAATTCTCTTGTTGCAAAGTTTTCTGAAGATATGAGCAGGGAATTTGAGATGTCGATGATGGGAGAACTACAATACTTCCTCGGGCTTCAGATCAAGCAAGTCAAGGACGGGACATTAGTCCATCAAGCCAAGTACACGAAGGATTTGCTGAAGAAGTTCGAGATGGCAGATGCAAAGCCCCTGTCCACTCCCATGTCGACTACAACAGCTTTGGATGCGGATGAAGATGGAGAACCGGTGGACCAAAAGAAGTACCGGAGCATGATCGGCTCACTTCTGTACCTGACGGCAACGAGGCCGGACATACACTTCGCCGTGTGTCTGTGCGCTCGTTTTCAGGCTTCACCAAGGACATCTCATCACCAGGCTGTGAAGAGAATCATTAGTTACCTTCGTTTCACTCCTGAGCTGGGTTTGTGGTACTCTGCCTCCTCCACACTCACACTCCGTGGATACTCCGATGCGGATTTTGCTGGGTGTCGGATGGATCGCAAGTCCACTTCTGGGACTTGTCAGTTCCTTGGTTCTTCTTTGGTCTCTTGGTCTTCTCGCAAACAGTCAAGTGTAGCCCAATCCACAACCGAAGCCGAATATGTAGCCGCAGCTAGTTGTTGCTCTCAGCTCCTTTGGATGATTTCTACCTTGAGTGACTTTGGCTTGAGTTATACCCGAGTTCCACTTCTATGTGATAGCACAAGTGCCATTAGCATTGCCAAAAATCCCGTGCTCCACTCCAAAACCAAACATATAGAAGTGAGATACCATTTCTTGAGAGATAATGTTGAGAAAGGCCGAATTGAGCTATCCCATGTGCCTACCCAAAACCAACTAGCCGATATCCTCACTAAACCACTTGACCAAGCTACTTTTGCTCGTTTGCGAGGGGAGCTTGGAGTGTGTTTTCCTTTCTGAGTTGGGTTTTGGAGGCTCTTTGTACTATATGTATATACCATGGTAGGCTAGCCATCTTGTTCTTGATAGCTTTGTGATATTGTATGCCTATCTTGCTATCTTTTGTATATTATGGTGATGAATGATATTTATGAACTTCATGTCATGCTATTCAATTTGTTCACTCATATATGTCATATTGTTCATCCATATCTTTTTGCACCTTTGTAATATATATATGTCATTGTGCATCTTGTATCATTTGCATTTGCATATGTATATTATTGTGTGCATTTGTTTCATACCTTGCACTTTTGAACAAGCTTCTCTCATATGGATTGATCACTCTAATTTGCTACTCTTGAGCTTGTGGACATGCTAGTAGTTCTTTGTGGTAACTAGCAAAGCTCTTGATATCATTGTTGTTTACACATATGAGTTTGCAAAATTTTTGGATAAGAAATGAAAAATTGAATCTCACCCATGAGTGGATGAATTACAATGACTTGTTCTTGCCTAGATGCTTGTTCATGCTTAGGTTGTGTTTGGAAATCTTTGTCTTGCAAATTGGGTCAAAGACCATTGTATCATTATGAATGTTTGGCCCATGAGTTAATTTGTGGAGAGGCATAAGCTTCTTTTTGCCGCAAAGGCATTTCATGTACCATATGTAAAAATCTGAAAAAAAAATGCTTATGCTTGTAAAAATATGCTATTCATGTCATTTGTGCTATATTGAATATATTTTGGGTGCTAAACCGTTGCATGTTGTCTACCAAAGTGAAGTCACTATTTCGAAGTAGACACATTGCTCGGTGGCTTTGACATGACATGAGTTATCTTATGGGTGTTCATGATGATCTTTTGCTAAGAATTGATGACCTTGCTCAACCTTTGTATGATCATGTTCATTTTGGTTCGAATATGTCATGGCTATGATTTCTCTCATGTGGTGAGAACTTTTGTAAAATTTTCTCAACTTGCACTCAAATTGATCCAATGCTTATTCAATGATGAAATCTTGTTGGCAATGCTTTTCCATCATCTAGGACTACCTTGCTTGCTCATTTGCTCACTTGTAGCATCTTATAGTGCTCATTGCATATTTGAGAAGCTCTAGGTTGTCTTATTGTGCATTTTGTGCCTTGATTCATGCATTGGCAACAAGGGGGAGAATTTTATGCATTTGTGCAGGGGGAGCTACTTGGTAAGTATTCACATGAGTATGCACTTTTCCAAGGGGAGCTACTTGTTGTATGTTGCTCCACTTGTTGTATGTTGCTCTTGTTTCGATGATGTTGTTCAAGCTTGATGTCTCGGTTCTGTTGAGCCGTTGCCCTTGTCTTAGGGGACCGAGACTTTCTTGCTTTGGTTGAGAGCTTGGTTTGGCGCTTGTTTGGCGCTTTGGTGTGTTGGGTTGCTTTTGTTGTCTAATTTGTATCCAGTTTTACATTCACTATCTATGTGTGCTATGTGTGTTGTCAATGCACTCATCAAGGGGGAGATTGAGGACCATGTGTGTCCGAGGACCGATGGATGGTCGCTTCTCAGTGTGATGAGTGATTGACAACGTTGTGTGGACTGACTCTTGGCTGAGTATTGCAGGTGTTCGATGCAGCTGGATTTGCGTTGGTGCAGGTGAAAAACAAGCGCAAAAGGTCTCCGAGGAGTGGAGACGAGTAGGCTTGGTTCGAGGGACCCGGTGGCCAGACGAGACCGAGTGCGGTCGGCATGGTGCAAGAAAAGCAAGACGAAGTTGAAGACTTGGAGCCGGTGCAAGGTAGCGGCTGACGACCGAAGCTTGCACGCGGGGTTTGATGGTTGGGCCACAAAACCATCGGAGGAGGGTTCGGTTTGGGCCTCAAAACCGAGCCCGAAGGCCCAACGTGACGGAGACGGTGATCCGGGCACGTCCGGGAAGCTTCGAAGCGGGGGACACGCGGCGGGATCCGGGAGCTTGCGTCGGAGGGAAGCAAGACCGGATGGATGGCGTGCCTGGCCGGGAGAAATATTTGGCTTATTCCAAAATTGCCCCTGAGGGGTGTGTATCTTGTTTTATGTTTGTAGGGGTAGTTTGGTCTTTTGCCATCTCCAGGTGACTTAATATATATAGGGGTAGAGAGGGATGGCAACTTATCTCTTTGGAACCCTAGTTCATTTTCTCCCTTCCTCTCTCTCTAGGCTAGCTATGAGCTTCATGTTGATCTTAGCGGGTGGATGATTGGGATGTTGCTAGCCTTGTATAGAATCTGTCCTCTGTGATTATGGAAGATTTCAAGTGCTAGTTGAATCTCTTGTTGTTTTCTCGAGTTGTTTTTCGGTGCATTTTTTTGGGGGTTTTTCGTGGTCACCTCGATTCTTCGTTTTTAGACCGTTTGGCTTCGGATTTGTTTGAGGGGATGATTTGTGAGTGCCTTGCGCCTCTTTGTGGATGATCTTGGCCCCTAAAACGCCGGGAATCGGTCTCGATTTAAAGTTTTGTGGATGAACTCGTGGGAGGTGTGTTCTTCGGTGTGATCCAAAATTCGTCATGTATATTTGAGCTTTTTCGGATCTAGTTCGTGGATCTATTAGCCCTTGGGGTTGTGAACGATTGGCTCAAGTTTTGTGCGAATCCATGGAGTAATTTGGGAGATCAATTCGTGGGAAGTTTTCTTGTTGTTCTTGTGTTCTTGGTGTTTTGCTTCTGTGCAGGAACAACTCGGGCAATTCGAGCGAGCAGCGCACGCACAGCCACACGCCGCAGCAGGCCGGCCAGGCACGCAAGGCACAGCGCTTGCGCTTGCGGCCAGGCGCGCTAGGCAGCAGCGCGAGTGGGCCAGGCGAGCAACGCAGCTCAGCACGCGAGCACGCCGAGCAGACCAGGCAGGGACGCGCGGCCCAGCGCGAGCAGCGCGCCAGGCCCAGGCGCGGAGCAAGCCAGCGGCCCAGCAGGCCGGCGCAGGGAGCAGCCCAGGCGGGGGCGCGCGCGGCAGCGGCCCAGTACGAGGCGCTCGGCAGGCCCGGCGCCAGCAGGCCAGCGGCTGCACCAGGCCCAGGCGAGGCGACTGGCCCAGCGAGGGAGGAATAGGCCCAAGTGCTTGCAGCCCAGGTAAGTGAGGTATGTTTCTTCCTTTCCTTTTTCCCTTTGTGCACTAGCTACTTAATCACTACATTTAGTGTCTGTCTGTGTCTCGGTTATATCTTTGCTACCGCGCTAGTTTGAGGTTTTCCTAATCGTTCCTAGGGTGGGCTTGTCACGAGTTGGCATGTGTCATCTTGGCGATTAGAAGAGAGACTTTTGTGCTGAGTCTCTAGTCTTTCCGGTTGTGCTGTGATAAGTATTGTTGTTTCCGCTGTGTGACTGTTTGTAAGGAGTTGAGATCTTGTTCCTAGGACCAGAAGCACTTGAGTGGCTTCGTGGTTCTGGCAAGAAAGAGATTTGAACTCGATTAATGGAAGTGATTTGGGATATAGGCCGAGTTTCGCTCATCGGAGAGAAATTTTTATCGGCTCCCATTCAATCCCCCCTCTCTAGTCGCCGTATCGATCCTTCAATCCTGATCAGGCCGGCGGCGGTGGCCGCGGGGCTCTGCGCGGTCGGCGCGCTCAGCAAGAGGCGGGTCACGGCGACGGCGAAGGTGGCGGCGAGGAAGACCACCGCGACGTCGTCGCTCCGGTGGCTGCGGGAGCAGCTCGACACGGCGGCGAAGGGCGCGTACGTCCTCGGCAGGGACCTCGACACGGTGAGCCAGCTGGTGGCGTGGCTCTCCGACGGCATCGAGCGGGAGAACGCCATGGCGAGGCGGTGCGCGGAGAGGTCGGGCGAGAGGTGCCCGGTGCAGGAGATGGTGAGCGAGCTGAGGCGGAGCTGCTCGAGCTCGAGGAGGCTCGCCGAGGAGCTGGAGGAGCACGTGTGGCTGTGCCTTGCCACCATACATAGGGCTAGAGCTTTGGTGATCCAGGAGATCGCCACGCAAACATGATTATAAATTTAGAGCGCGTATCATTTTAAATGCAGAACTTCAGTTGATGGTTAGGAATGTCATTGGATTTGTTGAATTTTTTAATCTTGATTTTGAGACAATTATAAAGACAATTGGAAAATTTCTCCGGTCCGGATAACCACATATATTATTTTTTGTTTAATTTAGACCCTTAATAAGATTTGTAGTTCTTTTTCTCAGATTTTTAGGTTCAAAATTTGTATGGTGACAGAAGACATCATAACACATGTAAAAAAATCGTTATGATTTTTCCATATTGTTTTGATAGGTTCGGACATCTAATGATAAATTGATCCTTGAGTAAAGTGAACTGAAAAATAGTTTTGGATATTATTAATACTTTTTTCATATTTGGGCGGAGTAATTTTGATTTTTTTATTTTAAATTTTGATTATGAAATTGTGGGTGTATATGAGCCATTGGATGCATATATCACGGTCCATGATAGTTTATGATCTATTATATATTTTTGTTTTCTGTATACTTAAATTATGGAAAATAGAGACCTTCAAGTATCTAATTTTGAGTAGTTTTAGCTCGGGTCATATCGGATAACAAAATCGAAGTAAAAAACAACTAGCTTTTCCTGTCAGAACGTCAACTCTAATTGACTGGAGGAAGTACTGAGATAGGCTTATAATAAATGTTGGTACCTAAATATTAATAGAGTGCCTCCCCTGATGTCTTCTAAATTATAATGCTGGCTAAGTATAATATTAGTATTATAAAATTATGAAGATTAAAGTGTTAATATTAAATTTGATGCATACTTCACTCTATTTATGAACCTGATATATTTAGTGTAACTTTGTTCATATTTGGGTGGAGTAATTTTGAATTTTTTTTCTTATTTTTAATTTTGACTATGAATTTGGGGGTGTAATATGAGCCGTTGGATGCATATATCAAAGGTCCATGATAGTTTTGATCTATTATATATTTTTGTATTATGAATACTTAAATTATGAATATAGAGACCCCCATGTATCTAATTTTCAGTAGTCTAGTTCAATTCATATTAAGCGATATGTCGGACAACAATTCAAGGTAAAAACAACTAGCTTTTCCTGTTGGAACAACTCTAATTGACTGGAGGAAGTACTGAGATAGGCTTATAAAATCTTTTGGTACCTAAATATTAATAGAGGGGATACCCTGTTGTTTTCTCAAAAATAATGCTGACTAACTATATCAAGTATTATTAAATTAAAGTTTTAATATAAAATTTGATGCACACTTTACTCTATGAACTTGATATATTTAGTGTCAAAAATACGAAAATTCAACTAATGAAAATTTAAGATCATAGCTTTACTGAATGTAAGGATCAAGCTAATATCTTGGGACTTTGAGTGTTTCTGAAAATTATCATTAATGAAGTAGTAATATATAATTTGGCGAACCCAAATATTGAACACTGAAATTTAGATAAAACCAAAAAAATAATTATACTGAAAAACAGCCTTGAAAGTTGTTATACCCTTTAATATCTGTTCCCGTACACAATAAAACATCCTAGCGTGTACTGAATAGACACAATAAAAATGTTTTAAATGAATGGCAAAAGATGGAAGGGCCTGATCCACACTGAGTGAAACGGAGACGTGCCAGGTATCACCTTTCAGTATAACACATACAGTATGATTTATTCCTTTGTAAAGCTGCACGATTTTACAATATTTCAGGTTGTACATGTGCTGAAAAAAACTGTGTGTTCTAGGACTGATGCTTATGTAGGAGATGCCATGTGATGTTATTCATTGATATTGCTATAAGGTTACAACAACCTTTCTTTGGGGATTTCTTGTTCTTTTGTGTGATGCGCAAGAGATACTCCTCCTGTGCAAGCAAGAGCAGTGCATTTCCACTGGGACAAAGTGCCACACCCGAAATACCAGAAACTTGAAAAGTGGACCCTTAGGCTTACTTTTTGTTAACGGCATGGTTCACAACGTGGGTTTGGGAAACATTTATTTTCCGTTATAGGAAAAGTTATAGCTTGTAACGGGCCGATATTTCTCCATCGAAACTTACCCTTCAATAAGTTGGTTCAATATTTCTTTTAGTTTGAAATTTAAACTATGGATTAGACTAACGATGATCGTGGCCAGAAATAAATTCAGGCCTAGGCTAGTGGCAACACACGACTTGTAATTTGCGTCACTTGTTTGAATTTCATGTGCCATAAAACCTTTTAAAATTACTTCCTGAAAATTTGAATTCAAATTCCAGCTGCTATTTCTCAGTTCCTATAATGGGTCCCTATCACAGTAGCAAACCAGTGTGTGTGTGTGTGTGTGTGTGTGTGATAGTATATATATATATATATATTATATATATATATATATATATATATATATATATATATATATATATATATATATATATATATATATATATACTATATATATATATTATATATATATATATATATATATATATATATATATATCTTTCTTCAAATCTTTTTACTTTGCAACACAGCTAGACACATGCGGCTGATTGATTTTAAAATTAACAAAATCACAATAGACACATCGCTGTTGATGGACATGTTATGTAACATTGAAAACTAAATAGCCAAATATGGGAGCACCTGTACGTGTTGAATTGAAGGCAAATGTAGAAGGCCAGGTTCATTACAAGAAACCTAACCTCAGTTCACCGGTATGTACCACCAATCCAGTCTATACATTTTCCCTTGATTCATCTATGTGAATTTTGTTCATTCTTGAAAATATCCCCTTTCATTCCCAGAGTATGTTTTGTCCATCATCTTAACAGAAACTAGTATATCTTCAATTCCTTCTCTTTGCTAAATATATAGCCAAGCACAAATGACACATACTCCGTACCACTATGAACACAGTTAATTTGACTCGATATTAAAATCGACTAAGTCATCTAACATTGAAAAAGATAATTAGCTAAATACATGAGCACCTAAATCGAAATGGAGTTTCAAACCCAAAAGCAGGTTTATCACAAGGAACCTAACCTTTCAAAAATGGCTTGGATTCGTTCTACACATTTTTTCCATTGATTTTTCTATGTGAATTTTATTCATTCTCGAAAATATTCCCTTTCATTCCCCGAGTAAGTTTTTTCCACCATCTGATCCATCTGGTTTGTTTCATATTTATCACGTGAATATACGCGCCAGGTTGGTCAAGAACACGGCCGCCACGGACGCAGGTATACCGATCAAGGGAAAGGCCGTCCTCTGGCACATGCCACAGCCATCAGATCGGAAGCTTCTTTTCTGGCAATTCGTGTGCCTGAACCACCAAACTTGTGCAAAAGTTCCCTCTGGATCCCAGTAGCAACACAAACCGCCAAGAAAGCTTGCACACAACCGAAAGCTCCCACACGGCGGAAGGAAAAGGACAGGACTGAAGTCTGAAGATACTACACACGGTTATTCGATATGCCGATGTGGCGATGTGGAGTGCAAGAGTTGGTCATGGAAGAGTACAGCTAGAACCGGCCTGATCCTGAGGATCAGGAGATATGGGCCCAGATATCCAGGGGCGTCAGGGAGATGCAAGCCTGAGTGGCACAAGTTTGGACAAGCTTGTGGGGGCAGTAGTACATGACAAATCACAAGATATTTCAGTTAGGGTGGTGCTTGCATATAAAGCTTGGCTGCTTGGGCGAGTTGAAGTCCATTCTAAGCCAAGGCAAGCGGCAAGGGTTGCATCTGGATAAGAGGCAAACAGTACTTCAAAGGACCAAGAACTTGCTACAGCTCTACTCTGGGTCTGGGGCCAAAAGGAGCAACTTTGTTCATCCGATCCAAAGGTAAGTTGAAAGAACTGAACATTGTATTTTCCATGTGTAATTAATTTTCTGTGAGGTAGTATCATATAAGTATATAACTCACTTGTCATTTAAGTTCAAATTCAGTGAAGCATATGGTAGATTTGAAGGTTCCTCTTTGAGATACATTTCAATTACCTGAAGATCTTTGCAATGTTCCATATACATCGTCTGGACCTTGTACGAAATCTGTATGCTTTGCAGGAGCAATGGAAATTCAGGTGCGCGCGCAAGGATCCCTGACCATAGATGAAGAGTTCAACAACACTCTGCGAACGCAATCCAACGCGTGCTTCCTGCCAAAGAAGCAGCAATCTGACGAAGAAATGGAGGTGCTTATCGACACCCATCAGGACCTCATCTCCCCGATGCTCCAGAACATGGTGGCACACCGAAGAACATCTTCAGAGATCGAGCTCGCCATGGCCGGTTACTTCGACGCCAGCGCCGAGGCCTCGGTGATGTGCAGGCAGCTGCTCAGGAGCATCAGGAGCACTCAAAGCAACTACCAATCAATGGACAGCTTCCTTGCAAGCATGTCTGAAGGCACGGCCGGCAGCACTAGCTCTAGCGCCCGTGAGCCTGTCAGAAGCAACCCTTTCTGCACCATGACGCGAAGCAACTTCAGGCAGATCCATGACAGGTACTCCTCCATACTCCAGAGGATCAGATCAAGCCACAGGAGAGTGGCGAGGAAGCTGAAGATGGTGAAGGCCGTCAGGAAGCTCTCGAGGACGTGCCTCGCCGTGGTCTGCGGCGCCGCCGCCGCAGCCGCCATCGGCGCGGCGGCGCACCTCGTCTTCTTCTGCCTGCTGGTCGGGCCGGCAGCCGCGGGGCTCTGCCCGGCGGCGCTCAAGAGGCGGCTCGCGGCGAGGACGACGACGGCGAGGAAGCGGTACAGCAGGACGACGTCGCTCCGGCGGCTGCGGGAGCAGCTGGACACGGCGGCGAAGGGCACGTTCGTGCTCGGCAGGGACCTGGACACGGTGAGCCAGCTGGTGGCGCGGCTCTCCGACGGCATCGAGCGGGAGAACGCCATGGCGAGGAGGTGCGTGGAGAGGGCGGGGGATAGGTGCCCGGTGCAGGAGATGGTGAGGGAGCTGAGGAGGAGCTGCTCGAGCTCGAGGAGGCTTGCCGATGAGCTGGAGGAGCACGTGTGCCTGTGCCTTGCCACCATACATAGGGCTAGGCTTTTGGTGATCCAAGAGATCTCCAACCAGCCATGAATAGGAATGTCGAGCTTGTATCACTCTGAATGTATAGCCGAAACCGAGATATTGTGTTTAATTGAGATGGTCACTGACTCACTGTATATATCCTGGATTTATTATTAGTTCTTTTAGCAAATTATTCAGACTCTAGGCATGGTTTAATTGGATCCCAATGATGCTGGCAAATTGTGCACAAATATTTGCACTACGGGCTAATGTGGTATGAATCTACTTTACCTTAGCATTGCTCTTTTTTTATTCATAATAATCCCAACATGGAAATACCATTGTTTCCATGTTCTTGTACCGTCATATATTATACCTCCCTTGGGGCATGTACTATGTTAACAAATATAGCAACTTGTAAACACTTTTTTAGCTAGCCTACATATCAAAGAGTAAAGCTATGTTTGGATTCACCCGAGTAAAGTTTAGCTAGCTAATTGGTAACAATTTGTATTAGCTAGCTATACAATAGCTAGCTAAAGTTTAGCCCGGGTGTTTGAATCTCGTAGCTAATTGATTTCCGAAAGACTACATACACAGAGGATCACATGCATGCACAATCAACCATATGAATGCGCACATGCAAACCTATCCTTATAAGCACCTCTGATAAATTGGGCCGACATATGTTGGGTTGACGAGGTCACCATAGACACCTCGCCGTCGAGATGCACATCACCTACCACTGATAAAAGAATAAAACATATTAAATCCTAAAATAAATCCAGAAAACTACAACACCCATGCTAAGGGCTTGTTTGGAAGAGCTCCCACTCCAAAAAATGCAGCTCTGCTCCAGGAACTCCACCTTTTTCAGCTCCACTTCTCCGACTCCAGAAAAATATGAAGCTCCAGAAAAAACCTGGAGTTTCGGGAGCACCCCTTGAGGAGCTCTAGAAAAAACCTGGAGTTGGTCTCTAGATCCACTTTTTTTATGGAGCTGGAGTTTCTGGAGTTGGATGTGTTTGGCTACAGGATTTTGGAGCGGAGCTAGAAAACGTGGAGCGGAGACATAAACCCATAGTTCCACCACAGGCGAATTCATTATGTGATTAGTTGGTACGGTTCCTCATGGTAGAACATATGCCCACTTGGATGAAAAAGGGTAAATTATAAATTGGATGAAAAACACATATCTTAATTTGTAATTAAAAATAATAAAGTCGATCTATACAACCAGATAAATAATTACATAGGATTTATATGAGTATTGTGTTAGAATATGATGAATGAGAAAGAGCAAATTAAATATTAAAAAGGTCTCAAATTTATATCTACTCTAGAACCATTCATCACAAACGGTTCTGGAGCCTCATCACAAACGGTTTTCCAAGTCGTTTGTGATGACTCGGTCGAACCGTTTGTGATGGGGGTGTCACAAACGGTTTGTGATTTTCTGGGTCCGAAAAACCCCAAAAAATAGGAAAACAATAGGGGAAAAAATTATTCTCACGCTACATGGCCAGCTGGGTTCAAACTCATGACCTCTCCTTCACGTGTAGCCTCCTCTACCACTGCACCACTCCGTCAATTGTGACTAAATGCCGTTCTGATACCTGTCATATTATACCAAACTGAGTCTAAATTGCTTGTTTGAGGCCCTAAACAACTTCAAATCAAAAAGTGTTGATCTACAAAGTTTCATAACTTCTGAAGATCTATAACTTTTGTGTTGACCGTTTTTTCTTCCTAGGTCATTTACAAAATTTGAATTTCAAATTTGATAACATTCAAACTTAGATCTAGCTAACTAGATGACTTCAAATGACAAAGTTGTTAACTACATAGTTTCATGACTCATTGAAATCTACAACTTTCATTTTGACCCATCCGAGGTCGTTTGAAAAAACTCAAATTTCAAATTTTGAGTACAAACTTACTTTTCATTAGTAAAACAAATTCAAATTAAAAAGTTATAAACTACAAAGTTGTATGACTTCTGAAGATCTACAACTTTTCTATATGTCATTTTTCGTCCGATGTAGTGAGTGTAACATTGTTCACAAATCTTATATATCTCTCTTGTAATTTTAGGAAACTCTATGAGAGAGATGGATTTTATGAACAATATTCATATGAATTTGTCGAATGAAGAAATGACCAAAATAAAAGATCTACATATTAATAAGGCATACAACTTTGTAGTTCAACACTTATTGATTTGAATTGATTTACTACTTCAAAATATGGTTTTAACGTATACCATACACATCATCACAAACGGTTTTTGCTACAAACCGTTTGTGATGTGGGTATCGCAAACGTTTTTTTCCCTCGGCATCACAAACGGTTTGTATTGTAAGAAAACCGTTTGTGATGATGTGCCATCACAAACGGTTCTTGTTACGAACCGTTTTTGAAAACCGTTTGTGGCTGGCCATTTGTGATGTTCATTTCTGTAGTATCCAGAAACTTTAAAATGTTGTTCCGTATATGAGCATATGTTGATAGGCTCAAAATTGATTAATTAGGCTAAAATTGTTCGTCTCGCAGAGTACAATTGTTTGACGTGATTTTGTCACGATATTCAGGCATTTTATTAAATGAAGCTCATATCAATTAACGAGAAGCTAGAAAGGAGAAAAGAAGTCAAGGAGGCTAAAGCTAGCTCCACGCACGTACATTCCTTTATAACAGTGTATATGCAAAGCTCATATGCGTTAAGAAATATATGATCGCTAGTTAATTAGCGTCTAAAAGGTTAAGACGCATATGGCAGCCATTATGCATGGCGCCTGGCCGGCCTACGTACGTGTGCGATGTCGATGTACACATACATGTTTTGAGGTTCTTGCGGCGGGCTGACCCGTGCACGTATATACGTGGTCTAATACATGTTGAGGTATTGAGATACGGCCCGGCCCACGTGGCAGCCGGTGGGCCTAGAAGGTTCTGGAAGAAGAGAAGGTTATGGAAGCCTGGCTATGGGCAGCCGGCTGATAATATCTCAACAAGCTAGTAAATGAGAGTATATATCTCCGGCCGTTACCAATTGATCTGGTAGCAAACTAACAAGCACGGATACATACGCATGTACTGGCCGGACCCTCGATCTCATGGGCAATGGGACTTTGTTTGATTAGACCCACATTGCAGCGAGAGCCACGTCGAGAATCCAGGAGCCATCGATACAAAGTAGCCATGGCGAGTCCAGACTCTCGATAAGGACGCCGGTTCAGCTTGGATAGGAAGCAGAAAACAACCTCGAGATATTTCCTGCAACAAACTAGCGGCGGCGCACGAGGAGTTGCGCCCTGACGTCCAGCCACCAAGGGCGTCGACGCAGACGATCAAGACCGGCTGCAACACCCTGCTGCATATGCGCCATGGCTGCACGCCCACACCCGGCCATCATCACTATCGACGATGACGACGCAGATCGAGACCCCGGAGGGGGCCGCCATGAGGTACCGGCCGTAGCCCTCGAGCAGCGCCGAAGCTCCCCTCCATCAAGTCAGAGCCACCCGATGGCAGGTCATGACGCGCATATATGTAAAGGAAACCTGTATTTGTATTTTTCTTAAAATATGAATAAAGCTTGTGTTCCCTTATTTTATTTATTTATTTATTTTGTGTACTCTGTACACTGGCACGCCCGCGTTTTACTTTTCCCCCGCGTGTAGAGAAATCTCTGCGATTTTTCTCTCCAAACAACAATAAAACTGTGCAATTAGTTTTTGATTTTATTTACATTTAGTACTTCATGCATGTTATGACATTTTGATGTGACGGAGAATCTTCTTTTTGCATAGTATATTTGGGAGTTGCTTTTTGGAACTAAACAAGGCCTAGTATTCATAAAAACTAAGGAAAGATTGTATGCTGATAAGATGTCATTCACCTGTGGCCACGTAACGCCACGCAAGCAATACAAGAGCTTCGGATTGAGTGAAATTGAATATTTACATATGCTTGAATTCAGGTTTGTAATGACACACACATGATGCATGCTTCTATATTGCATGATTTTTATTCAGTTTTACATGTGTTAAAAATGCTCCTCTTTTATTCTAGAAGTGATATATAGGGGATATACATGTGATGCTATGCATTGAACTACGGTTCAAGCTTTCTCTTTGGGAGGGGTTCTTGTTGTTTGTTTGTTTGTTTGTTTGATCAGTCCACAAGAGAGATGCTCCTCCTGTGCAAGCAAGAAAAGTGCACTTCCAATGTGGCAAAGTTCCGCTCCACAGCCTATAGATTGCACCTTTTGTCACGTTTACACTATGTTCTCGTCATGGTTCACAACTAAAGAATTTTGTTTCCAGTTATAATAGAAGTACTAGATTTCTCTCCCTCTGTCCCTTCTAACTCCCTTCGGCAGTTCCATAAACCAGTCAAATGATCAAATTTGAATTCGATTTTTTAGATGTAAAAGTTACTGGCGATGCGTGAATTTCTACCAAGGGAAAATTTAAATCTGAATTCAAAATATCCAGCTTTTCATATTCCTGTTGGGGTCAATTTTTAAAAAGCTGAGAAAATTTCCAGCACACACAACAACAATACACTGCTACGTACTACTTTCAATCAGAAGTGTTTATCTCTCAAGATCTTTGAGTATGTTTCTGGAACATCTAATTTATCCCTTTGTTTCATATTTTTCACGTGAATTAGCCAAGGTTTCTGAAGGGATGGCCGGTAACGCCCATACCACCCCAAATCCTTTGGATTTCAGGCCTTCTCGTGTAAGAAGCAATGCTACGACTCAACAACCGCTAGCAGCTAGGAACAAGCTGTGCCTTTGTGCAGCGCTGCAGCCACAGCCATCGAAACTGAAGCTGTTTCTGGCAATACACGCATGAGAAGCACCTGAACTGCCGAAAGAATTCCCTCTCAGTCACAGACTCACAGCAGCAAACCTCCAAGGACAGAGCCAAATATACCGACCGATGTGGAGTGCAGGAGCACGCTGATCATGCAAGAACGCGGCTAAAAACCGGCTGAACCTAAGGATCAGGACAAAAGCACAAGATTCTTATCAGCTATGGCGATCGCATATAAAGCCTGGGCCGGTGAGGTGAGGTCCATTCTAAGAGAAGGCAAAGCAAAGCCACAGGAGCATCTGGATAAAAGGGAAACTCTTCATCAGCTAGCTGAGGATTCCTGTGCTTTAGTGAAGCAAGTAATGGAGATGCATATGGCGGCGCCGGCGCGTGCTCAAGAAGCCCTGGACATAGGGCAGGAGTACAGCTGCATGCTTCGTGCTCAATCCAATGTGCGCTTCCTGTTGAATAAACACCAATCTGAGGAAGAAATGGAAGTTCTTCTTGGGACTCAGGAGGACCTCATCTCTCCGGAGCTTCAGAACATCACGGTCGGCCGAAGAACATCTTCAGAGATTGAGCGTGCTATGGCAGATTACTTCGATGCTAGCACGGAGGCCATAGAGATGTGCAGGCAGCTGCTCAAGAACCATCAAGACCACCCAAAGCAACTACCAGTCAATGGACAACTTTCTTGCAAGCATCACAGACAGTACAGCCAGCACTAGTGCAAGTGCACTCAAGTCTTTCCCTGTCGCAAGCAACCCTTTCTGCACCACAACACCGAGCAACTTCAGGCAGATTCATGAGAAGTACTCCTCCATACTCAAGAGCATCAGATCGAGCCACAGGAGAGTGGGCAGGAAGCTCAAGATTGTGAAGGCCGTCAAGAAGCTCTCGCGTGCCTTCCTCGTCATGGTGTGTGGAGGTGCTGCAGCGGCCACCATCGGCGCAGCATCGCACCTGTTGCTCCTCAGCATCATGATCGGTGTGGCAGCCGCCGGGCTCTTACCAATCACGCTCAAAAAGAGGATCGCAGCAGGGGCTAGGAAAGAGAAGAGGTCCAGCATGACCATGTCCTTGCTGCGGCTGCAGGAGCAGCTCGACGCCACGGCGAAAGGGACATACGTTCTTGGCATGGACCTCGACACCGTGAGCAACCTCGTCGTGCGGCTCTCCGATGGCATCGAGCGGGAGATTGACATGGCTAGGTGCTGCGAGGAGAGATTGAGGGACAGGAGCTCAGTGATGGAGATGGTGAACGAGCTTAGGAAAAGCTGCTCGAGCTCCAGGAGGCTCACTGATGAGCTGGAGGAGCATGTGTGCCTGTTCCTTGCCACCATACATAGGGCTAGAACCTTGGTGATCCAAGAGATCTCCAAGAAGGCATAATAGGAAATGTATGTGCTAATAAAATATTATGCCATGAGATCGAGAAAGGTTCCAAAATCTAATCATTATGTCGTTTAAGGCCAGTCTCAATCAAAGTTTTATAGACACAATTACCTAAAGTGACACATCCTCTAAAAGTGTTTGAAACTAGGATGAAACACCTCCCTCTCAATGTATAGTTTGATCAATTGTTGTTTTCTAAGTCACATGCAAGACACAAGCTGTCTACTCCCTCCGTCCCACAAAGAGTGTCCATTTAGCATTTAAATTTTGTCCAACAAAGAATATCCTTTTAGCTTTTAGAGATGCACACATTAATAAAAAATGTATAGAGAAACGCAAAAGTGTATAGAGAAACACATAAAGCCAATCAAATAGTTAGTTAATGCTACTTTTATAACTCTAATGAGGGGTAACATAGTCATTTGTTATGACTATTAATTTGTCTGGTATTTTCCAAAACGGCCTGTTATTGTGGGACGAAGGGAGTAAGTAACTGTGTACATGGAGTTTCATCACCATGGACTTATTTCACCTCTCTTTTTATTAATACAGTGCCACATCATCAAAAATGCTGACATGGCAGTAAATTAATTGTCCATGAAACTCCCACTGAGACTGGCCTAAGAAGAATGGAGTTATATGTTATCCAATTTAAAATATTCAAAAAATCAGTATAGGTTTTGTAGACAGTCCAATCCTTAACTTGATTCTGGGTATAGGGTCATATAAGTAATTCCGAATAAGTGAGCGTTTTATGAACGACTACATTGAAGTTTAGGTAATGGGTGGGTCCCTATAGAGAATTAAATGCCCCTGATGACATATTGATCCAGTCTTACTATTGGGCATATTATCAACATAAGTATGATGCGAATTGAAGTTGCTAACGCATTAGAAAATAAAGATAAATATGAGAAATTCTCACGGCAATCAGAAACACCCAACCATCAATCTAGTACAAACTAATAATTATTGTTAATAATATCTATTGGGTATATTGTATATTCAAAAAGTTACCAACTGCTATTATAAAAATAATTTAAAGTAAAATTTTAAATCACTATCTAAATTACCGACCTGTTCACTTATGAAAAATAACCTAAAGTAACCCCCTAAATCATCATCTGAATGACCTACATATCTTATTATAAAAATGTCCTATGATACACACACACACACACATATATATATATAATTTAAAATTACTTATTTTCTATTGTTAATATACAAAATACTAACTTAGGGTATGCATGCATGACGTGTGTTACCTGCAGGTAGATCTCATGTACATGTATGTAGGAAGCGACGGTACTACTGATTTCCATAATAAGAATATAGCTCCAAGATAGGAATTCAATCAACACATCAACCACACATGGATGTGCAATCCCCAAAGAGGAAATAAAACTATAAATGTTGATGAGAACTTGTATAGAGTAATTGTTAACTAGCGAATTGGCTTGTAGTCCAAAATGGTAGGACGGTCCAGTGGGACGCTATTCAACATGGTTCAAATCCTGGTGCTCGCACCTTTTCCTGTGATTTTCCCAGGATTTACCGGCATTATACGTTAAGTGGTAAGCGGCGTTCCCGTTGACAAAGAGGCGCCAATGGTGACTTCGAGAATCTCCAGATCTACCGGGTGCTCATAGGGGTAGGATTTGCATACGTGTATTCATAGGGGTGAGTGTGCATGCGTATGTGAGTGTCTGCGTTGTACTGTGTGATTCTCAAAAAAGAGTAATTGTTGACTAAAGTCCAACACAACTGGTTAAAAGATAAGTATATATCTATGAGTATTGTGTTTTAGTATATTCAATAAAACAAGAGATAGAGAAATACAATAAGCAATTTAATTTGATTATTAGCTATAGACCGTTCATTTTGTATTTACTTATGTGTCTCAACTTACTAGCACATGGAGTAGCATGGGATAACGCGATAGCATTCACAATAATAGTTAGAAAAGATTGCGCGCGGACTGCTGCCACCTAAATATCATAGCTCAAGGAACACAAGAACTACACTGATCAAATGAAATTTGAGAACTTCATCACATATCGGCATGCAAGAATTGAGGTTTTTAATGATACACATGTGATGCATGCTTGTATATCACAAGACTTTTAAATTTCAGGTTGTACACATGTGCTAAAAAAAAATTCCTCTTCTATATTGAACTACGGTTACAAGCTTTCTGTTGGGGAGTAGTTCTTGTATGTTTGTATATATGATCATGTCCACTAGAGAGATTCTCCTCCGGTGCAAGCAAGAATAGGGTGCTTTCAATGTGGCAAAGTTCCACCGCCTGAAATACTACAAATAAACAGGTTTGGAGTCCAATAAGTTACAAAAGCCAGTATGAGCCAATAAACTTCAGTTTCTGTCACGTTTATGTTAAGTTCTCGCCATGGTTCACGACTGCAGAAGTTTGTTTACAGTTATAGTAGGAGTAGATTTCTCTGCGTCGGTCCCTTCTAACTAGATTCAGCAGTTCCATAAACCTGTCAAATGATTAATTCTGAATTTGAATTTAAGATAAAAACATATTGGTGACACGTGAATTGATGCTACTATACCCGGGGAAATTTTCGATTTGAATTCAAAAAATTTAACCATTTTTTCATATTCCTGTTGCGGCCCAATTTTTAAAAAACTTATAAAATTTCTGGGCATAAGACAACAAGCTGCTATTTTATATCAGATGTTCTTTTCCCTCAAATTCTATGTGACTTTTACATGATCTTAATAAAGCTCCTGATGCACTCCAAGTTTCTAGAACATTTAATCCATCGTCAGCTTGTTATTTCATACTTTTCACGTGAATCAGCCAAGATCTCTAAAACGATGGCCCATATTATGTCCATATTGCACCAAATTCTTTGTTTTATTTCAGGACATCTCATGGAAGAAGCAATCATACCAAGAACCTTAGATAGGAAAAGACCCTGCCTTGGTGCAGGCCACATCCCATCAGAAATGATGCTGTTTCTGGCAACATGCGCACGAGAAGTACCTGATCTGTTGAAAAAACTTCTCTCTCGTTCACTGCAGCAAACATCCAAGGATAGAGCCAACCACAGCTGCCGATGTGGAGTGCAGGAGCACGCTGGTCATGCAAGAACGCGGCTAAAAACTGCCTGAACACCTGAACTTGAGGATCAGGACAAAAGCACAAGATTCTTGTCAGCTATGGTGCTCGCATATAAAGCCTGGGCCGGCGAGGTGAGGTCCATTCTAAGCGAAGGCAAGCAAACCTACAGGTGCATCTGGATAGGAGGAAAACGCTCCTTTCAAGGATCAAGATCTGAAGATTCCTGAAGAACCTATATTTCTTCATCAAGAACTAATGGAGATGTGTATGCCGGCGCATGCTCAGGAAGCCCTGGACATAGAGCAGGAGTATGGCTGCATGCTGCGCACTCAATCCAATGCACGCTTCCTGTTAAATAAAGACCAATCAGAGGAAGAAATGGAAGCGTTTCTTGGGACTCAAGAGGACCTCATCTCTGCAGAGCTTCGTAACATCATGGTGAGCCGAAGAACATCTTCAGAGATTGAGCATGCTATGGCAAATTACTTCGATGCTAGCACGGAGGCCTTAGAGATGTGCAGGCAGCTGCTCCAGAACATCAAGAGCACCCAAACCAACTACAAGTCGATGGACAACTTTCTTGCAAGCATTACAGACAGTACGGCCAGCACTAGTGCAAGTGCACTCAAGTCTTTCCCTGTCACAACCAACCCTTTCTCCACCAAGACTCGGAGCAATTTCAGGCAGATCCACGAGAAGTACTCATCCATACTCAAGAGCGTCAGATTGAGCCACAGGAGAGTGGCGAGGAAGCTCAAGATCGTGAAGGTCGTCAAGAAGCTCTCGCGTGCCTTGCTCGTCATGGCGTGTGGAGGTGCTGCTGCGGCCGCCATCGGCGCAACATCGCACCTATTGGTCCTCAGCGTCGTGATTGGTGCGGGAGCCATGGGGCTCTTACCAATCGCACTCAAAAAGAGGATTGCAGCAAGGGCTAGTAAGGAGAAGAGGTCCAGCATGACCATGTCCTTGCTGCGGCTGCAGGAGCAGCTTGACACCACGGCGAAGGGGACTTACGTTCTTGGCATGGACCTCGACACCATGAGCAATCTCATGGCCCGGCTCTCCGATGGCATCGAACGGGAGATTGACATGGCTAGGTTCTGTAAGGAGAGATCGAGGGAGAGGAGCTCAGTGATGGAGATGGTGAACGAGCTTAGGAAAAGCTGCTTGTGCTCCATGAGGCTCACTGATGAGCTGGAGGAGCATGTGTGCCTGTTCCTTGCCACCATACATAGGGCTAGAGCTTTGGTGATCAAAGAGATCTGCAAGAAAGCATAATATGAAATGTACATGCTTAGCGAAAGCAGCATAACGATCAATCGGTGGTGTGAAGCACACTATATTATTGCTAATCAAATATTATGCCATAAGATCAAGAAAGATTCCAGAAAATCTAATCATTATGTTTAAGAAGTACCAAGTTATGTTACGAAATCAGTATGGGTTTTGTGGACAGTCCAATCCTTAACTTGATTCTTCCTATCGGATCATACTAGATGATACCCCGCGTGATGCTGCGGGTATTTGTAAAACAAAATTTTAAGGTGAAATTTGAAAGTAGAAACATAAAGGTGATTGTATTATAATATTCTTTTGCAAACATCATTATACATAATTTTAAATTAAAATTTGAAAGTAGAAACACTAAGTTGATATGAGCCAATAAACTTCAG
>OAMR01000044.1:2539454-2557409 GCA_900205405.1 Echinochloa crus-galli
ATTTGAATTCAAAAAATTTAACCATTTTTTCATATTCCTGTTGCGGCCCAATTTTTAAAAAACTTATAAAATTTCTGGGCATAAGACAACAAGCTGCTATTTTATATCAGATGTTCTTTTCCCTCAAATTCTATGTGACTTTTACATGATCTTAATAAAGCTCCTGATGCACTCCAAGTTTCTAGAACATTTAATCCATCGTCAGCTTGTTATTTCATACTTTTCACGTGAATCAGCCAAGATCTCTAAAACGATGGCCCATATTATGTCCATATTGCACCAAATTCTTTGTTTTATTTCAGGACATCTCATGGAAGAAGCAATCATACCAAGAACCTTAGATAGGAAAAGACCCTGCCTTGGTGCAGGCCACATCCCATCAGAAATGATGCTGTTTCTGGCAACATGCGCACGAGAAGTACCTGATCTGTTGAAAAAACTTCTCTCTCGTTCACTGCAGCAAACATCCAAGGATAGAGCCAACCACAGCTGCCGATGTGGAGTGCAGGAGCACGCTGGTCATGCAAGAACGCGGCTAAAAACTGCCTGAACACCTGAACTTGAGGATCAGGACAAAAGCACAAGATTCTTGTCAGCTATGGTGCTCGCATATAAAGCCTGGGCCGGCGAGGTGAGGTCCATTCTAAGCGAAGGCAAGCAAACCTACAGGTGCATCTGGATAGGAGGAAAACGCTCCTTTCAAGGATCAAGATCTGAAGATTCCTGAAGAACCTATATTTCTTCATCAAGAACTAATGGAGATGTGTATGCCGGCGCATGCTCAGGAAGCCCTGGACATAGAGCAGGAGTATGGCTGCATGCTGCGCACTCAATCCAATGCACGCTTCCTGTTAAATAAAGACCAATCAGAGGAAGAAATGGAAGCGTTTCTTGGGACTCAAGAGGACCTCATCTCTGCAGAGCTTCGTAACATCATGGTGAGCCGAAGAACATCTTCAGAGATTGAGCATGCTATGGCAAATTACTTCGATGCTAGCACGGAGGCCTTAGAGATGTGCAGGCAGCTGCTCCAGAACATCAAGAGCACCCAAACCAACTACAAGTCGATGGACAACTTTCTTGCAAGCATTACAGACAGTACGGCCAGCACTAGTGCAAGTGCACTCAAGTCTTTCCCTGTCACAACCAACCCTTTCTCCACCAAGACTCGGAGCAATTTCAGGCAGATCCACGAGAAGTACTCATCCATACTCAAGAGCGTCAGATTGAGCCACAGGAGAGTGGCGAGGAAGCTCAAGATCGTGAAGGTCGTCAAGAAGCTCTCGCGTGCCTTGCTCGTCATGGCGTGTGGAGGTGCTGCTGCGGCCGCCATCGGCGCAACATCGCACCTATTGGTCCTCAGCGTCGTGATTGGTGCGGGAGCCATGGGGCTCTTACCAATCGCACTCAAAAAGAGGATTGCAGCAAGGGCTAGTAAGGAGAAGAGGTCCAGCATGACCATGTCCTTGCTGCGGCTGCAGGAGCAGCTTGACACCACGGCGAAGGGGACTTACGTTCTTGGCATGGACCTCGACACCATGAGCAATCTCATGGCCCGGCTCTCCGATGGCATCGAACGGGAGATTGACATGGCTAGGTTCTGTAAGGAGAGATCGAGGGAGAGGAGCTCAGTGATGGAGATGGTGAACGAGCTTAGGAAAAGCTGCTTGTGCTCCATGAGGCTCACTGATGAGCTGGAGGAGCATGTGTGCCTGTTCCTTGCCACCATACATAGGGCTAGAGCTTTGGTGATCAAAGAGATCTGCAAGAAAGCATAATATGAAATGTACATGCTTAGCGAAAGCAGCATAACGATCAATCGGTGGTGTGAAGCACACTATATTATTGCTAATCAAATATTATGCCATAAGATCAAGAAAGATTCCAGAAAATCTAATCATTATGTTTAAGAAGTACCAAGTTATGTTACGAAATCAGTATGGGTTTTGTGGACAGTCCAATCCTTAACTTGATTCTTCCTATCGGATCATACTAGATGATACCCCGCGTGATGCTGCGGGTATTTGTAAAACAAAATTTTAAGGTGAAATTTGAAAGTAGAAACATAAAGGTGATTGTATTATAATATTCTTTTGCAAACATCATTATACATAATTTTAAATTAAAATTTGAAAGTAGAAACACTAAGTTGATTTTATGGCTACATTCTTTTGCAAACGGTATTATACATAAAAAATGTTCATTTTGTTTAGAGAGGACGGCTCTTAAATGATTGATTATCCATGTAATTCTACTGGCTAATAAATTGCATGCATTGATGCTATTAATCATAGAAAATCGGTTGAAGATATAAATAAATGGTCCTAGTGAAGGGTGGCGTGACGCCTGACATAGGGTTCCTATGTGACGTGGATAACTTGCATGTTGAGAGAAATAGAATTAATGACTCTTAGTGGGGGTGCATCTAGGTTATATAGATAAGTAATTCCTAATAAGTGAGTGTTTTATCTTGGAGTACATTGAAGTATGGATAATGGGTGGGTCCTGGTAGCGAATTAAATGCCACTGATGACATAGTGATGCAGTCTTACCATTAGACATATTATGAATATAAGTATGATGCAAATTTAGGTTGTTAAACCTCATGGGACGCATTAGAAAATAAAGATAAATATGAGAAATTCTTGTAGAAATCAGAAATGTTCAACCATGCATCCAATAGGAACTAATTATTAATGTTAATAAATACTATTGGATATTGTCCTGATGTGTCATCTAGGTCCCTAAATCTTATAGCATTTAACCGGTTGTGTTAGACTTTAGTTAACAATTACTCTATACATGTTTTCATCAAAATTTATAGTTTTTCTCATCTTTGCATTGCAACTCCACATGTGGTTGACGTGTTGATTGAATTCTTATCTTGATCTATATGTTTAATATGGAAATCAGTATTACTGTCGCGTCCTACATACATTTACATAAGATCCACCTGGAAGCACACATCATGCATGTATATACCTGAAGTTAGTATATTATATATTAACAATAGAAAATTTAGTAATTTCAAATCATATATGTGTATTATAGGACATTTTTATAATAAGAGATGTAGGTAATTTAGATGATGATTTAGGGGTTACTTTAGGTTATATTTCATAAGTGAAGAGGTGGGTAATTTAGATAGCGATTTAAATGTTACTTTAAATTATTTCTATCACTGCAGTGGGTAACCTTTTTGAATATACAATATATCCAATAGATATTATTAACAATAATTATTAGTTTCTACTAGATTGATGGTTGAGTGTTTCTGTTTTCTATGAGAATTTCTTAAATTTATCTTTATTTCCATGAGGATTATTAGCATCTTAAATTCGCATCATACGTATGTTCATACTATGTAAATAAGACTGGATCAATATGCCATCAATGGCATTTTATTACCCACCCATTACCCATATTTCAATGTAGTCCTCGATAAAACACTCACTTATTCGGAATTACTTATATAACCCTATACCAAGAATCTAGTTAAGGATCGGGCTGTCCACAAAACCCATACTGATTTTGTGAATGTTTTAAATTGAGTAACATAACTTGATACTTCTTAAACATAATGATTAGATTATGGAACCTGTCTTGATCTCATGGCATAATATTTGATTAGCAATATATAGTGTGCTTGACATCACCAATCAATTGAGATCCTGCTTTTGCTAAGCATGCACATACATTTCATATTATTCTTTCTTGGATATCTCTTTGATCACCAAAGTTCTAGCCCTATGTATGGTGGCAAGCAACAGGCACACATGCTCATCCAGCTCATCAGTGAGCCTGCTGGAGCTGGAGCAGCTTTTCCTGAGCTCATTCACCATTTCCATCACTGAGCTCCTCTCCGTCGATCTCGTTTTGCAGAACCTAGAGCCATGTCAATCTCCCGATCGATGCCATCGGAGAGCTGCGCGACGAGGTTGCTCACGGTGTCGAGGTCGATGCCAACAACGTATGTCCCCTTCGCCGTGGTGTCGAGCTATGTGTCAGTAGTCGTGTAGTGTCTGATCAGTGTAGCTAGCGTGTTGCATGGTTGGTCCGTGGGTAGTGAAGCACAAAGCGCGTGCGTAGTAGACGGATCAGAGTACCTGCAGTTCAACGCACGTGGATGCTGGCTAACTGAATTCAGGTAGTGGAAGAAGTCAGCACGGGCATGCAGAAAATGGTGGAAGTGATCTGCATGCACGTTAGTTAGTGGAGTTACTTGCGGCAGCCTGTGCGTTGTGTATTTAATCCTTGTAATCAGCCTTAGTTAGCGGTGTGTGCGTGAGAAGTGCAAGGCGCTGGTGTGCAGTGCTGTGGTGAAGTGATTAATGAAATACAAGTGCCTGTGTTGTGTGCGCTGGTGTGCAGCGCTGAAACTCTTCTGTGTGTTCCATCGAGTAAGAAAGAGAGTGCTGTGTGTGAGACGAGAGCGTGAGTTGTGAGAGGGCTGGGCCAACAACGACATGGTCATGCTGGACCTCTTCTCTTTCCTAGCCCTTGATGCGATCGTCTTTTTGAGCGCGATCGGTAAGAGCCCCGCGGCTGCCGCACCGATCACGACGCTGAGGACCAACAGATGCGACACCATGCCGATGGCGGCCGCTGCAGCACTCCACACGCCATGACGAGCAAGGCACGCGAGAGCTTCTTGACGGCCTTCACGATCTTGAGCTCCCTCGCCACTCTCCTGTGGCTCGATCTGATGCTTTTGAGTATGGAGGAGTACTTCTCATGGATCTGCCTGAGGTTGCTCGGTGTTGTGGTGCCGAAAGGGTTGCTTGCGACAGGGAAAGACTTGAGTGCACTTGCACTGGTGCTGGCTGTATTCTCTGTGATGCTTGCAAGACAGTTGTCCATCGACCGATAATTGCTTTGGGTGTTCTTGATGTTCCTAAGCAGCTGCCTGCACATCTCTATTCTCTATGGCCTCCGTGCTAGCATCAAAGTAGTCCGCCACAGCACGCTCAATCTCTGAAGATGTTCTTCGGCTCACCATGATGTTACGTATCTCTGCAGAGATGAGGTCCTCCTGAGTCCCAAGAAACGCTTCCATTTCTTCCTCCAATTGGTGTTTATTCAACAGGAACCACGCATTGGATTGTGTGCGCAGCATGCAGCCGTACTCCTGCTCTATGTCCAGGGCTTCTTCCTGAGAACGCGCCGGCATATGCATCTTCATTAGTTGTTGATGAAGAAATATGGGTTCTTCTTCAGGAATCATGAGATCTTGATCTTTGGAAGCAGTGTTTTCTTCTTATCCAGATGCACCTGCACCTTTGCGGCTTGCTTGCCTTCGGTTAGAATGCACCTCACCTCACCGGCCCAGGCTTTATATACGAACACCATAGCTGACAAGAATCTTGTGCTTTTGTCCTGATCCTAAAACTCAGCTGTTTCGCGAGGGCCCTGCGTCTTCGGTGGTTGTGGCAACAGTGGACCGCAACCGACAAACCCTGGGTGGGAACCGAATCACCATGCGAGGACGATGACAAACTACTTTTTGCAGCATGCACGAAAATCACCCTGGGAGATGGGAGAAGGACCAGCTTCTGGGACTCCGGTTGGCTCGATGGGCGCCGACCCAAGGATATAGCACCAATCCTATATGAGATTTCGCGGAAAAAAAAAAGATCCGTCCACGACGCTCTGCTTAATGACAACTGGATACACGACCTCAATGTCAACGGCCGCATAACTACTGATCTCCTGGCTGCTTTTGTGGAGCTGTGCTCCTTAGTGCATATGGTCCAACTACAGCCACACCTAGAGGACGCCATCGTCTAGAAGCTAACGTGCTCAGGAACATACTCCGCCGCCTCTGCGTACAGGGCGCAATTCTTCGGCAGCACCACATGTCCTACGATAAACTCCATATGGAAATCATGGGCGCCCCCAAAGTGTAAATTTTTTTCGTGGCTCATTACCCAAAATCGGGTGTGGTCGGCAGTCAGGCTAGCTGCGCGTGGCTGGCCACACAACACCTCCTGTGTACTTTGTCGTCGAACTATGGAATCTGCTCACCATCTCTTAGCGGACTGCAGATACACCAGGAGAATTTGGCAGCTCGTCGCCGCTTGGACGGCACAGCCTGGGCTATCCCCAAACGTTTGGGCGCCCACTCTCGATGCCCTGCAATGGTGGACAATGATCACCATGCTGCCGGAGTCCCCCAGACGAGCTTTGAGAAGCCTTACCTTATTAGTCATCTGGGAGATCTGGAAAGAACGTAACGCGAGAACTTTCGACAGACGTGAGTCGTCCACGGAAACGCTTATGGCGCGAATCAGGAGCGAAGCCTCCAATTGGATTGTTGCGGGGGCAAAAGATTTGGCCCACCTTGTTTCGCGAGAGTAACGCCTGTCGAGTTGTAATTCCGCGGTTGTCCGCATTCCTGTACTACCTTCTCTATCAATGAAATTGGCACTATCTGGTGCCCATTCGTTCAAAAAAACTCAGCTGTTCTGCCAGCTTTTATCCGCGTTCTTGCATGACCGGCGTGCTTCTGGACTCCAAGTCGGTGCCATTGGCTCTATCCTTGTGGTTTTCTTCACTGAACGAGAGAGAATTTTTTCCAACAGATCATGTACTTCTCGTGTGCATGTTGCCAGAAACAGCACCATTTCTCTGATGGATGTGGCATGCACCAAGGCACGGCCCTTTCCTATCTATGGTTCTTGGTATGATTGCTTCTTCCATGAGAAGTTCTCAAATAACCCGAAGAATTTGGTGCCATATGGACATACTATGGGCCATCGTTTCTGTGATCTTGGCTAATTCTCGTGAAAAGTATGAAACAACAACCCAATGGATTAGATGTTCCAGAAACTTGGAGCTCGGGAGCTTTTTTGAGAGACCAATGGTGGTCACCCTTGATGATGAGTGATTGACAACCGTGGTGTGAATTGATGCAGCCCTTGGCTTGTGAAATGCAGGTGTTGGATGCAACGTGACGGTCGGCGAAATGCGGTGAAGGTCAAGTGAGGCTTGGACCGAGGGACCCAGGAGTTCGCGCCGGGTCATGGGTGGTCCCACCGGGCAGTTGAAGAGCAAGGGTGCATGGATACTAGCGTGAGGATCACGCAAAGGCGCTTCTAGAAGAGTCCGGAGGTTTCCCGGTTTCGCCGCAAAATCGGGGGAGGATGACGCAGATCGGAGGACGCGTGGCGCCATCGCGAAGCTTGCGTCGAGGCGAAGCGAAGTCGCAAAGGCGCCGCGGCCGTCCGATGCCCGAGAAAAGATTTGGACAAAAATGCCCTGCGTGGATCGTTGTATTAAGACTTGGGGGCATTATGGTCATTTGCACATGGCCTATATATACTAGGAGGGGTTGAAATTTTCAGCCATCTCTCCCACCCCATTACTTGCTTATTTTGCTAAGAAGGCTAGGTTTGCTTAAGTGCTAGGAGATTAAACTTAGAGGGTAATTGCTCTAGGTTTAGCCTCTTAATCATTAGAGGGAGGATGAAGGGTGGCACTTAGCCTTGTATAGATGTTGACCTCGTGAATCAATGGAAGAAGTTTGCCAAATCTTGTGTGTTCTTCGTTTTTCTTTTTCATGATTTTCGGAGCTCTTTTTGGTGAATTTTTGTTCTTCACGTTTGAGTGCGAAATCCATGCGATTTGTTTGGGGAATATGTTGCTAGGACCTTCGTGAGCAATTTCGTTGTGATCATGGACTAGGCTCGAATTGGAAGATTTTCCCGTTCCGTTCTTGAAGTGTAGTTCTTGGGTTCGATTCAAAATTCTTCATGGTCACTTGAGCTTTTTCAGATCTATTTCGTAGATCTATTAGCCCTTGGGGTTTTGAATATCCTGCTCAAGTGTCGTCGAAAACCATGAAGTAGTCCGGAAGGATTTTCGAATCGGAGTTCGCTTGCTCTCTTGTAGTGTTCTTCCTGTTCTTCTCTGTTCATTCGCAGGAGCCTTCGTGAGCAGGAAGGAGCAGCCGCAGTGCACGAGCACGGGGCGCAGCGGCGGCTCGGCGTGGGACGGCCCATTGCGCAGCCACGCGCGGGCAGGCCCAGGCGGAGGCCAGCGGCCCAGTGTGGGAGGCTGAGCAAGCCAGCAGCAGCGGCGGCCCAGGATCAGGTGCTCGCAAGGCCCACGCTGCCCAGACCAATAGCAAATCGCAAACACAGGTGCTATCAATTCTTTCTCCCCTCCTGTGTTGTCACTTTCTTGCTACAGTAAGTAATCATTGCAAGATAATTTGAGCACTACCCTTGACGTAATTGATTCATGTGTGCTGGCCTGTTTTAATTCGAAGATTAGTGGTTAATCCTTGTGCTTATTTAAGTTGAGGTCAAATTAGTGGTTGATAATTGTCTCGATTATGTCAATGCTTCCGCGCTATCTTGAGATGTCCTAGTTGTTCCTAGGGTGAGCTTGTCACGAGTTGACTTGTGTCATCTTGGCAATTAGAAGAGAGGTTTGTAGAGTGAAATTGGGACATAGGCTTCAATTCTTGCAAAGAATTTTTGAGGCTCCCATTCACCCCCCTCTGGTCGCTGTTTCGGTCCTTCATTTTTTAAGATTTATGTAAAAGCCACATAGAATTTGAGGCCGCAGCTCCCCCGCCGTCAGCGCCCCTCCTCCCGCGCCCCTCCGCCGCGCCGCCGCCGGAGCAAGCCGCCAGAAGTCCGGGCGGCTTGCAAAGATGGCGGCGGCGGGGTACCTGCTCCCCCCTTCCCTCTTCTTCGGTTCGGTGGTCGGGCTTGGCCCGACGACCTGCGGTGGCCTGGTGGGCGGCGCGGTGGCCTACAGGCGAGGCTCGCTCGGCTGTGCGCGGGGCTCAGCGCTCGCGCCACGGCCGGGGTCATCACTTCGAGGCCAGCGACTCCGGTCGGGGTCGGGGCTGGCCCTAGTGTTCCCCTGACGGTGGCGGTGTCGGAGGGGTGTTGGCCCTTGTCCTGACCCCATCCTACAGCTTCATCTTGGCCGGTGTTGCCGCCTCCGCCTTCGCGTCGCAAACGAAGCCGCTCCCGTAGCACCGTCAAGTCCCCGCCACTAGGTTTATGGTTTCTTGCTCACTTTGTGAAGCACGGTGTCATCCCGTTGAGGGGATGGCAGGAGATTTGGGGCCAATAGAGGGCCTCAAACCTCTCGGAGGTGTCGGGTGTTGCCATCGGGTGCATATGGAACCTAGCGGCGAGCTTCGGTGGTGGCGATGGTGGCCGGTGGATGGAAGCGAGTGGAAACGGTTCAGGTGCTTCGGCTTGTCGGGCGGAGGTCCTCAAGCATAAGCTTCGATCCGGTTCGGGTCGGGCAACGGCGTTTGCTCTTCCCTCTTGAGGGCGTTGTCTGCAGGATTTTGTTCGACGGCGGCTCGTGGAAGCTCTCCTTGGTGAAAACCAAACGCTGGCGCCGTCGCGCCTTTGCCTTCCTGAAGGCGTTGTTTGGAGTTTTTCCTGTAGCTGTTGGTGATGAAGTCGTAGGCTCCGCGGAAGGTCGGGTCTAGTCGATTTGTAATGGTTTCATGGCACTTTAGTTTGTACGTCGCGAGTAGTGCCATGCTATCTCTGGCGCGCGGCCTAGAGAGTCTCGTTACGGGTTTGTTGGATGCCGCTCTTCGAGTGGTGTGTGCTCTTATTATAAACTGGTAATCCCAGTATCCTTTCAAGAATGCTTTATATATAAAGCTGGCTATGGCCTTTCCTGGAAAAGAATTTATGATTTACAATAGCAGTTTGTTGTCTTGTGCCCCGGAATGTTGTAAGTTTTTTAACAAATGGGGCGCATCAGGAATATGGAAACATGGCTAAAATTTTTGAATTCAAATTGAAATTTCCCCAGGTAGCAATTCACTTGTCACCAATATATAAATTTTTATCTTAAATTCAAATTCAGAACTGATCATTTGACAGGTTTGTGGAACTGCTGAATCGAGTTAGAAGCAAGGGACCGAAGGAGAGAAGTCTACTCTTACACTATGCTGTAAACAAAATTCTGTAGTCGTGAACCATGGCGAACACAGCATCAACATGACAGAAACTGAAATTTATTGGCTCCCATTTGCTTTTGTAACTTATTGGACCCCAGCCTGTCTATTTCTAGTATTTCAGGTGGTGGAACTTTGTCACATTGGAAGCACCCTATTCTTGCTTGCACCGGAGGAGCATCCCTCTTGCGGACTGATCACACAAACAAACAAGGACTACTCCCCAACAGAAAGCTTGTAACCGTAGTTCAATATAGCATCACATGTATATCTCTTCTAGAATAAAAGAGGAACTTTGTTAGCACATGTACAACCTGAAACTTAAAAGGCTTGCAATATACAAATCATGCATCACATGTGTATCATTACAAACCTGAATTCTTGCATGCCGATATATGTGATGAAGTTCGATCTCAATTTCATTTGATCGGTGTGGCTCTTATGTTCCTTGTGCTATCTTAAGTGGCGGCAGTCCACACGCAATCTTTTCTAACTATTGTCGTGAACGCTATCCCATGAGCCCATGTTACTCCATGTGCTAGTAAGTTGACACACATAAGTAAATACAAAATGTACAGTCTAGAGATAATAATCAAATTAAATTTCTTATTATATTTCTCCATCTATTTTTTATTAAATATACTAAAACAATACTCACATAGATATATACTAACCTTTTAACCAATTGTGTTAGACTTTAGTTAACAGTTACTCTATATACGTTTTCATCAACATTTATAGTTTTTTCCTCTTTGCATTGCACATTTGCACCTCAATGTGTGGTTTCCGTTGATTGAATTCTTATCTTGAGCTATATGCATGTTTAATATGGAAATCAGTATATAACCATCACTTCCTACATATACATGTAGATGATGTCTACCTACTAACACGTACACATCTTATGTATACCTGAAGTTAGTATTTTGAATATTAAAAATAGAAAATAAGTAATTTTAAAACATACACTAGTGTATTTTTTCTTAGGGCATTTCTATTATAAGAAAGGTAGGTAATTTAGATGATGATTTAGGGGGTTACTTTGGGTTATTCTTCATAAGTGAAGAAGCTGGTAATTTAGATATTGAGTTAAAATATTACTTTAATTGTTTTTATAATATCAGTGGGTAAGCTTCTTGAATATACAAGAGTAAAATGTATGGGTGAACCCTAAATTTGTATCGAAGTATTATCTAGATCCCTGAACTCTCAAAATGCATTTGTCACTAAAAATGCATTTGTCACTAAACTTGTCTGGATGTGTCATCTGGGTCCCTTCTCGAAATGCCTTTTTAGTCCTTGAACGAAGGGGTGTCATACAGGTCTATAAACTCTTAAAATATATTTTTAATATAGCATTCTTTGTTGGATTTGTTTGACCATGAATGACCAATTAGCATTATCTAGCCATCATTTTGACAAATATCGAGCCCCCTCGCCCTATTGCTTTCTAGCTTCTACTATTTTTTTTTCGAAATAACGACAATAGCTTTGCGAAGTATGTATATAAACCCCAGTTATGTGAACCGGACCGGACCGTCGGTTCATCCGGAAAAACCGGAAACCGAGGGCCCTGCCGGTCCGGTTCGCATAAAAGACCGGGTGTGCAATCGAACCGGGAATATCCGGTTTATATCCGATTGAACCGCTGATTTTTATGTTGAACCGGACGGTTTAAACGAGTGAACCGATGAAAACCGGCGGACACAGGCGTGCAGGGAATAAATGGGCAAAATGGCGACAGGAAGGGGTTTCGAACCCTGGACGTTTGCCTCACAGGAGAGTGAACCCACCACTGCACCATCATCTCCTTGGTGTCATACCTAAAACTTAAATATATTTGAACCATTTGGACCGGGCGGTTTAGTGGGTCAAACCAGTGAACCATTGAACCGAGCACCTGAGCGGTTCGATTTCCGGTCCGGTTCAAATAACTATGATATAAACGTGTTAGAAGAATAAATTAGAGAACAAAACAAAGAGAGATACAAAAAGGTGGCCGGGGTGGGCCGTGGGCAACACCTAACAGCACCCACACGAAAAAGATCAAGAAGTTTCTCAGAAAAAAAAAGAACTTTGCTGCTAGCTAGTTTTAATTCACAGTTCCTGGAGCAATCCAATGCCGGCGCCCACGGTCGTCCGTCCCCGCTGGTCGTCGTAGTACGGCAGCACGGTGTAGATGGTCTGCACGACGGTGAGCACGAGGAGGACGAAGGCGACGGCGAGGGAGATGATAGCCCACGGGTTCCCCGCGTGGTTCTGCACGAGACTGGCGCGCCGCTGGTTCCACCGCGCCCCGCGGTAGGCGTTGACGGCGCGGTGCACGTCGTGCAGCCGGCTCCGCCTGTCCAGCACGGCCTCGCTTTCCTTCTTCTCCTGCACGATCTCCATTAGAACTGCAGGTCACTCTTTTATTTTTTTTTTCTCGTTGCTTGTTTGCAGGGCGAGAGGAGGAAGAATATGGAGAGGAAGCTTTGTACGGATGTAGTTGCAAGACTGCAACTCCTAGATATACAGAAGGCACATAATTTTCTTCTATACTACCTAGTTTTCAAAGATGCCTAGTTTTCAAATCTTTACAACAACACACACAGTCAAACCTTATATATTTTTATTGTTCAAAAATTACAAAGACAGATTCATATTCAAAGGAATACTCCCTCCATTTTTAAATATACGATGTTTAGGACAGGCAAATTAGTTCATTTTAAACTAAATAGATTGTCCTAAACGATATATATTTGAGAACGGAGGTAGTACAAAATATAATTTCAAGACTTCCTCTTAAAAATTATGTCTTACATTCACAGATGGGGAGAACTCGTTAGCATCGACTGTCAGGTTGGTGGATAAGATTTCATTATTTAATTACAAACCCTGATGTCTGAAATTTTAAACTATGTCTGCATGTATAGATGTCCATTCGGGCCACCCGGCCCGGCCCTAGGACGAGTCCAGCGTGGCCCGCTCAACTTCGTGTCGGGATAGGCCCGGCACTACACACCATCGTGTCGGGCCGTGCGCGCCCATGGGCTGCGGCGATGGCCCAGGCCCGAGCTCACGGGCCCATTTTGTGCCATGCCATCCTAGCCGCCCGGCAAGCTCCGTGCTGGCCCGTGGCCTAGAGGTGAAGCCGCCGATGGGGAGGAGATGAGGGGGAGCAGTGCCGCCGCTGGATCTGGGAGGGGAGGGGAGCGGCGGCGTCGCGCCTCGTGGAGAGGAGGCGTACCCGTAGCCGCGGTTCCCCCTGTCAGCCGCCGTCCAGCCGGACCCCAGCTGTCGTCGTGTCGCCCAGCCGACGTCGCTCCGCCGGTTAGGGAGGCCACGCTCCCCCGCCACCGTCCCGCCGGCCAGGGAGGCCACGACCCACGGCCCCGCCGCACGGCTCTTGTCCCCCTTGCTCTTCGTCGTCACGGGGGAAGGCGGCACGCCGTCGGCCGGTGCCCCTGCTGCGAGAGTAGGGAGAGTGATGCGGAGAGGTAGGGGGGAGGGCCACCGGCGGAGGCGAGGTGTATGGGTGGCGGAGCTGCGGAGGGTTGGGGGCTGGGAGCCGCTGTAAGGGGCGGCGGGCGAAGGGGAGTGGGGAGGCGGTGGGAGGGGGCTAGGGATTGGGAGCACCTTTTATATGTCAATTTGGTGGGCTGGGCCGGCATTCTCCTTCTACCGGGCCACTACCGGGTCGGGGGTCCTCGGTCGTGTCTGGCCATGCCGCCCGGCATACTAGGGTGGCAGCCCACGCCCGGGCACCACAGCCGGGCCGGGCTAGCACGGGCACAACGAGACGAGCTGGGCCGGACTTGGGGCGGGCCAAAATCACGTGCTTTCGGGCGGGCTGCCGGACTGCGAGTTTTTTGGACATTTATACATGCATGGATAAAGAAGCTAGCGTTCACTTGCCCGACGTAGTTTCTTTGCAAAGTTAGCCTTGGTCAAATTCACGACAAATTTTCGAACAGAAGATAATAGCATTGGTGGAGCAAAGATGTTTATGAAATTGGTAGAGCGAAAATGTTTAACACTATATGTTCAGTTGTGAACATCAGTCTATACCAATGATCAGGAATCAACATTTCCAAATCAAATAAATATTTTTTTATAAATCAGAGAAATAAAACATCAACACTACAAAATGTGCTATTTTTTAGTTTTTATTGTAATTTCAAGAGTACTCTGACATATTGCTGGATATTGATCTAATGATCGACAGGAGTAGTGATTGAAAAGTATGACATCTTCAATCATTTGGGAGGAACAAGGCACTTGCTCCAAAGTTTATAATACTCATGTTCGTTGTTTGTGTAGTAGTGTGTTATATTATGCCTGTCTTCTCGGGACAACCCAGAAGTATTAC
This sequence comes from Echinochloa crus-galli, assembly GCA_900205405.1. Classification (NCBI taxonomy): domain Eukaryota; kingdom Viridiplantae; phylum Streptophyta; class Magnoliopsida; order Poales; family Poaceae; genus Echinochloa; species Echinochloa crus-galli. Next base: position 2,553,746 of record OAMR01000044.1, read on the forward strand.
TTTAGCGAACCACGCCAACCTGCTGTTCTGGTTCACTAGGCAAACTTTTGAAATATGCGCCAAAAGACGATCGGTTGGAAGCCTCTGGGCTCTGGTACACTAGTCAGCAAAGTCGTACGTTTCCTTTGAAGTTTGAACGAAACGGCCGGCATATCTCAAGATTCTTTAACTATATTGTATTGTACGATGACATGGATTGGACAGTATCTCCACAACAGCTTGTTTTCTGTGGCAAGAGTAACATACAAGAGACACAGATATAACATCAATAGCTTTAATTTCACAGATATCGTTGTGAGTCGTTGTTTGTGTAGTAGTGTGTTATATTATGCCTGTCTTCTCGGGACAACCCAGAAGTATTACTTTAGCGAACCACGCCAACCTGCTGTTCTGGTTCACTAGGCAAACTTTTGAAATATGCGCCAAAAGACGATCGGTTGGAAGCCTCTGGGCTCTGGTACACTAGTCAGCAAAGTCGTACGTTTCCTTTGAAGTTTGAACGAAACGGCCGGCATATCTCAAGATTCTTTAACTATATTGTATTGTACGATGACATGGATTGGACAGTATCTCCACAACAGCTTGTTTTCTGTGGCAAGAGTAACATACAAGAGACACAGATATAACATCAATAGCTTTAATTTCACAGATATCGTTGTGAGTCGTTGTTTGTGTAGTAGTGTGTTATATTATGCCTGTCTTCTCGGGACAACCCAGAAGTATTACTTTAGCGAACCACGCCAACCTGCTGTTCTGGTTCACTAGGCAAACTTTTGAAATATGCGCCAAAAGACGATCGGTTGGAAGCCTCTGGGCTCTGGTACACTAGTCAGCAAAGTCGTACGTTTCCTTTGAAGTTTGAACGAAACGGCCGGCATATCTCAAGATTCTTTAACTATATTGTATTGTACGATGACATGGATTGGACAGTATCTCCACAACAGCTTGTTTTCTGTGGCAAGAGTAACATACAAGAGACACAGATATAACATCAATAGCTTTAATTTCACAGATATCGTTGTGAGTCGTTGTTTGTGTAGTAGTGTGTTATATTATGCCTGTCTTCTCGGGACAACCCAGAAGTATTACTTTAGCGAACCACGCCAACCTGCTGTTCTGGTTCACTAGGCAAACTTTTGAAATATGCGCCAAAAGACGATCGGTTGGAAGCCTCTGGGCTCTGGTACACTAGTCAGCAAAGTCGTACGTTTCCTTTGAAGTTTGAACGAAACGGCCGGCATATCTCAAGATTCTTTAACTATATTGTATTGTACGATGACATGGATTGGACAGTATCTCCACAACAGCTTGTTTTCTGTGGCAAGAGTAACATACAAGAGACACAGATATAACATCAATAGCTTTAATTTCACAGATATCGTTGTGAGTTGTGTGTTGGCCGCGTTGATGTCCCAATCCAACCGGTCAACGTGTGTAGTCGAGCGGTAACCCGTGTTGATGTCCCAATCCAACCGGGCGAGTTTATTTTCTTTTTCTTTTCTGTTTCATGCCTATGGCCTGCCAGGGCCGTAGTCTTGTATTTTCTTCTGCTATATTAATAGAAACGCACTCGTCGAGTGTTGTTCGTTCAAAAAAAATAGCTTTAATTTCACAAGGACAGTCTATATAGTTTCTAACAGTACAACCACACGCACTATATATTTTCCTAAGCATATCATTCATGAATCTGGAATAAAGGTATCTTTTGATGCTATCTATACCTTTATCACAAACATCTTTGTACACATTATATTAACAGTTAAGTACAACCACTATGATTGTATGAATTGTTTATATCTAATCTTTGGAAATAAAAAGGCAAATTTCACCTAGCTAACGATCGGCACATTTTATCATTAGCTAACTAAGACTGACTTCAACAAGAATAGCCACTTTTGAGAGGCATATCCACCTTTGCCTCGCATGCTTAGTATTTTGTATCTCTTTCTCACAGCGACATCTCCAACAGTAATGACATTTGCCATATGCATTCCTAGCCTCCCAGCCGGCCCGTCCCACAGCGCACCGCCGCCGCCGCCGCTCCGGCCCCTCCGCCGGCGGTTCCAATCCGGCAGCCCATCCACACCGCGCCGCGCATCCTCCACCGCGGAGCTCCGCCCTCCCTCCCCGCGCCGGCAGCCGACGGTTCCAATCCGGCAGCCCATCCACGCCGCGCCGCGCAACCTCCACTGCGGAGCTCCGCCCTCCCTCCCCGCGCCGGCAGCCGGCGGTTCCAATCCGGCAGCCCATCCCAGCCGCGCCGCGCCTCCTCCGCCAGCCCATCCCCGACGGCCGCGGCCGCCGTCGACGAGACGGCGCCCGACGGAGCTGGATCCGGAGGGCCTCGTGGAGCAGGAGCCCTGCGGCCGACGGCGGTCCTCCTCTCCGGCGGCGGACGGACTCCCGAGCAAAGCACTCGCCGTCAGCTCTCGTACGTGCACACCCCCGGTGAGCTCGTTCTCCCATTCTCGCGCTTGCTCGACATGGCCGGGCTGGCTCGCTTCCTCTGCCTTGACGCCGTCACAAAGCCCACGCCGCTACCACCGCCGCCCACCAACGACGGCGTGCCGCTGTCGCCGACGACGCCCCTGACATCTCTGCGCAGCGCGCCGAGCTTTTTGCCGTGGACGGCGATTGGTCCGTGCTGCTCTACCCGCTCTACGCCGGCCTTCGCGACGAGCTCCTCAAGTACGGCGACCTCGCGCAGGCCACCTACGATGGCTTTGATCGGCTCCTCACTCCTCCCTTCTCTCGCACGCGGTGGAGATGCATCGGAGGAGAGAGGTAACGCATTTTTAGCTCGTCTCTCTCCTCGGATGTAAAATGCGTGCCCTCTATACTGCTCTGTTGGAGGCCAATTTGATGATGCACAGTATGCAAGAAGAGGCATAAATGCATTTGCATATGCTTGTTGGAGCTTGAAATGGACTTGGATGCTTGCAAGAGCATCTCGTATTCTCGTTGCCTCCTTTTACCAGCCACATGTGTTCGCGTGTTTGAAAAAAGAGGATAATCATGATGCTGCCTTTTTCAACAACCTCAACAGGCAATAATATATTCCAAGCACAGCGGCTCGCACCATAGAGCTTCGTCCATAGGATGCTCTGTCACGCAGTGTCACCCAAGATTACAACCCGTAGAATTTCCCTGCGGTTGTCAAATGTGAATTTGTCCCATCTCAAATTTGGTAAACATTAGTCGATAAGAGGAAAGAGGTTGAGCTACTCCGCCCTCTGTTTCCTATATATTCAGTGGACGTTTTAACTTACCATGCACAAAGTTGGAGAGATTGATCGAGTGGACAAGTTAATCATAGGAATAGTTCATAATTTTCTACTAGAGTATTATTGACCATCAAAAAGCCATAGTGGCAAAGATCACTTCAGGTCCTCGTCCTGTGTCCAAGCATGGCATGCATGAACAAACCAGAAAATGGATTTTTTTCCTTCTAGAACATGAAGGAAAGCTCTGTGTGTGTCTATATCTATATCTATATATATATGACCTGGTTATTTACACTACCGGAATCCACGTATATGCTGTGTGCCTCAGGCACACGGCAAAGCCACTATTACACACGGCAAAGGCTTTGCCGTGTGCCGCACACGGCAAAGCGCACACGGCAAACGCCGGCCGGCAAAGCTGGCTTTGCCGTGGGCCATTT
>OAMR01000044.1:2592870-2621975 GCA_900205405.1 Echinochloa crus-galli
AAGAGGTACAGATGCAATACCAAAGAGCATTCTCAAATCAGAATGTTAAAATGTGCAGTATAATGCTCTATGTTAACAATATTTCACTTTAGAACTAAGATGAACTGCTTCAGACTCTTAAACTAGTATTTCACAACAAAAATACAGCAAGCCACAGATTAAAAGGGCATTTCATATGTAAGGAAACAATGCGATAATAAGACAAATAGTTACCTAGAATCACGCCAAACGCTATTAAGATGAAATGTTGGGATCACAAGAGTTGCATTAAGCAAGTTGGCCACAGCAACAGCATCACAGATCTGCATTCAAATAAGTAAGGATCACACAAACTATAGTGATACAACTATCATTGTAATTTTCTGCATTGAATCCATAAAGAAGAATCCTAACCTGGTGGTGGATGTGGATACCTTGCTGTCTCCAAACATTCACTTAGCACTGACATGTCATGACCCGCCCCCGCCCTCCCGGCACCTATGTAAGTGAACCGCATTTCCATGTCCGCTATTGCTAGCACATTAAAGCTTGTCCATCCTTTTCTATTCAGGTAGTCCAAACGTGACTCACGATTAATTCTTGTTCGAACGTGAGTTCCATCTAAAGCACCTATGCAACCATCAAAGTATGGTGAATATTGGATGAGACTTGGACTAACTTTTGTGTAGCTCGGGTCCTTCGGAGTAATAGCTGTCTGTGCAAAGGAATACATGACATCTGACACATGACCCATCTTTCTACTTATCGTGTCCAAAGAACGTTCAAACTTGTCCTTGATCTGTCTAGTACACTGTGCATTGCCACAAGCCCAAAGGAACATACCTAAAGCCTCTACAGACTCTACCTCTTGTGTAGATTGCAGCCCATGATAATTAACTAAGTTGTAATGCAGCTCAAGGAATGCGTCAGGATACATACGTAAGTTGGTGTAGCACTTTTCAGGGTTACGCAGATTCTTTTGAACCCATTGTCGACCAGTCACATGTGGCAACGGGAGTGGAGGATCCACCATAGGAGCTTTACCACGGTTCCTTGTAGCTGCACATGCTGCAACAGCGGCTCCCAACGCCGCCAGGTAAATGATGGAGCTACTATCACTAGATGTATCACTGTTATTTGATTCTTCAGCACCTGACATCCTACATATAGTAGCATGGAAAATAAGAGATGAGAGCCTGAGCTGTTCCTAAGTGTTAAGTTATGATCAGATCAAGTAAATATGAAGTCCACAGGTCCATGAATACCTTTGCAAGCAGGCCCCTTTTTCCTCGGTTCTGCTCCTTGTCCTCCTCCCTTCAAGTTGGGACAGCAACCATTAAATATCAGTTTCATCGCGATATGCAATGGAACAAGCACTTATAATTTTATTTTGAAAGATAACGATAACACATAAACATAGTTCAGGCCACTGGCCAAATTACATCGACTGGACCAACAAAGGACAGACACAAGTTCGACATCACTATTACATAGCAGTTGTAATTAAAACATCGACTACTACAGAGCAGTTCAGATTAAAACATCGACTCGACCAGCAAACGACAAACAACCACCACTACTTGTTCTCCCAGTTGAAATTGATCCAACGCTCGCGACCCTCTTTGGTTTCCATCGTCGTGAAGGCCCTGCGATTAAATGCATCCTTGCACAGAAACACTGCTTTGTAAAACATATCAGACCCCTCGCCGAAACCATCATCTTTTAATATCTTCCTCACAAGGTCCATCTCCTCTTGCTCAGGCCGTAGACGTCTTGCCTTGTAGCTAGTCCTGGCGCGTTTTCGACACAAGTTGTAATGCCTGGCTTCGAGTGGAGATCACGATGAAGTCGATGACGGTGCCAGAGTGAGCACGGTTTCGAACAAGGGAGATCTAAATGGGATATGAAATAATGAAAAGGATTTAAGGAACAAGGGAGATTTCTGTTGCATGGAGAAACCCACAAAACAATACCATAAGGTACAGATGCAATAGCAAAGAGCATTCTCAAATCAGAATGCAGAATGTTAAAATGTGCAGTTTTATGTTAACAATATTTCACTTTAGAACTAAGATGAACTGCTTCAGACTCTTAAACAAGTATTTCACAACAAAAATACAGCAAGTCACAGATTAAAAGGGCATTTCATATGTAAGGAGGCAATGTGGTAATAAGACAAATAGTTAACTATAATCACGGCAAACGCTATTAAGATGAAATGTTGGGATAACAAGAGTTGCATTAAGCAAGTTGGCCACAGCAACAGCATCACAGATCTGCATTCAAATAAGATAGTAGCACAAGTCGTGCGATATCTATCTGAACTATCACCTTCTGTATATTACTAACCCATCACGGACGCAAATGATGCGTGCTACTTTGCAAATGCAATGACGACGCTTGAAAGCCCAACAGGCCACCAGCATGTGGTTCCTTCGCAGACATTCCAGCAGACGTACCACAACCTCAGCAAGACACCAAGCAGCTCCTGCAGGCATCAGGGCATCGGGTAACCGACACCACCCCGCATCATGGCTAGCGTCGGAGCCATCCTATCGGTCTCCCTCGCTCGATCCAAGAAACTCCAGAAACCCTAGGACACTAGTGGAGGGGAAAGAAGGCAAGAAGCTTACTGGAGGAGACGGCCACCGGGGGAGAGTGTGGAGCGCCGAGTCGCCGACGCCGGAGGGGAGTGCGGCGTACTGAGTCGCCGCTGATGCCGATGCCATAGGGGAGTGCGGCGTACTGAGTCGCCGCCGCCGCCGCTCGCTTCCGCGGCTCGACGCGACTCCACGGGCGACTCTGCTGCTTCTCGCTTCCAGCGGGCCTCGCTTCATTTTTTTTGGATGGCCTTTTCATCAGCCGAACAGCTGCAGCCTGGCAGCCGAACGGCTGGACTGAACAGCCCAGCTGAAATCAGCTGAAATCAGCCCAGTTGGCTGAAAAGTGCATCAGCCGAACAGGCCCATTCTCGAAGAAGAATGAGGCGCGACTCCAGCTCCTAGAGAAAGAGCTTGCAGGTGTCTCACAAGGCACTCTGAGCATCAATCATTACTTTACTAAGGTGAAGAATATTTGCCGAGAGATATCCCAGCTTGACCCGGAGGAGAAGGTTAGCGAAGCTCGGATGAGAAGGCTCATCGTCAATGGCCTAAGACCCGAGTATAGTGGGTTTATGGCTGCGGTGAGTGGCTGGCCAAAACAACCATCCTTGGTAGAGTTGGAGAACTTATTGGCTAATCAGGAGGCATTAGCCAAGCGGATGGGCAACATCACCTTGAAGGAGACCGATGAAGAGGAGGCGCTCTTCGTCAGGAAGAGAGGTCCACTAGGAGGCCGAGGAGTGGCGAAGGAGTGGACAAGAGGTGATAGGCATTGCCCAAAGAAGAGCAACTATTCAGGGGGAGTTCAACAAGAGAGCGATGTTGAAGATGACCAAGAGTTGGTCAAGAATGAGAGAAGACGAAGAGGTGAGTGCTTCAACTGTGGTAAGAAGGGACATTTTGCTAGGGACTGTCGGAGTCCACAGAGGCACTCAGAAGGAAATGTGGCTACAACAAAAGAGGTCGTACTAAGTGGATGGCTTAGTGAAGAAGAGTGGGATGCAGAGGCATGCATCACAACTGAAGATGATGAAGCTTACTTTGTGGAACACTTGATAGAGGGTGACACTCCATCAACCGGTGTTACCGTAGAAGAATACCAAGAAGAAGATGAGTGGGACATGGAAGGTGGCTTCTTCATGGAGGTGAGAGATCCAGATACTTCTAGCGGATTCATAGTATTTGGACATGATAGTGATGAAGATTGGGAAGCTCTAAGCAACGAGGAGGAAAACATTAAGGATGAGAAGATGGAGCCTAATCTACTTGAAGACAAGCCACACGAGGATGTTGAAGCTACAAAAGAAGCATTGGTGAGTTATGGAGATTTAAATGAAAGTAATAAGGTGAAGAAGAAGCTTCGAGAAGGACGTAGTCGTGAAGATCCCAGGTATGCCAATGCTTCACCCACTGAAGTTATTATGCCTTCATATAAAGAAGCATCTAGAGGGAAAACAACAAGAAAAGTGAAGAAGAAAGAAGATATGCCTGAAGGCATAATTTATGAAATATCAAATAAGGGAAGTGAGTGTCAATCGAAGGATGAGAACTCATGGAAGATAGAGAAGAAGAAAGCTCGTAATGGTAGAGCGCAGAAGATTTAAGGGCAGGAACACGCAACGGTTCGGCCACCGGATACAAGTATGCATTGAGGGGGAGTGTTAAGAATAACAATGCATACTTGAGAAGCTTCTAGAAGATTGGGGAGTATGCATGACATATGGTTGCCATGCTTCATGAGAGGTATGGAATTCTCTAGAATCAAAGATGGCAATGCATGCTTGGAAGGTTCTAGAAGGTTGTGGACATCACAAGACACATTTGCCATGCATGTGGATGATATCATGGCAAAGTGTGGAAGAATGTAGATGCTAGATATTTAGCTCACCATACTTCATGGTGAAGTGTAGAAATTTCTAGAGAAGAGATATTTGTATGTAATGCTTTGGATGGTTGCCACTTGGCACCAATCCAACGGTCATGTAAGCCTATATATAGGGGTGCCATCCACCCCCAAGGTGCCAAGCAAGAAATGAGTAGAAGTGTAGTGGCCATTTGGAGATGGCATGGTAGCCACCATGGAGAGTACCATGCCATAGTATTATGGCATGAGTAGAGTGTATGTGGTAGGGTAGCCACATAAAGAAAGTAAGAGTGTGTCGTGTATCAAGTTCTCTAGTGAACAAAGAGTTGAGTTCCACATAGTGTTGGTCTTCCATAGCAGTGTCAAGTGAAGGTCTCCTCGTCATAGTGTGGGTATCGGGTCCATAGAAGAAGTGGTATCACTGTGACTTGGTGCCACTTCTAGGAAATCGGTGTCAAGGTCGGGACACCGATTTCTCAACAATCATGTTGTAGTATGTTTCAGAACAAAGAACAAATTCGGAATTTTATTGTACCCTTCAGAATACATACAGCAAAATACAGATTATTGGTGCGGTTTGTTTCAGGATTCAGAGCAGAGAGAGCAATAGTATCAAAGGGGAATATGCATCGGCTTACTCCCTCCGTACTGGTAAAGAAAGCCGTTTAGGACAGGGACACGGTCTTCAAAACACAACTTTGACTTCTTATTTCTATAAAAATATTTGTCAAAAAGTGATACATGTATACTTTTATGAAAGTATTTTTCAAAATAAACCTATTCATATAACTTTTACAATTTCAAACTCAACAATTTAAAAGTTATTCATGATTTATATTCCCAAAATTTGACTCAAACCTTGTCCTAAACGGCTTTCTTTACCAATATGGAGGGAGTATAGCACAAAACAAATCAATTAAAGCCACACTTTATCTTGCCCGGATCATGTGAAATGACTAGATATTCCTCCATCTATCGGCCCAGCTGGACCCCAGACCTCAGCATGTGATTACGAAGCCTAGCTAATTTCTGGACCCAAAAATTCTATTATTTGCTCTCTCTGGACGCTAGCTAGCTACCCATGCATGCCACGTGTCGTATAAACGTCGTTACTAAACTGAAAGCATCGTCGTACGTACTCCGTAGAGACCACGTACGTGGGGCTGTGATGGCTAAGTGATGTATCGTCCATGTCAGCTAGCGTACGTATCATGTCAGCGTGCGTAGCGTCGTACGTACGTATACGTGCTGGAACGTCGTCCACAGAAACGAAAAATCGGACGTGACCTGTTGTCGGCAGAGGACGACTGAGCTAGTACTGCGGATGTACATGTACCCATACCCACCGTCGACGTACGTTTCCTCGCCGTCCGTCCGTCCGTCCGTCGAGGCGGCACGATAGATGCTGGCAAGTGGCAAGCACACGTACGTCGCCGTCGTCGACACCGTACCCATGGTGCCGCGCGGCCAGAACCTGACCGATCGATCGGCAGATGGCGAGTCTCGTGTGTACGGTGTCGGATCGATGGATGGATGCCGCCCGCGCCGGCCAACTTCCTGGGTCTCTCTCGCTTCGGCACGTACGCGGCGCCTCCGCGTCCGGATCGGAGCGGAAGAAAATCTCCTCCGATCCGTCGTCTTTGGGAGAGGGAAAACGAGGGCCAGCGGCAGATTTCGCGCGCGTCGTCGTCCTCCTCTCTCTTTCGGCGCGAGGTCGGGCCGGTACGTCCTGCAAGTTGCGACGAGTAAGCAGCTAGCTAAGTGTCCGGCCGGCAGGCGTTATCTGGAGCCGATCGCCCCGCCCCGGGTCCCGTGGCTGAAGTGGACGTGCGCGCGCGTGCCCCGTGACCGTGATCAAGCCGAGCGCCGTGTCGGCCCGGGTCGCTGGGTGGGAAGGGAGGGAGGGAGCTCCCTCGCAGTGTCGGCAAGCCGCGGACGGATCGGATCGGATCGGAGATCGACGCCCGGCCCGCGCGCGGCTGGGGGCCAAGTCCACCACCCAAGTGGCCGCCGCGCAGCCGCTGCAGATCCCAGAACCCTTGCCTGTCAACGTCTGACCCCGCACCTGGCGCCGGCCGCGTATGGGCCACCCAAGTGGTGCGCTCTCGTACGTGGCTTTGGCCAGGGCGCGGCGCGGCGCGGCGCAGCGGGCGGGACGCGTTCGGTACATACGTTAGTTAGGCTGATGATGGCTTCAAGCTAGCAAAGTGTGAACCGTACGTGGTGCTATTGTCTGGTTAATGCACTTTTGTCTTGCTGGACAAATAATACGCAATGATCGTCGCTTGTCTCGACGTACGCACTCCCTCCGTCCCGTGAAGAGTGCAATTCTGAGATTAAAAAAATTCCATAAAAGAATATAATTCTAACTGTAACCACCTATTTCATTTTCTATGTCAAAATTAGTAGGATTGAGACGGAGGTTACTACTTTGTTCCCACACACTAATATATCCGCACGTACATTGGGTAGGAAATAAGTTCATTCAAACAGACCCTAGCTTCTGAGGCACACGTACACAGCACACATAATTGGCGCAATATGGACCGCGTGCAGCAGTATATATATGGAGTAATTGCAATGGTTGGACGTGGCTATCTAATATTCACAACAAAAATACAGCAAGTCACAGATTAAAAGGGCATTTCATATGTAAGGAGGCAATGTGGTAATAAGACAAATAGTTAACTATAATCACGGCAAACGCTATTAAGATGAAATGTTGGGATAACAAGAGTTGCATTAAGCAAGTTGGCCACAGCAACAGCATCACAGATCTGCATTCAAATAAGATAGTAGCACAAGTCGTGCGATATCTATCTGAACTATCACCTTCTGTATATTACTAACCCATCACGGACGCAAATGATGCGTGCTACTTTGCAAATGCAATGACGACGCTTGAAAGCCCAACAGGCCACCAGCATGTGGTTCCTTCGCAGACATTCCAGCAGACGTACCACAACCTCAGCAAGACACCAAGCAGCTCCTGCAGGCATCAGGGCATCGGGTAACCGACACCACCCCGGCATCATGGCTAGCATCGGAGCCATCCTATCGGTCTCCCTCGCTCGATCCATGAAACTCCATAAACCCTAGGACACTAGTGGAGGGGAAAGAAGGCAAGAAGCTTACTGGAGGAGACGGCCGCCGGGGGGGAGTGTGGAGCGCCGAGTCGCCGACGCCGGAGGGGAGTGCGGCGTACTGAGTCGCCGCCGATGCCGGCTGGAACGTCGTCCACAGAAACGAAAAATCGGACGTGACCTGTTGTCGGCAGAGGACGACTGAGCTAGTACTGCGGATGTACATGTACCCATACCCACCGTCGACGTACGTTTCCTCGCCGTCCGTCCGTCCGTCCGTCGAGGCGGCACGATAGATGCTGGCAAGTGGCAAGCACACGTACGTCGCCGTCGTCGACACCGTACCCATGGTGCCGCGCGGCCAGAACCTGACCGATCGATCGGCAGATGGCGAGTCTCGTGTGTACGGTGTCGGATCGATGGATGGATGCCGCCCGCGCCGGCCAACTTCCTGGGTCTCTCTCGCTTCGGCACGTACGCGGCGCCTCCGCGTCCGGATCGGAGCGGAAGAAAATCTCCTCCGATCCGTCGTCTTTGGGAGAGGGAAAACGAGGGCCAGCGGCAGATTTCGCGCGCGTCGTCGTCCTCCTCTCTCTTTCGGCGCGAGGTCGGGCCGGTACGTCCTGCAAGTTGCGACGAGTAAGCAGCTAGCTAAGTGTCCGGCCGGCAGGCGTTATCTGGAGCCGATCGCCCCGCCCCGGGTCCCGTGGCTGAAGTGGACGTGCGCGCGCGTGCCCCGTGACCGTGATCAAGCCGAGCGCCGTGTCGGCCCGGGTCGCTGGGTGGGAAGGGAGGGAGGGAGCTCCCTCGCAGTGTCGGCAAGCCGCGGACGGATCGGATCGGATCGGAGATCGACGCCCGGCCCGCGCGCGGCTGGGGGCCAAGTCCACCACCCAAGTGGCCGCCGCGCAGCCGCTGCAGATCCCAGAACCCTTGCCTGTCAACGTCTGACCCCGCACCTGGCGCCGGCCGCGTATGGGCCACCCAAGTGGTGCGCTCTCGTACGTGGCTTTGGCCAGGGCGCGGCGCGGCGCGGCGCAGCGGGCGGGACGCGTTCGGTACATACGTTAGTTAGGCTGATGATGGCTTCAAGCTAGCAAAGTGTGAACCGTACGTGGTGCTATTGTCTGGTTAATGCACTTTTGTCTTGCTGGACAAATAATACGCAATGATCGTCGCTTGTCTCGACGTACGCACTCCCTCCGTCCCGTGAAGAGTGCAATTCTGAGATTAAAAAAATTCCATAAAAGAATATAATTCTAACTGTAACCACCTATTTCATTTTCTATGTCAAAATTAGTAGGATTGAGACGGAGGTTACTACTTTGTTCCCACACACTAATATATCCGCACGTACATTGGGTAGGAAATAAGTTCATTCAAACAGACCCTAGCTTCTGAGGCACACGTACACAGCACACATAATTGGCGCAATATGGACCGCGTGCAGCAGTATATATATGGAGTAATTGCAATGGTTGGACGTGGCTATCTAATAAGAATGGCAGTTGCCATCAGGGAGGACAATTTGCTGATTTACAAGTCAGATGCCAGTGTCCATTTGTCCAAATCAAAGTGTGACTCCCAATTTGGTTGAGTAATTAAGCATACCAGGAACACATGTGCATACATTTATACAAACACAACCAACTTTATTATTATTAACGTATGTTTATGCAAGCACAGACAATGTTGTGCATGCCAAAGCACGGCACTGCAACTGGTACATATATAGCATATACACACCGGAGCATATAACACATATAAATTCTGTTGATGACGTACTTGATGTAAGAATGCATGGAAACCCAGATCTTTTCTTATCCACAAACTGAACGTATTCCTCGGTCCCCACATCAATATCACTATGTACATCAAATCTACATTAGTTGATCATTAAAAATTACTCGCAAAAAAAAGTTGATCATTAAAATAAGAATGTCCCAAATAGACCAATGGATATTCACAGCACAAGTGGATAAAGCCATAAGCAATTACTTGATTCAACTTAGCAAACAAAAGTAGGATTTGAACCCAAACTGTCCAGCAGGTTTTGTAGTTTCAGAACCATAAATATGTCCACAATTCTCCAAATCATGGCATTATGACAGCACAGTTGGTTTATGCTGTTCACTGTGAAAATTTAAACTGACATAAAAGAAAGGATACAATCCACCACTTATTCAACAAACAGAGCCATGCTATGTTATGAGAAGAGCACAAAATAATCAATACCATCTAAAGGTTTTGCAGCATGGGTGCGACACTACATCCATAACGAAAATCTGAATAGGGCTTTTTCTAGTTTTTATCAGAACCACTAGCTTAAAATAAATAGGCCCCAGCTGGGAATAGGTAGGCCAGCCCATTAATGATGTTAATTTGCCACTGGTCAGGTCAGTGTTAGCACTTAGCAGCATCTAGCAGCAATACAGGCAAAGAAAAGTTCTAAAGCATATTCCAACAATTATTTGTCACCAGAACCTGGCACTACTATTCTGATAATTAATACACCAATTCAACTTGCTAAAGCAGTGTCATCTTTTTTCTCAGTGAAAAAGGTTGCAACGGTGTAAAACATGAAGTTCTAAATCATAAATACCAAAAAGAATAGAAGCTTGCAGGTACAGTTGAGATTTGAATTGCCTGCTTACCTTCAAGTGCTTCAACCTAGTTGATGTGGAAGTGAGGAATTACAAAGATAAAGCAGCAAATGCAGGTCATGAAATTTGATAGCCATTCATTTGTTTACATATTTCTCCAGTACACTTGGAAAAATAGTGATCCCTACAGATAAGACTAAATCTGGCTAAAAGATAGCTATAAATAAAAAAGAAAGGAAAAAATCTGACCAGACCAAAATTCACATCAGGAAAACATAGGAGCGAAAGATAATAAAAAAAACATACAACTCTTTAGAAATAAGAAAACCCATAATTTTCATTCATCAGTATGAGTCTGAGGTTACAACTTGCAATTCATTGCCAGTTCCAAAATCTTGACTGAGTGGGATCATTTCGTCTAATGGAATTGAATGAGATGTCTTTGTTTTTATTCATAGCAGGGAACTGTCAGCATGTACTAAAGTATGAATACATGATTTTTGTTTTGTACTTGTAGATTTGCCAGGAAATGTTTTCTATCAGGACCAGTTTTTCTAACCCACCCAACCCCAAAAATCCCATGCACACAGAAGGGTCCTTCATCAAAGAAGCAGAGATATTTATTCAGTTCACTGAACCAAGAGATAATTTCCAAAAAAATAATGCTAAATATTTTTCCATCACTACAATATTGTAAAGGATCTCTTGAATTATTACTAAGCTACACCATTCTTCATGAGCAACCAAAGACATTCAACGTGTATTATAATGATTAGAGAGTATCTTCCAATCACAAATAGCTAGCTTTACTAGATGTATACAAAAAAGAAAAACTCGACCATGGTGGGCGACTCCCACCAGGCTTTGGTCTAAGAAGGTGCCGTGCTTCGAACCCGGGTCGAGACACGAGTTTCTACGACTCCCGGAGTTCAACGCTCCAACTGGTCCACCGCGAGAAGCTTGGAACCTTGTTACTAGATGTATACACAAAATATTTTGTTTGAGCCATTGTTAAAACTGGAAACTATAAATATTTATGTCTCAGCTTCATAATGATTTCATTTCCATGCTTCTCGTGGTGGACTGGTTAGAGCGTTGAACTCCGGGAGTCATTGAAACTCCCGTCATGACCCGGGTTCGAAGCACCTTCTTGGAACAAAGCCTGGTAGGAGTCTCCCACCATGGTCGAGTTTTTTTTAATAATGATTTCATTCAGAACAAGACGAGTTTGCATCCTAACCGGAAACCATATCATGCTATTTGCATAATGAGAAAATTGAAACACATAACAAGGGATCAACCACTATAGAATGATATTCTTAGTTTCAGACAAAGTATCAGAGTCCACTTTCAGATAAACTGTTGCGTACATATATCAAAGTATGATGTTATCTGCTCTTATGTACCCCATCTTTATCGGCTTTTCTTCATTATAGAATAAGCAGAATGGTATAATGTAAATGCCCCAACTTCCCAGCTGTGCTTGTGTTAAATGAAACAATGGGATTAACCCCAAACCATTTAGAAACTAGGATCAACAACCCTTGATACTGGAAACACAGCATATCATCAAATTCTGGTAGCATCACTTTACAAGAAAAGAACTATGCCAACAAAGACAAGTCATCATATACACTTTACAAGAAAAGAACTATGCCAACAAAGACAGGTCAACATATAATATTGATACCTTCAAGTATATCTTCAGCATGGTCTGCCAGATAATGTCGTGGACCAAGTCATATACTAGTGAGATATTTGCAATAGGTGACACAGCAGATACCCAAACTAAGAATGCACTCTTTCTGTTCTTTAGTGAAAGATGAAGGATCATGTGCAGAAAGATTGGCAAAATCTTCCTCGGAAAGAATAGACTGAAATATTGCTGTTCCAAGCCAACTGAAATCTATAGGATTCTTGATCTTTTCCAGGCAGGGTAAACCTTGGACTAGAAAGGACCAGCAATGAAATGACAAAGTTAACATTTGTTTGCCAAACCCTTCACAAGTTGACCTGAACTCATTGTACTTCATTGAGTCATGTTTTGGGTAACTTTGTGGACATGAAGGAAAGGTGATCTTAGCATCAGATAAATACTGCCGCGTTTCTCCCTTCATAGATTCAACAAGAAAAAGCAATGACTGCCCAGCACCTATTAAAAAATGAGACAGTGGCATCATAAAGGAACATTCAGATAAGAACAGGTGGTTCGTAGCTCCAGCTAGCACTAATGAATAAGCTGCTGCAGCTTTGGCCATTCTGAAAAGATCACCACTTTTATCTCCATGCAGACTTCCTGTTTTTAAACTTAGGGCACGAAACCGGTAAGCAGAGGCAAGTGCCATGTAAGCAGTGAAACAGACACGGTGAAGAGGGTGTAGTATATATTTGCTTCCTGAAAGTTCCCCTTGCTGCATAACTCCCATCAAGTTTTCAGAAAGCATGCTTTCAATCATATCACAGCAAGCTTTAGCGTCTTCTCCCAATGAGTATTCAGATATTGCTTGTTGTAAGCCATCATCCAAATCCTCAACTGTTGGAGCTTCAACAGCATCCTCTAGTTTATTTAAGTCCCTAGTACGCTGATTAAGATAGTTTTGTCAAGAATGGTGAAGTCAGTTTGTTATTTTTTTTGTAAAAAGAAATAACAACTAGCAACATGTGCAATAAGAAAAAAAAGATCTTGTTAAGTATAAACTGGGCCTAAGATAAAACATTGCTGTCACTGACTGCTGAAAGTATTGTTATCTATTTCCAGGGACATTTAATTAGAACAGAGCAACTAAGCTACTGAATTCAATTAACAGTAAGAGGTTAAGGTAAGTTCATATAAGAGTAACAAAACTGAGCAATTTTCTAAATTTGCATATAAATATGCATGATAATGTGAAAGTGGGAAATTTTAATTGCTTGTGAAGATAGTCCAGAAGCTAAAGAAATGAAAAATTGCAAATAATAAAGAGAATATTTTTTCCCAGATTTCATTCTTACATTAAAAATAAGATCCACATATGGCTCTGGTGATGCTATACAGCGGTTGCAAGAACAACTGAATTTATACTTCAACCATAGATCCGAATGCCTTTCTTCCTGGAAAGAGAAGTTATGAGCATGGCAAGATAAGTGAATAAGGAATGAAATGCAAACAGTACAAAAGACAAGGAACTTATTTTCCTTTTTATTGACACTATATGTTGTTGGCAAATATTGATAATTTTAGCCTAGTTTTACTAAGACAATTGATATGAATTAACTAATCATTAGTGAAAAACTACAGGTAGTATACCAGCCTACACCAAAATATCAAAATAAAAAAGTCTAGTCCAAATTTTGTTTTCCTGTGCTTAAAATGTGCAGAGAACAAAGTTGGAAGACAGATAGACAATTCAGTTTTTTTGTGAAACATGCAACAGCCTTGAACCTTAAAGAAGAGATGCAAAGAAACATTAAGCTTTATACCACATAGCCGAACGAAGTGGTTGCTATGAAGTTAAAGAAAATCTGGGAAAATGCTTAAACTAGTATGTAACAAAGTTTTACATCTCTTGAGAATTTGCAAATGCAGGCTACAATAGTAAGTAGGTGTGATCGTTCAACTCAAGATATATCATTAGCGTCAGCAGTACATGACTAATCAGAGCACCATATCATGCATCAACATCAGTAGAACACGAGACTACAATGACAAAATTGAGTAAGAGTGTTATAAGCTTTGATGATTGGTGAAATATCAAGTGGCACAAGAGTATATTGGTGAACAAATGCACAAACTAGATCTCCTACCTCAGTCCAATCTGAATGGCCCAAGTGACAAGTGGAAACCACCGCATCCCCTTGTCCACCATTTAATTGGACTAAATTTGATTGGGCCCTAAGTTAGCCCAAAAGGGATAAGAGAACTTCTAATTTTCCACCTCCCATGCAGGCCACTCGGATTAGGTTTAAGGAATGATATTGAGTCTGTGAATATGTTCACCAATATACACCTATGCAACCTGATATTTCCCCTTGATAATTTTGTTAAACATGGAATAACAGTAGTCACCGTATTAAAAGAAGTTAGATTACAGCGCCATGCAGAAATTTACCAGAGTTCTAAATTAAGCACAATTATGATAATGTATGGCCATCTAATAAGCTAAATACCAGGTGCAACCAAGTAACCAACAGTCACCCAAGTAGCAAATATGATAATGTTAACCTTGATTTAATCCTTCAAAAGGATAATATATGGGAATATAATACATGATCGTGACTGACTTAATGTTTTGGTAAGTTGCAAATATGGGTTCAGCAAAATTCAACAAAACAGTACCTTGGTCTGGAGAAGATCAATGTATGTTATGCAAACTTCATCTCCCTTGTTAATTGGTTTTATGCAACGAACAACAATTCTTGGACCATATTTGCAGAGTGCTAGAAAAGAATTAATGGGGAAAGTTTAGAATGGCGCATTTATATCGCAATACAGTAGCATTAACATATAATGAACTACCATTGGCAGAATCTACTTCGTACTGCCAAGCATGCCACTGCACCCAATAGAAAACGCATTATTCACTGTACATTAAGAAAAATAATACCTCAAGTAAAGAAAATAAACGCTGGTCTAGAAGCTCCATGTGGCTAAACAATTCAATTTACGTATGATATATTTACAAATATTTGAATCTATCGAACAAAAATGGCAGAAGTAGATCTTACTCAAAAAATACTTTATGTTATGAAGCCTCATGAATATATTACAACAGAAATTAGTGTAGCGATCCATGCCCAAAAGGACAATTATCAGTGATCTGAGGGAGTATCTTATAAGCATTCAATAATATTCTCTTGGCATATGATGTGAACAAAGTTTATCAGGTACTAAATAAGATGTCATTTTCCTTTACCACATCAGCTGAAACTCCTTTGCTAGCAGGGACTGCACATGATTTTGATTTGTGTGAAATACAGTCTTCATTCCTCGGAGCCAATACAAACCGGTACGAAGCATTGGGAAAGCAGCTATGGTTGAACCATGAGAAACTCGGGCCATACACAGCAATTCCCATAGCCATCCCTTCACTAAACTGTACCTCAACACTGTTTGTAATCACTGCCCATAATGCCATCCTCTCAACTTTAAGCCCATCAGAGAATCTAACATAAGGCTGCGCCCTTGATTTTCTAGCAGATGACATCAATAAAGTCCCCTCCGATATCCTCTCAGCAATGTCCTCACCTCCCTCTAGAGCTTCCTCAATACCACTTGCTGATAGTCCACCAATTCGGCTGTAGTGATTGATTGAATCAGACGAAACAAGACCATGCATCTCAAGCACATGAAGAAGGCGGAGGGCAGCACGCAAATCACTTGTTCCTTCAGTAACATAGTTAGGGGAGGCTCTCCTGAGGTGATCCACAAAGAAGAAACATTCACCACTTGATGAATGCACCACTGCATCCGAGGCTAAGCACTCTGAGCAGCAGTATCGAACAGAGCAGCACACCGTGCAAGACATGACGCGGGGGGATTGCGGCAGTAACTCACTGAAGCATGATGAACAATGAGAGTGGAGGAACACGTCATGTAGGGCAGTGGAGTAAGGTGGGATTGCCCCGGTTAGGTCCTCTGACATGTTTACAGATTCCCGGGCCCTCATCTCCATTGCCATGCTTTAGTGCTTCCTGCCCTATTGTGAAGTTCTGTCAGCACAAAACATAGAATGAGAACTTTAATAAAAAGAACAGAACATGATTTTAGTATTGTGTTTCTCTCTTCTTCTTTTTTACTCCTTTTGAAGTAGGTTTTTTTTTTTGCGGATTCCTTTTGAAGTAGGTTGTTTCCACCTGAACCTCACTTATGTGCCCCCATGCTTATCAGAATTAATCAGGCCCAACAACTTGTGAAGATAACCCAATGCTTATCAAAAGTGAACTACTCAATCCAAAAGTGAACTAACCAGGCTAACCGATGCTGCAACCACCCCACAACAGTAGATTTATATCTCAACTTTTTCCTCCAAAGTTCATATGATTAAGAGAAAGAGGAACTGAAGCAAACTAGATAAGGCAAACCACTACAGCATCTATCTGTAGGTTACAAAACAATGATTAATCCACAGCTGATTTGTCCTCCCAATCCACCAATGGCGTCCCTGGCCAACTTAGGTCTAGAAACACCAAATCCTAGAGGTAAGAAATGTTAGACTCGGGACTTCGGGAGGGGTTCAACTTGCCTTATCGAAGGCAGCACCGTCCACAGACCTGGGGATGTAGGATGCGTAGCTCAGACGAGAGGGGGCAAATCGGCGACGCCGCAACCTTTTTCTTCTTTTGATCTTTTTCACTGGAGACGAGAGGGGGAGGGCCGGAGGGGGAGAGAACGGCCGCCGTGCCCGTCGGAGACGAGGGAAGGTGGGCCGACGGCCCATCTAAAGGCTCGATGGCCACAATCTTGCCAACAAGCTATTTAATCCAAAAACAGAAATGCCCAGCAAATTCAAATGCATTTAAATCCAAATCCACATAGTATTTATAATATTGATTTTGCAATTTTGATAGGGGCCGCGCGTACGCGTACCCCCTCTACCACAAATTATGACGTCCACTCTCCCAATTAGGGAGATGGTAAGCCAACGCTCCTCCCAAGTGCAATGGAGGCCACTGACCTAGGCCATAGCTCTTCTTGATCAGCTATAGACCCCGTCCAGGTAAGTGAGTTTCAAGGTGCACCTTAGTATTGCTTTATTGCTCCCGGCCTCCTTTGCTCCGTTTCATTAGCCGATGTGGTACTAATGCGGACACCGCACAGGAATCATCAAATTCGTATTGGATTCGGCCTATATATCTGCAACAGGTTTGCCAAGGCCCAATCCATCCCGGCCTGGACAAGCAGCTAGGCGGCCCAACCCAATGCAGGAAGAAACTAACCCTAGGCTACCACGCATACTTGTACTTAGGGATGAAATCGGTCGGAAACATCGAAAATTTCCATTATCATTTCCTAACCATATTTTTTTACTCGGAAACGAAAACGGAATCGAAAAGTTCGGAAACGACAGCGATAACGGAACAATCGGTATATCGGAAACGAAAACGTCAAAAACCTCAAATCGAAAACTTTACAGACCAATTTCAACAACCAACATTACTACATATTTATATATCATTTATGCATGTACATCAAAAGATAAAAACAATGGAGCTACATAGGGTGGGGATTCATTTTCATTTGCGACAAAGAAAATTTTAGACGAAGTTGAAGGGGTAGTTGTGCATTTTGGGCCTTAATGATTTAACTGGGCCGAATTCGGAATTCCATCGGAAAATTTCTGATTAATTCGGTCGATAATGCTATTCGACGGTATAAATTCATTATCGTTTCCGTATCGTTTTCCACGTGTATCGTTTCCGTTTCGTCGGAACGGAAAAATCTCGGAAACGAAGCTCGGTCGATCAGGAATTTTCGTAATCGTTTTCATCCCTACTTGTACTCTTATGCTCCAAAAAAAACATACTTGTACTCTCACGTCCAACTAACCTGACGTGACTGCCCTATTAACATGGTGTTGTGCCACATTATTTGAATCCTAATTTAAAATTTAGTGTATATTTGGATTAAGCTTTTTCTTAGAAAATATTTGAATTAAGCTTAGTCACCTTAATCAATAATATTTACTTCATAAGAAAATTGGGTCTTTTTAGCTTGAAGCCATAGCTTGGCACAATTTACCGCATCTAAATTGTGTATCATTGGTAAGCTTAGGCACCTGTTTCACTGTTTGGTTCCATCCATTGTTGTGGCTGCATTCCATTTCCATCCATTACAGAAAACAGGGTTCCATTCGTCCATGACTCATGATTAAAGTGCATAGTGCTGCTGCTGATGCACATGTGCAGAGTGCAGACAGGCAGAAGCCTTCCATCCACTGGTCACAACCTACACGGATATAAAGGCCTCCTCTAATGATTGAGCTACCACGCCAGCTCTAAATAATTTAAGAGACGGTTCTTTCAATGATCTAACTCTCTTAGCACTTCTTCTTCAATGATCTAACTCTTAACACCTAGCTCATAACATGAATGACCACACACACCATCCACATATAATCTCGAAATACGTATATGAGACTGTCAAGAGCTAACTTTTCGCACTATTTACGGATTAAAAAATTTATGAGCTAGGGTAAGAGCCAGCCATTAGAGGTGGCCTAAGGAGAGCTACTGTGTGCTTAAAAAATGGTCATTATACAATAAATGCACTCTTGTAGGCTGCCTATATATGTTGCTCATATAGTCTTTATAGCATAAATTGTTAAAGTAGTCCATATACATATAAATAGGCCACAAGAGATAGAATATAATATTTTTTTGAATATACTATTTACAAATGATTAAAAAATAAAATAATTGGTTCAGAGGCTGCCACGTCATAAGAATGTTGATAGGAATTGAGGGCTCCTTTGAAACACATGATAAGAAAAGTATAGGAATAGGAAAAATGTAGGAATTGAAGTACACTACTTCTCCAATCCTAAGGAAATTGAAAACATAGGAATTTGGTTTGGATGCCCTTTGATAGCATCATAGGAAAACAAAGGAATCTGTAAACTGTTGTTTTCCTTTTGAATTGAACTAAAATATTACAAAATACTTCCTAACAAAATATTACAATAGACATCAGAGAGGACCTAGGTGAATGAAAAAATGAACTCAGATTACTGTGGTCAACGCTGGGAGGGGCACATGCGCGGATGGAGTATGGCTGCCTGGTTCGTTTCTTGATTCAGGCGAGCGACGCAGCTTCATATGAGGACGAGATGACTTTACTGCTTGGAAGGAGATGAGACACTGCGTTTTACCACCATACGCAAAAAAAAGTGGCGCGAGCGGTGCTTTTTCGCGCCAGGAAAGTTACCGAGAGGCCTGAGCTCTTACTTTCTTGCCTGTGAAATCGTGCTCTGGATTGTAATCCTGTGGAAGTATTCCCGTGGCTTTTCTATGAACCAAAGGGCATACATAGGAAAAAATCCTTTGTAACTGAATCCTACAGAAATCCTATGTGATTCCTCGGTTCCAAAGGAGGTCCGATTTTTTTTTGGCACGCGGGACCCGCGTTAAAATTCCTAACCGGTATGTACCATCGTAAAGCGTAAATATTAACTGATGCTAGCTACCTGCTGTGGACTCTATACTCAACTGCCCGATCCTTAAACATTGCCCTTGCCGTGACGCAACGCTCCTCCAAGCCTTCTCCGTCAATGCCAGTCACCAACGATCGGCAGACCTCGGGCTCGGCTGCCAGCGCCACCGATTTTACTAAGAGGATAAGATTATATCCTCCGCTAGTGTTAGAGCATCTCCAGCCGAGTGACTAAACAAGTCTCAATACAACTTTTTAGTCACTATGGACCAAAAATCACCCTCCAATAGAGTGACTACCCAACTGACTAAAATTGGTAGCCCACCAAATTTTAGGGCAAAGTCCATAAATCTAGGGACCCTCTAGGCCTCTATCATATCTCCTCCCCCTCTCTCTCTCTCTCCTCTCCCCTCGGCTCCCCCGCGTCTCGCCTCTTCCCCAGCGCCACCGCCGCCTCCCTTGCCTACCCCGCGCCGCCGCCCTCGCCTCCTCCGCCATGCCACCGCCGCCGCCCTCGCCTCCCCCGCGCCGCCGCCCTCACCTCCTCCCCTGCGCCGCCGCCGCCATGTCATCCTCCCACGCGGAGTGCATCCGCCGGACGACATTCTCGGCGACGCGCCTCGCCGCGGACGGCGAGAACCGGCTGTTGCTGCTCCCGCCGCGACCGCGCCGGCGGAGCACCTCAACGACGGGAGCACCTCGCCGCCGACCTTCGCCCAAGAAATCCGCCGCCGTCGAGCATCCTTGGGGCAAACCGAGGCCACTAGGAGCTTCCGCTCGTCGAGCTGAAGGTCCACCGCTGGTTCTCGTCGTCGACTAGTCACCGGAGAAGCTTCCCCACGTGATGACCATGCCGCCGGCCGCCTTCTCCGCCGAGGATCGAAGGCGGATGGGGGCCGACGCAGCGGCGGCTCGCCGTGGGCTTCGCCGACGCGGACGACACGCTGCTTCAGCCCTGTGATGCGCGCCGCGTCCAGGGTGAACGTCCGGCGGGTGAAGCTCAGGCGGTCTTGGTGCAAAGATTCCGGCATGGTCACCGGCGCCGGCGAGTGGGGGAGGAAGGGACAAGAAGCGGTGGCCACGGGGTGGAGGAAGGAAGAAGAGGCGGAGGAAGGAGGGGAGGAGAGCGGCGACGCGCTGAGGAGAAGGGCCGGCGGCGCGGGGGCGTCGGCCGGCGGCGAGCGAGAGCGGCGGGAGAGAGACGACGGGAGCGCGTCGGGAGAGACGAGTGAGAGACGGGACCCACCGATCAGATGTATAGAGGCCTTATTTAGTCAATTGGGCTGGAGCACATATCTTCTTTGGGCCTTTAAATTCTTAAAACTAGCCCTCAAATAAAATATAGAGGCTTAAAAATTTTTAATCACCCGCTGGAGTTGCTCTAACGAAATATCTCAACTTTAAAGGAAGGGAGAGGTAAATGTTCTCTCGATTCGAGGAGCTAAAACCTTGAAATAAATGCTCCAGTCCAAAAGAAAAGAGGTCGTAACGTCCAAATGCCTGCTAGTACTATTTATTGTTTCTTTAAGCCAATTGGTTTAATTTACAAAAATGATAGAATGAGGTGACTTAAAATTTCATGAATCTGGTCAAACTGTATTCATCAATCACCTCATTCTATCATTTTTGTAAATTAAACCAATTGGCTTAAAGAAACAATAAATAGTACTAGCAGGCATTTGGACGTTACGACCTCTTTTCTTTTGGACTGGAGCATTTATTTCAAGGTTTTAGCTCCTCGAATCGAGAGAACATTTACCTCTCCCTTCCTTTAAAGTTGAGATATTTCGTTAGAGCAACTCCAGCGGGTGATTAAAAATTTTTAAGCCTCTATATTTTATTTGAGGGCTAGTTTTAAGAATTTAAAGGCCCAAAGAAGATATGTGCTCCAGCCCAATTGACTAAATAAGGCCTCTATACATCTGATCGGTGGGTCCCGTCTCTCACTCGTCTCTCCCGACGCGCTCCCGTCGTCTCTCTCCCGCCGCTCTCGCTCGCCGCCGGCCGACGCCCCCGCGCCGCCGGCCCTTCTCCTCAGCGCGTCGCCGCTCTCCTCCCCTCCTTCCTCCGCCTCTTCTTCCTTCCTCCACCCCGTGGCCACCGCTTCTTGTCCCTTCCTCCCCCACTCGCCGGCGCCGGTGACCATGCCGGAATGATCTTTGGTGCAATATATGTCACTTGCGTTGTTAATTACCTGATGGCCGCGTTGAATCCGAAGAACACCATGATCTGCCACCCGAACAGGTTGGTGCTGCAATATAATGCAATAATCGAGCAGGTCAGGGTTATATGTAACTATCTCTGAAACCGTATCTGAAACTGCAGCAGCTAGCCAGCAACTGATTCATCATCTGCCACATGCACTTGACACGTGCCCGACCTACTACGTCTACTACTCACCAGATGGAGACCGCCGCCACGGCGACCTGCGCGTTCTCCAGGTTGCCGACGATGACGATGAGGAACATGTAGAACCAGAACTCGAGGCTGCACACAACACCAACAGGCCGGAGAACATGTCAGTCAGTCAGTCAGTCAATAATGCAGCAAGGTTAATTAATTAATCACTGTCGAACACAGAATCTTGATTATCCTATGTTCACATCTTTAGTCAGTTGAGCTGGAGCACATATCTTATTTGGGCCTTTAAATTCTTAAAACTAGCCCTCAAAATGAAATATAGAGGCTTATTTTTAATCACCCCACTGGAGTTGCTCTTACAGGAAGCATATATAGGCTAGAAAATAGAGCGTGACATCATGAATGAAAACTTGAAAACTATATATACAATCCATCATCACTCGTTGAAGAGCGCTTCCATGTCCTCCAGGCTTCGCCCCTTCGTCTCCGGCAGCCGTGCGTACACGAACACAAACGCCGCCGCCGTCACACCAGCATACAAGAAGAAGCACCCGGCCATGGTGATCCCGTCGGCGAGCGAGATGAACGTCATGCTCACCACCCCGCAGGTGAGCCTGTTCACCGCCACGCCCAAGCTCGAGCCCTGCGCGCGCAGCCGCAGCGGCAGGATCTCCGCGCTGTACGTGTTCACCACCGACCCATACCCCACCGAGTACGCGGGTGGCGCCCAGGGCGGCGCTGCTCGACGCCATGCCGGCCGCCTTGAAGACCAGCGGGCTGTAGAGGAGGATGGCGTCGACGCCGGACGCCTGCACGAAGAACTGCAGCCCGAGGACGCAGGTGAGGATCCGCCGCACGGTCGTCGCCGATGATGATGACCGGACGAGGAGCTCCTTCCAGACGCCGCCACCGCCGCCATTGCCGGCCGGCTGCGGCGCGGCGGCGACAGCCTGCTTGATCTCCGCGAGGCGGAGGCCCGCCTCGGCTGGGGTGTCCGACGTGCGCAGGAGCACGGCGTGCGCGTCGCCGTGGCGCCCGCGCATCGCCAGCCACCGCGGCGACTCCGGCATAAAGGATACGCCGGCGGCGATGAACACCGGCGGAACCACGCCGATGGCGTACATGACACGCCACCCGAGGCGCACCGGCAGGCCGGCGAAGGCGTAGTTCGACACGTAGCTAAGCAACATCCCGACGTTGATAAATATCTGCAGCACGCACGAAATCTCCATGAAAATGAAATTGAGCTTTAAGATAGAGGAGACCGGAACACAAACACATACGTCAAGCATCGAAGACAAGGCGCCGCGGGTGGACGCCGGCGAGATCTCGGCGTTGTAGACCGGAGCGACGACGCGGGCGAACCCGGCGCCGACGCTGGTGATGAACCGAGCCGCCATGAGCGTGGCGAAGCTGCCGCCCAGGGACATGGCGAGCGCGCCGGCCATGAGGAAGGCGTTCGCGAGCACGAGCGTGCGCCGGCGGCCCAGCTGGTCGGCCACCCACCCGGCGGCGAGGATGGACGTGAGCATGAACACGTTCATGGACCCCGCCAGCACCTCGACCTCGGCGTCGGTGAGGCCCACGTCCTCCCGCATGAACAGCTGCGCGCCGCTCATCAGCGTCAGATCTGCAAGCACACGCCATGGATGGTCATGGAGGGAGCACACGCGAGCACACAGAACGTGTGGTGCCTACGTATTGATGACTAGGATAACGTACTGTAGCCATGGAGCATGGTGGTCATGGAGGCGAGCGTGGCGCAGACGAAGGCGAACCTGTTCCGGCGCGTCGCACCTCCTGCCGGCACCGAGGGGAGGAGCGGCGCCGCCGTGCCATCCGCGCTGCCGCTAGCCTGCTGAGCCATGACGGTCTCGGCTCTTGGTTTAGCGTCGTTGATAAGGATTAAGGACTTCAATCGTGGTGGATGCTTATTTTATTACTACAATGTACTTCGTACAAGGTTGTGATGGCTCCATCGGTGATCTGAAGGTGCCGATCGCCATAATGCGTGAAAGCGACGTGGAGGAAATATCAAGACCAATGATCTATGAGCAGAAGACACAACACCGTTGAAGATGGGCCAGTACAGCTAAATATTCAGCTAATGATTGCCTGTAAGGTCACATGTATGACATCATCGTCAGTAACCAAAAAAAGCACTTAACAATCTGTTTGTAACAAACAGAGCTAGAGAGTAAGAAGAAATGTGAAGTCTTCCGTTATATAGTCATTTGAACAAAAAAGGTCGATGGAGTATACACTTATTATAGAGATTGAATTTATCATGGTTTTTGTTCAAAAATAACCCAATGGGTCCGTTTTTTTTAGGGCAACCCAATGGGTCCGTTATACGGGAGAGGAAAACACACAAAATTCTATTAACCTCTGGTTCATGGCTCTGATGAGCTCTAGGCAAATCTTGTTCCATCTGCTCTGATCCAACTATCATGTGGTGAGGACACTGATTCAAAGGCTGTTGTTGAGAGGCTCCGACCAATTCTCAGTGCATAGTTTTACTACACGATTATATATACCAAAAACTAGGTAACTGTGTCAAAGGAGTTCATACCATGAAACTCTTTATTCTCTCTCCTAAACCACATCAGTATATTTAATGCCATAAAACTCTCCATGAAAACCCCACTGAGACTGACCCTTCCACTGGCCTTTTCTCATGAGAGCCTCTTTGTAATTCGTATTATGCAAAACTTTTAGAAATATTGAGGGGATAACTTCTCATAAAAACATTATATTTTTGTTAACTTTTCTAAGTAACATAAAAACATGAGTTTCCTAAATTTTTCTCTATTGAACTTATCGAATAACACTTATTCAGAATTATGAATTCGAAACAACTCGCTCAACTAAGTTTTGTAAAGAAACCGATGAGGACATCGCTACTATTGATACAACCACACCTTGTACTCAGCAAGGACCGATGACTTGAGCCCGAGCACGACAACTCAATTATCAGGTAAAGTCGTTTCTTGCTGTCTAAACAAGTTCTTTTCTGAATGGGGTACTACTAAACAAGTGTGATGATTTTCTTATACTTAGGAACTTGGGATATGAACAAGATTGGAGGAAGAGCAACCAAGACAACAAAGCATGTCCGAACAGCCACTTCGGACCCTTGAGCGTCCAGAACGGACCATCCAGTTCGGACCCTCCGAGCGTCCAGATCGGACCAACCAGTTCGGACCACCGCACAACAACGACTTAGGAAAGCCATAACTCCTAGCTCCGATGGTTGTTTGAGGCCCATGAGTACTTGTTGGAAAGCTCTTGAAGTCTACTTTCAGAGGACCAAAATCACGACGAAATTCCACCGGAGCTAAGAGCAGTTTACAAAATGACGTTCGGTGTTCCAGACTTGGACTGAGTCGTTTGTATCTCATCCAGCCCACTAGGGGCCCATTCTATGTTAGGGTTTACACCCTCCCACGATTCTTGGCTGTCTCCCATGTATAAATGCATGCTCCAGTCGCCAAGAGCAGGTTGGGTTTTGTTTAGATGTAAGTTTAGCCTTCAGTTACTTCCTGGTGAATGCGTGTGTCGATTAGACCACCCATTTGCTTGATTCAGAACCCCAAACTCGTGTGTATCATATTCATCCTTTGGGCAAGGTCTGTGTGCTGTTTGCTTGTCCACTTGTTCTTGCTTGTTCTTCGATTTGCTTGCAGGTTCAAGGTTGTTCTTGGCAGAGCAAGAACAACACAATTAGAGGCGGTGTAACTGTCGCTAAGGCGCAGCTTCAGCCCTTGTGGTGTTGTAGTCGGGTAGCACAACGTCGATCCTCCTCAAATCGAGTTATCCCCCACTCTCATCGAAAGATCAGGAACAAACCCTAGCGGGTTCCATCATGTGGTAATCAGAGCAAGGTTTATCGGTGAGAGTATTTACCGTTCTTACTTTACCTACTGTCCAAAATAAAAAAACAAATCAGATCTGAGAATCCCATTGTAGCATTATTGATATATTTTTTTCGTTGTTCTGTACAGTTGAGTATCTATCTATGCTTAATCGACTTGTCAGTTGTCACAGAAAGATACTACTTATGTTGTTTGCACATTGGCATGTGCCGCGGGATGCAGAATTCACTAGGATTTTCTGTTATAGCATATAGTATAATTTGTCGTTCCACATTCTTTGTCTCCAATTCCATCGTCTCTAAACATGGCTGCTAAGGTTAGAACTAGATCTGTCAAAGCAATTAAGATTACGAGGTATGTTGGTTGTGTCTCATATATAAGAGCATCTCCAGCCGAGTGACTAAACAAGCCCCAATACAACCTTTTAGTCACTATGGGCCAAAAATCACCCTCCAATAGGGTGACTACCCAGCTGACTAAAATTGGTAGCCCACCAAATTTTAGGGCAAAGCGCATAAATCTAGGGACCCTCTATCCTATCTCCTCTCCCCCTCTCTCTCTCCTCTCCCCTCGGCTCCCCCGCGTCTCGCCTCTTCCCCAGCGCCACCGCCGCCTCCCTTGCCTACCCCGCGCCGCCGCCCTCGCCTCCTCCGCCATGCCACCGCCGCCGCCCTCGCCTCCCCCGCGCCGCCGCCCTCACCTCCTCCCCTGCGCCGCCGCCGCCGCCATGTCGTCCTCCCACGCGGAGTGCATCCGCCGGACGGCATTCTCGGCGATGCGCCTCGCCGCGGACGGCGAGAACCGGCCGTTGCTGCTCCCGCCGTGACCGCGACCGCGCTGGCGGAGCACCTCAACGACGGGAGCACCTCGCCGCCGACCTTCGCCCAAGAAATCCGCCGCCGTCGAGCATCCTTGGGGCAAACCGAGGCCACTAGGAGCTTCCGCTCGTCGAGCTGAAGGTCCACCGCTGGTTCTCGTCGTCGACTAGTCACCGGAGAAGCTTCCCCACGTGATGACCATGCCGCCGGCCGCCTTCTCCGCCGAGGATCGAAGGCGGATGGGGGCCGACGCAGCGGCGGCTCGCCGTGGGCTTCGCCGACGCGGACGACACGCTGCTTCAGCCCTGTGATGCGCGCCGCGTCCAGGGTGAACGTCCGGCGGGTGAAGCTCAGGAGGTCTTGGTGCAAAGATTCCGGCATGGTCACCGGCGCCGGCAAGTGGGGGAGGAAGGGACAAGAAGCGGTGGCCACGGGGTGGAGGAAGGAAGAAGAGGCAGAGGAAGGAGGGGAGGAGAGCGGCGGCGCGCTGGGGAGAAGGGCCGGCGGCGCGGGGGCGTCGGCCGGCGGCGAGCGAGAGCGGCGGGAGAGTGACGACGGGAGCGCGTCGGGAGAGACGAGTGAGAGACGGGACCCACCGATCAGATGTATAGAGGCCTTATTTAGTCAATTGGGCTGGAGCACATATCTTCTTTGGGCCTTTAAATTCTTAAAACTAGCCCTCAAATAAAATATAGAGGCTTAAAAATTTTTAATCACCCGCTGGAGTTGCTCTAACGAAATATCTCAACTTTAAAGGAAGGGAGAGGTAAATGTTCTCTCGATTCGAGGAGCTAAAACCTTGAAATAAATGCTCCAGTCCAAAAGAAAAGAGGTCGTAACGTCCAAATGCCTGCTAGTACTATTTATTGTTTCTTTAAGCCAATTGGTTTAATTTACAAAAATGATAGAATGAGGTGACTTAAAATTTCATGAATCTGGTCAAACTGTATTCATCAATCACCTCATTCTATCATTTTTGTAAATTAAACCAATTGGCTTAAAGAAACAATAAATAGTACTAGCAGGCATTTGGACGTTACGACCTCTTTTCTTTTGGACTGGAGCATTTATTTCAAGGTTTTAGCTCCTCGAATCGAGAGAACATTTACCTCTCCCTTCCTTTAAAGTTGAGATATTTCGTTAGAGCAACTCCAGCGGGTGATTAAAAATTTTTAAGCCTCTATATTTTATTTGAGGGCTAGTTTTAAGAATTTAAAGGCCCAAAGAAGATATGTGCTCCAGCCCAATTGACTAAATAAGGCCTCTATACATCTGATCGGTGGGTCCCGTCTCTCACTCGTCTCTCCCGACGCGCTCCCGTCGTCTCTCTCCCGCCGCTCTCGCTCGCCGCCGGCCGACGCCCCCGCGCCGCCGGCCCTTCTCCTCAGCGCGTCGCCGCTCTCCTCCCCTCCTTCCTCCGCCTCTTCTTCCTTCCTCCACCCCGTGGCCACCGCTTCTTGTCCCTTCCTCCCCCACTCGCCGGCGCCGGTGACCATGCCGGAATGATCTTTGGTGCAATATATGTCACTTGCGTTGTTAATTACCTGATGGCCGCGTTGAATCCGAAGAACACCATGATCTGCCACCCGAACAGGTTGGTGCTGCAATATAATGCAATAATCGAGCAGGTCAGGGTTATATGTAACTATCTCTGAAACCGTATCTGAAACTGCAGCAGCTAGCCAGCAACTGATTCATCATCTGCCACATGCACTTGACACGTGCCCGACCTACTACGTCTACTACTCACCAGATGGAGACCGCCGCCACGGCGACCTGCGCGTTCTCCAGGTTGCCGACGATGACGATGAGGAACATGTAGAACCAGAACTCGAGGCTGCACACAACACCAACAGGCCGGAGAACATGTCAGTCAGTCAGTCAGTCAATAATGCAGCAAGGTTAATTAATTAATCACTGTCGAACACAGAATCTTGATTATCCTATGTTCACATCATAAGCCTGTCCAGTTGTGTGTCTAGCAGGAACGGTAATTTCATCTCATGGTGGCAAATTGCAGCACAACTAGTGCCTAGTGGTATAATAGTTTAGTTTAGGCTACGGTGATGCTAGAGACGACAGATAGCAGCAGTGGGAAACAGAGAGCGAACTTTCTACCTTGGGTAGCAGTGCGGTGAGGCGGGCGTAGGCCTCGGAGGACGCGGGGAGCGCGAAGGCGAGGAAGGCGGAGACGTCCCGGGCGGCGAGGCGGCGGCGGAGCGCGACGGTGAGGCGCACGGCGCGGGAGATCCGGCGGACCTCCTTGGACAGGGAGCCGGCCTCGATCACGGACGCGATCTCCTTCAGATCTGGCACAATCGCCGGGTCAGCCACACCAAATCCGCGCAATTCCGCGGGTAGAGAGAGCTAGGGTTTTGGGGAGGGGAAGGAAGGATGGAGTGGGGGAGCTTACGGTGGAGGGTGGAGAGCGCCGGCGCCGCGGAAGCGGGTGCGGCGGCGGGAGGAGGAGGGGCCGCCGGCTGGGGCTCCGAGTCGTTCATCTGCACGTCTTCCGGCATCGTGGCGGCGGCGGCGGCGGGGAGGAGGAGCGGAGGATGTGTGGGGGTGGTGGCGGATCGGTGAGGCTAGGAGGAGGAGGAGCCTTTGCTTCCGGCTCAAGAAGGTCGCTTCCGGCCGGGTGCTTGGGTTACCTGCTCTCCGGTTTGTGTTCTGGTCAGATGGCAACAACGCCTCGGCCTCGCGGCCGTTTCGTCGCGCGGGGGTGGGCCGCCTGCAATTCGGCGTTGTTGGGCTTCGTAATTGGGGGGGGGGGATGGGGGGGGTGGGGGGCC
>OAMR01000044.1:2628622-2646837 GCA_900205405.1 Echinochloa crus-galli
CGGAGCGGCGAAGCGGAGCCGGGGCTCTCGAGGCTTGACGCATGGGAGGGGCGTTGGCGCTGAGGGTTCCTGTTCCTGTGCGGCGAGGCGTGTGACACAGCCGGTGGCCGCGAGTGCGTTGGCTCCGGCGGCTGCATGCGAGGAGCGGCGGTTCCAGCGGCCCAACATGTGGGAGGAGCGCCGACTCCGGCAACCCGACGCGCGCGGAGCGAGTGGGGCCTCCAGCGGTCGCGCGCGCGGGCGAGGTGAGCCTGCGACGGGCGGCGCGGCAAGGCGAGGCACGGCTGCGGTGAGCGGCTTCCGCTGGCGACGGCTGCAAGCTCCCTGGCGCCGGCGTTGGAGACCGAGGAAGCGGCGGAGAACTACACAGTGGAGGACCTCGTGGTGGCACTGCTCCTGGTAGACACCACCGGCCGGATTTTGGCCCGCGGCGCAGACAGTGGCCGGCGGCGGAGGCTACGCGCTGGGAAAGGAGCTCCGGCGGCGATTGGTCGACAGCGACCGGTGAAACGGTTACGGCTCGGCGTGGGGATGCCCATGGTGGCATCCGTTTGCGCCGCTGGGGCTCGTCGCCGGCGAATCGGGCGGGACCGAAGGGGCGCTCGGGTGACCCACGGCGGCGGCACTCCGGTGATGGGATGGCGACGAAGACCGGTGGAGGAGCTCGACGGCTGCGAATCAGTGATGACAGAGCTCGGCGGCAGCCAGCTGCGCAAAGGCAAGGAGAGGCGGCGGAGGCAGCGGATGGTGTGCCCGGGTTGGATTTGCCGAGCGGAGGCCGGGCAGTTTTATGGGGACGCGGTATGGAGGCGAGGGGGCGGGGGCATGGAGCCGTGGAGCCGTGGGGGCAGTGGGCTCGAGGCACGGGTGGAGAAGGTGAGGCGGCGTGGAGGCGAGGGGTCGAGGCGCGAGTGGAGAAGGCAGGAGGCCGGGGGGCGCGGCGGAGGTTGAGATGGACGACGGAGGATGACGTGGCACTCTGATTTTTTTTAGGACAACGTGGCACTCTGATGGCTAGCATGTCAGTTTGATGGTTTGATGGGCCGGTGGACCAGTTGTTTAATGGGCCGCAAGAGCACATCTGCAGAATTGACTCCAATCATCTGCAGAATTAACACACCCACAACACATTTGTAAAATTAACTCCAATTAACACACGCACAAACATCTGTAAAAGAGGTTTTTATCTACCAAAGTACTGATGTGGCATGCTCAGGTTTGATAGAATTTCTGTAGTGGCTTGTAGTGGGGTGCTCTTATATAGATATTATATTATTATAGATTTGGCTCTCCTGGCTGACAGTTCGACGCTTCTACTGTATACGATTTTGGCCCGATTTTGGCCCTGACATGTAAACATCGAACGCCACTATGGCCGTGTGATCCAGAATGCCACCGCCGAATTCGGGACTGTGCGGGTAATGTCGCACAGTCCCGCGTACTGCAGCATTTCGTTTGTATGTGTGAAAAATTGTCCAAAAATTAATTAATTAGGCTCAAAATGTTCGTCTCACAGAGTACAATAAAACTGTGTAATTAGTTTTGATTTCATCAACATTTAGTACTCCATGCATGTTATGATATTTTGATTTGATGGGGAATCTTCTTTTTGCATAGTGAATTTGGGAGTTGTCTTTTTGGAACTAAACGGGGCCTATGTGCTCACTTCGGTTTTTTATCTATAGTTTGATTTGTCCTCACACTGGACCTGCTCTGCCTCTAAGACTGTCTCCAACAACCTATCCATCAGGGTACCCAAACCCAAAAATGGGTCTCGCACAGTGATTTTGATGAGAAAATGGGCCTCCAACAGAGTACCTAAAGTGGAGACCCATTTTGGGTCCAGCTCCACTGGTGACCCAAACATGCATCTCTCTCCTCGACCCAAAACTTTGCTGACCAATGTTTCACGGAGAGGAGGCCAGGAGGGGAAAGAAGATGGAGGAGCCGCCGCCGCCGCTCATCCGCCGTCGCCGCTCATCCGCGCCGAAGCACATGTGCACGAGGAGGCAGAACATGGCGTACTGGAAGGGCTCCATCACGGCGACGAGGGCGGCGCCGGCGCCGGCGGCGCAGACGCGGGAGAGAAGGCGCGGAGGCTCCGGCTCTATGGTTTCCTTCAACAGCTTGAAATCGACACAGTTGTGATATGGAGTTGTGGACTCGTTTCTATATATGCCCAGGGTTTTATTCATTATTATTTTTGAATTGTTCAGAAAAACGATTTTCATGTGTTGCTTCAAAACTATGGCGCCAAAGTTTAGCGGATGTGTTATTTTTCTTTTTGAACAAATCACGAGAGTTTTATTCATTTAAAACAGCATTACAATCTCTACCGGCAATCTCCCCTAGCGCCATTCTGGGAAGGGCCATCGAGGAAGAGGTCTCTGATGGCATGCATGCACACATGTGGGCAGCCTTGTTACCTTCCTTAGGGCATGTACAGCCCGGCGGTAACGCGCGTCTGTAACGCGGCGTTTTTACAAAAAGAACCCCGCAGGCTCCCATCGACGGCCCGGGCGTCGCCTCCGGAGGCGACGCCTCCGTCCCGTTCCCAGAGGCCGAATCGCCCCGCGACGACGGGCTGTAGAACCAGTCTACTCGTTTCGCCGTGGCAATCTAGATCCCGCGCGCGCTTCTCCCCGCCAAAAATCAGTCCCTCCGCGCGTACTCCTTCCGGCCGCCGCAGCAGATCGAGCCAGCAGTCGACGCCCTGGCGAAGACCAACCTCCGCCGGCACAAGGCCACCGCGCCGTCGTCGCCCAGGACGCCTAGCCTCGTCGCCGCGCTTCATGGGAATCGACAGCCTACCGGACCAGACCTCGCCGTCGCCGGCGAGCAACAAGAAGCTCGCCGCCAGGCACTCCTCCAAGGAGAACTGCTACTCGGTGCCGGCGGGCAGCAGCAGCAGCAGCAAGCAAGGAGAAGAAGAAGCGCGTGATCCTGGAGTCCATGATTCCATGAACCGGCGGGAGCCGCTACGGATCCGGAGCTGCAACGTAGCCGCCGGCAACGAGGCGCGTCGCTGCCGGAGACGCCGCGCGGGTCCATTTCCACGTCGGCGCGGGGTTGGCGAGTCGGACGTCAGGGCGGCGGCGGTGGCGAGGGCGAGGAGCATGGCGCGTGGGTGTGGTGTGGGGCGCCCGCGGCTGGGCTTGCCGTCGAAGCTCTGCTTGCCGACGGGATGAGGATGAGGTGCTGGAAGTGTGTGGATGGGGATGAGGACGAGCTCTGCTGCCGACGGAATGAGGACGCGTGTGGTGCTGTGCTACCGCTTGTGCTGTGGGACTGCTTGTGCTGCATGTGGTGCTGTGCTACGGAAAGATGAGCTAGATAAGATTAAAGAAGCAGTTTTGTCAAAATAAAAAATTTAAAGAAAACAACTACACAATATTATAAAGAAATACATCTATAGTTGATTTTAACT
The DNA here is from genome assembly GCA_900205405.1 of Echinochloa crus-galli. NCBI lineage: Eukaryota > Viridiplantae > Streptophyta > Magnoliopsida > Poales > Poaceae > Echinochloa > Echinochloa crus-galli. Next base: position 2,632,050 of record OAMR01000044.1, read on the forward strand.
ATATGCAAAGCAAAATTCTATTATACTTTTCCGAGTATGTATAATTGAATAGCCACACAATGATATACACAAAAATATTCGTAGTTGATTTTAAGCATTGTAAATATATATAATATAATTATTATTTTTATGATTTCTAAAAATATTGTAATTATGTTTCTATTATTTATACTTGATATATTCAATCAAATAGCCACACAATGATACACACCATTGCATTTGTAGTAGGATCTTAAACTCCATGTAAAGCATTAAACAGCTTACAAACGGTCTCTCGTGTCTGTGGGTTGTATGAGCTTGTCTGTACATCCGTCTGTATACGCAGTTCGAGGTTCTGCAGACGAGTCCCTGTCTAAGGGCTGTACATGCCCTTAACTATTCCAACAGATACTACCCAAAAAAATACCCATTTCAGTAAAAGGTCATGCAAAGTAGAAATGGTACCTACCCAAAATCCATCCTCTCCAACAGCGAACGCAGAACGCAGGCCACCCAAAAGTTATCTCTCCCCGAGATCTCGTTCTCACTGTGTCGTCCATCTCCATCCGCCGCCCAGCTCCTACGCCAGAGCCCCCTCCTCCATCGGCGTCTCCTTCCCGCGCCGGCGTCTCCTCGCCACGCCGGCTTCTCCACGCGCCGCCGTCTTCGCCGCCGCCGCGCAGGCGTCTCCTCCGCGCCGGCTTCTTCGCGACGGCCGTCTTCCGCCGACGCCGCGCCGTCGTCTCCGCCCCGCGCCGGCTCTCCTCGCCGCGGCGGCTTCTCAGCGCCGGCGTCTTCGTCGTCGCGGCGCCGACGTCTCCTCCCCGCCCGGCTCCTCCGCCAGAGCCCCCTCCTCCACCGGCGGAGGGCGCGCGGATCCCGGCGGTCTCCGGCGAGCGGCCGCGGGCGCTCCGGGCGGCCTCTCCGCCCGCCGCGCCGCTGTTCCTCGCCTGGCCTGGCGTTCCTCCCCGCCCGCCAACGTCCCAGCTGAGCTCCGGCGGCCTCCCTCCCCGTCTCTCCTCTCTGCTGCCTCGCCGCGGGAGACTCCGGAGCCTCCGCGCCTTCTCTCCCGGGCACACCAATGAGGAGGGCAAATCTAGCTCCTTTTACAATTAGAATTGGGCATGTTACGCTCTTTTTACAATTAGAATTAGACATGTCAATAAATTGGGTATTGTTTCGGGTCATTATTGGAGCAGTTTTTTTCCAGTTTTATTCTTAAAATTTTAGAACTATATTTTGGACACTATTGACGCTCTTAGCAGCAGCGCAAGGGCGGCGGGCCGGTGGAGGCACGGGCAGCCACAACCGGAGTGAGAACGAGATCTCGGGGAAGGAGATAACTTTTGGGTGGCCTGCGTTCTGCGTTCGCTGTTGGAGAGGATGGATTTTGGGTAGGTACCATTTCTACTTTGCATGACCTTTTTACTGAAATGGGTATTCTTTTTGGGTAGTATCTGTTGGAGATAGTCTAAGGGCATGTACAGCCCTTAGACAGGGACTCGTCTGCAGAACCTCGAACTGCGTATACAGACGGATGTACAGACAGCTCATACAACCCACAGACAGAGAGACCGTTTGTAAGCTGTTTAATGCTTTACATGGAGTTTAAGATCTACTACAAATGCAATGGTGTGTATCATTGTGTGGCTATTTGATTGAATAATATCAAGTATAAATAATAGAAACATAATTACAATATTTTTTAGAAATCATAAAAATAATAATTATATTATATATATTTACAATGCTTAAAATCAACTACGAATATTTTTGTGTATATCATTGTGTGGCTATTCAATTATACATACTCGGAAAAGTATATAGAATTTTGCTTTGCATATAGTTAAAATCAACTATAGATGTATTTCTTTATAATATTGTGTAGTTGTTTCTTTAAATTTTTTTATTTTGACAAAACTGCTTCTTTAATCTTATCTAGCTCATCTTTCCGTAGCACAGCACCACATGCAGCACAAGCAGTCCCACAGCACAAGCGGTAGCACAGCACCACACGCGTCCTCATTCCGTCGGCAGCAGAGCTCGTCCTCATCCCCATCCACACACTTCCAGCACCTCATCCTCATCCCGTCGGCAAGCAGAGCTTCGACGGCAAGCCCAGCCGCGGGCGCCCCACACCACCACACCCGCGCCATGCTCCTCGCCCCTCGCCACCGCCGCCGCCCTGACGTCCGACTCGCCAACCCCGCGCCGACGTGGAAATGGACCCGCGCGGCGTCTCCGGCAGCGACCGCGCCTCGTTGCCGGCGGCTACGTTGCAGCTCCGGATCCGTAGCGGCTCCCGCCGGTTCATGGAATCATGGACTCCAGGATCACGCGCTTCTTCTTCTCCTTGCTGCTGCTGCTGCTGCCCGCCGGCACCGAGTAGCAGTTCTCCTTGGAGGAGTGCCTGGCGGCGAGCTTCTTGTTGCTCGCCGGCGACGGCGAGGTCTGGTCCGGTAGGCTGTCGATTCCCATGAAGCGCGCGACGAGGCTAGGCGTCCTGGGCGGACGACGGCGCGGTGGCCTTGTGCCGGCGGAGGTTGGTCTTCGCCAGGGCGTCGACTGCTGGCTCGATCTGCTGCGGCGGCCGGAAGGAGTACGCGCGGAGGGACTGATTTTTGGCGGGGAGAAGCGCGCGCGGGATCTAGATTGCCACGGCGAAACGAGTAGACTGGTTCTACAGCCCGTCGTCGCGGGGCGATTCGGCCTCTGGGAACGGGACGGAGGCGTCGCCTCCGGAGGCGACGCCCGGGCCGTCGATGGGAGCCTGCGGGGTTCTTTTTGTAAAAACGCCGCGTTACAGACGCGCGTTACCGCCGGGCTGTACATGCCCTAAGGAAGGTAACAAGGCTGCCCACATGTGTGCATGCATGCCATCAGAGACCTCTTCCTCGATGGCCCCTTCCCAGAATGGCGCTAGGGGAGATTGCCGGTAGAGATTGTAATGCTGTTTTAAATGAATAAAACTCTCGTGATTTGTTCAAAAAGAAAAATAACACATCCGCTAAACTTTGGCGCCATAGTTTTGAAGCAACACATGAAAATCGTTTTTCTGAACAATTCAAAAATAATAATGAATAAAACCCTGGGCATATATAGAAACGAGTCCACAACTCCATATCACAACTGTGTCGATTTCAAGCTGTTGAAGGAAACCATAGAATTATCAAAGGAGCTACATGCTTACTTGATCAAAGCCCCCTTATATATTGCTCGCTGTGTCAGTACTACCTTCTCAATAAATAATTTTGAAGTAATAAATTAAGAGACCATCTTAACTTTTTAAAAGAAAATAATCTTAATTAACTTTGCCTGCTGCTGGACTGGAGCAAACACACAAACAAAATCCATAGACAAGAAGTGTAAAAACGCGCAAACTGTGTTTGAAGGTTCAGTACTGGGTTCGCGCGTGAGGCTGAAAAAGCAGTGCAACAAATGGTAAGGCCAGTTTCAATGAGGCGTTTCGCTACACTGTTTCCCATACGCCACATCATGTATAGCGAGATGAAACAATGAATGAAACAAACCTTCACAATGGAGCATTTCATTCATACGGTTTCCAAAACAAAATAAACCAATTAATTGCATTAGGCTGTTATCATCATGGTGAAACGAAATCCCCCTCAATGGCCGTTTCACCGCGTTACCGAGGCCTAGGTAACAACGCTGGGTCGTTTCACCATGGTGAAACGATTTTCTTCTCTCTCCTCCCTATTTCATGCAAAAGTTCTCTTTTAGCTGATGTGTCACCTCATTAAATGTGCATGATATACCTGTAAAATGGCCATTGAGACTGGCCTAACGCGCCAGCATACTCTCATCTTGATTACCACAGAAAGTTGGTATATGCAGATGCGGCAATAGTAAATGTTGTGTTTGATTACTACAGTACCCCCTAATAATATAAGTTGATAGTAATATAATAAGGAATTCATCGGCCCCGAGATACACCGTCGACATGTGTCGGTCGGCTGTCACGACAAAAGCAAGCTCCATTGCCTCTGCAAAATGAACATGTTGCGAGATTAATATTTTTAGCCCAAGCCTTTTAGGTGACAAAGCCAAGCTGATGCAGCAAAGATGCGAGCATTATACAAGCGCCGCGTCCCCTTTTGCCTAGTGCTCTCCATTCTGTACGTGTGCCTGAGCCGGTGAGCTCAACATGCTCAAGTGTATAGGTTGTACTTACCCTCCCAAAAGCTAATTGGAGGAGGTGAGATCGCAGCTGGAAAGCCCAGCTCATTACCGGCTCCCTCTCCAAATCCTCATAACTAATCAGTATAGAAAACTAGCTTACGAGAACATGTTTATCATTCCATTGCATGACGAGTTCGTCCTATAAATACGTGCTCGTCCTCTCATTTCCTCAGATCAACACAAGCAAATCACCCAGATCGAGGTAGCTAGCAAAGCTTAGCTAGCGCGCGCCATCGTTTGCGAGGAGTGAGTGCGGAGTGATCGAGCTGGCAATGGCAGCTCGTCGTCAGTGGAGCAGCACCGGCGGCGTCGCGGTCGCGGCGACCGTGCTCGCCGTGCTGTCCGCGCTCTGCTCCGGCCACCCGCTGCCGGGCGGCCATCCGGTGGTGCCGGGCGGCGGCGGGTTCCCGCTGGTGCCGCACTTCTACGACCACAGCTGCCCGCAGATGCAGGCGATCGTGGGCGCCATCGTGGCGAAGGCGCACGCGGAGGACCCGCGCATGGCGGCCTCCCTGCTGCGGATGCACTTCCACGACTGCTTCGTGCAGGGCTGCGACGCCTCCGTTCTCCTCGACGCCGACGGCAGCGGCCGCTTCGTCACCGAGAAGCGCTCCAACCCCAACAAGGACTCCCTCCGGGGGTTCGAGGTCATCGACGAGATCAAGGCCGCCGTCGAGCACGCGTGCCCGCACGTCGTCTCCTGCGCCGACATCGTCGCCGTCGCCGCCCGGGACTCCGTCGTGCTCACCGGCGGCCCCGGGTGGGAGGTGCCCCTGGGGCGCAGGGACTCGCTCACGGCGAGCCTGGCCGGCTCCAACAACCTCATCCCGGCGCCCAACGACTCGCTCCCCACCATCGTCGGCAAGTTCGCCAACCAGGGCCTCGACGTCGCCGACCTCGTCGCGCTCTCCGGCGGCCACACCATCGGGGACTCCCGCTGCGTCAGCTTCCGGCAGCGGCTGTACGGCCAGAACAACAACGGCCAGGTGGACCGCACGCTGAACCCGGCGTACGCGGCGGAGCTCCGCGGCCGGTGCCCGCGCTCCGGCGGCGACCAGAACCTGTTCGCGCTGGACCCGGCGACGCAGTTCCGCTTCGACAACCAGTACTACCACAACATCCTCGCCATGAACGGGCTGCTCAGCTCCGACGAGATCCTGCTCACGCAGGGCCGCGAGACCATGGAGCTCGTCCACCGATTCGCCGCCGACCAGGGCCTCTTCTTCGAGCAGTTCGCCAAGTCCATGGTCAAGATGGGCAACATCACGCCGCTCACCGGACACGCCGGCGAGATCAGGAAGAACTGCAGGAGGGTCAACCACTTCTGATCGAGGAGGAGGGCGTGCGGTGCGGCGGCTTCGTCATCCGGGTTGTTTCGTTCGAATTCGATCTTTGCTTTCCTTGGTTTTGTGGTGCTTCGTTCTCGTTTTGTTTTCGGTAAAAAAGTGTGCAGAAACTGATTGTAAATTGTGTTTTATTGCGGCTCTCGAGTTTATTTCTCTCTTTGTACGTGTAATTTGCCATTCCTGTACCAAGAAATGATCCAATAAATGTCAATTGTTTGTGTCACTTGTTGAGCTCAAATTTCAAGGATGCGATGTTAAATGTTAGGTAATGTTAAGCAGCATCAAGCTTTTTTTCCCCTCCTTGTGGGAAGCTCAAAATGTTAGAAATGGCGATTTTTTTGAATTGTGCTACAACCCATGTTTTGCTCGATTAGACCCGTAACGAGCCCAGTACCGTAGGACCAGGGGTGGATATCGAGCTGGTTTGGCATCAGAGTTAAGCTCGAGCTGGTTTGGCATGACTCGGTTAAGCTTTAGCTGGCTAGTTAAGATAACGAGATGGCTCAACTCAGCTCATTATCTTCACGAGATACATGTCTAGTTTGGCTCGGCTCATTTGCCAGCTCGAGCCAACTCATTTAGCTCATGACACTAGTGGAAAAGTGATCATTAGTCCCGGATATACAACCGGGACTATGACTCCGAGACTAAAAGTTTCAGCCTTTAATCCCGGTTACAGCGTAGATATTTAGTCCCGGTCGAAGCCCCTCAATCGAAATGGTCCCGGTTGGGGGGCTTCGCCCGAGATTAGGGTCCCCGCCCCCCGTGCCGCTGGGAGTACACTGCCAACCCACTCAAATTTAAGGATAATAAATCATAAGTTGTATCACATCAGGCTCCGAATCTCTTTTATAGGAGGAGTAGTCAATATAATTTATCCTACTTGATCTCCATCGCGTAGACCAATCAAATGGACCCTAGGAAAAAAGAAAGAAAGAAAGACGGTCGATAACACGCACGAGATGAAAAAATCGATGGGCATCGGCTGATTCTTCAGGATTGGGCACACCAATGAGGAGGGCAAATCTAGCTCCTTTTACAATTAGAATTGGGCATGTTACGCTCTTTTTACAATTAGAATTAGACATGTCAATAAATTGGGTATTGTTTCGGGTCATTATTGGAGCAGTTTTTTTCCAGTTTTATTCTTAAAATTTTAGAACTATATTTTGGACACTATTGACGCTCTTAGCAGCAGCGCAAGGGCGGCGGGCCGGTGGAGGCACGGGCAGCCACAACCGGAAAATCTATATGGCTTCTGGAAGTTTTTTTTGTCAAGCTAGCTTCTACTGTTTGAGATTTATGTGGATTAAATGAACGGATATGATGAACGCAGAACGATGAGCTGGCTGCAGTCGATAGGTGTACATGGACAGTTGTTCTCACGCAGTTGGTGTCCTTACGCGGCTAGTAACATGCATGGTACGAATCACAATGATTCCATTTAGGATTGAATCTTTGCATTCATTTTTCTCTCAAACTATAAATTATTTTTCAAATCCATTTGAACCATAGTCTTAGTTACAATTTATGCAACAGAAGAAGCTCTAATTTAGATATATTTTATATTTTTGTTTGTTTTTTTTAAAAAATCAACATTTACATTAAACTAGTTCAATATTTTCGTTATGTTGTTTCAACATTCTAGGTGAGAACCGTTGAAATTTGTTACGAACGGCGGCGAATAGCAAAGTAATCAAACACAGCGGGACACAAGACCCCTCCAATGCGAAGGGGAAAAACCACGGGCACCAGCCAGCACAATTTCACTATATCTCAAGAGTCGGGTTACAACGTCAATGGCGGCTTACAAGAGAATCAAGTCTCCACGAAAACCCTACCAAGGGTATATATACCGTACCGCGGGGGGCTCCGCCCCCCCCCCCCCCCCCCCCGCACCCCTCTTCAACGCGTCAACATGGGGGCGAGGTCCTGATGGGCCGGTCGCTCCGGCAAAAGCCCAGCCTATGTCGTGGATGTGGAATTTGGAACATATCCAATAAAAATGAATCTAGTCCAACATTAGAAATGTACGAGTTCAACATTTTTCACATGCTGTATCAACATGTGTAATATACTATTCAATATTTTTAAAATGTTGAATCGGGTTGATAAAAAATATTCGATCTGATATCATATGAAACTGTCAGAGGTTAATAGAATTCCACGCTACAAAAAAGTTCAAATACACGGCTTTGTATGTAACAGAATATAACAGTCTAAATTGTAGCTTCCTTCCTTGAGCTGTCCGCTCTTCTGTTCTCCCCCGTATGGTTTGGTGGGCTTCAATGAGCTTCTAAGCCAACTAGCTTAAAAAGTAAACGGAAGCTAGATAGGAACCCACGCCGCGACAAAAGTTGGGGCCGCCCATATGGCGCACGGAAGCCAGTTAAGGGTGCTGGCTTCCGGCCCCGAAGTCTTCTTCCTCCTTGCGCCGCACCGCCCCGTCCGCCTCTTCCGCCGCCGTCGTGCCACCTTCCCGCCGCCCATCCACCCCGCGCCGACACGTCCTCTCCGCCGGTGGCGCCCGAGGAGGAAGAAGAGTAGAAGAAGATTGGACGGTGGAGAAGAAGATCGGACGGTTCACGCTGTGGAAGCCAACTCCCCAAAAAAACTTCCGGAAGCCGTATAAGATTTCCGCAACACAGTTACACATAAAGGTGATAGCCCAGCGCATCAACGGAGGCCCAACCGCCCAACATCTACGGCGGTTTCTATGGTGGGCTCTAGCTAGAATCTAGACCATACTAGGCCCATTAAGAGCCCAACTCAAGTGGGCATCACATCAGCGCGTCCTGGCTGCTTCTCTGCTTCTCCCCAAGCTCCGGCCGTTTTCCAGCAGCGCCGTCAAGGTCTCACTCCCCTAAACCCCCAAAACCTCTCCCGCCGGCGCCGCGCCGCACCCCAAATGGCGGTGGAGAAATCCGGCGGCGGAGCCACCGCCTCCTCCTCCTCCGCCACCTCCACCATGGACCGATTCCAGAAGATCGTCCTCAGCTGGGACTACCTCCGCCTCGTCGCCGAATCCAAGGTACACCCATCGACCCCAGCCCACCCGCTGTACCATCCGCAGCAAAATTCTCCAAAACCCCCCTAACCTTCTCCGGCTCGGGGCGCAGGGCAGCAAGCAGGCGAAGGGGCTGAAGCGCGTGAAGGACACGTACGGCTCGGTGGCCGACTACCTCGCCGTCTTCGAGCCGCTGCTCTTCGAGGAGGTCAAGGCGCAGATCGTCCGGGGGCGCAGCGACGAGGAGGAAGGAGGTGAGGGCGCCCGCGCCCCTGGGGCTTGCGCTTCTTCTCAACCGCCGCAGCGCGTTGTTTGCTCTGGTTTTGCCGGTGGGGGGTTGCTAATTCGGAACTTTGATTTGTGGTTTTGCCTCGTTTGGTGTATGCAGATGCTGGGCTGGACTGGCAGAGGGGGGTGCTGGGGCTGTGTGCCGAGTCTGAGGGGTTCCACAAGTTCGCCATGGCGGTAGAGAATGAATTCCAGGATAGTGTGTCGGAAAATGACCTGCTACTGCTCTCCAAAGAGAAAGTAAGTGCTGTGCAAGTAAATTTGGCAGTTTTTTTTTTTGAGAAGAAGTAAATTTGGCAGTTTACCTGGTCCTCATATGCAACTTTCGAGGTACCCACTGACCGGCAATTTGATGGGAGGAAATGTCTCAAATACTAAAAAGTCAAAAAAAAAATACTCTCCCTGATAATTTCTAGATTTATGTTCCTGAGGGACAGTATTACATATAAATCTTTAGCTCTTACCTTTGGGGCTTTATTTCTAGAAACAAAGCAAAATATGCCATTTGTTTTGTGCCGTGAGTACTGAAATTGTTCAATCTATTGAGTTGCCAAGTAATATTATTTGATGAACTAGTTGTGCCTTCACTTTTGCAGTTTGAGGAAGGAGCGACCCCTACTGCATACGCCTTTGCATTGGTGGAACAGCGTGGTGGTAGCGGAAATATTTCTCTTAGAACTTTTGTGGCAGGCGAAATTCAAAATCTGAATGCTGCCAAGCCTGTGAACTCTCCAAGGCTGCAGCGTTTTGCTTCCATTTTTGCAGCTGAGAGCAGCTTCCTGTGGATATTGAAAGTGAGTCTCAATTGTTCTAAGACAAGTGCCAGACTTTTCATGCTAGCATTGGTTATTGACAGTATGTACTACTTGATATGCCATTTTCTGGTCAAAATTTTCAGGTCTGCAGCTTGTCTACAATAATGCGGGAGTTCACAGCTATGCATTCTGTAGCTTCTCTTCCTTTTAGGGATTTAATTCTTTCAGCTGCTGAGAAGCATAAGGATGGTGATGATCAAAGTCGTGCGTGGAATGTCCCACAGCCACTTATGGATTACCTCAAAACGAATCTTAATGATTCACAGCTAGAGGCAGTCAATGTGAGTGTCCTTTGTGATTTTTGGTATTGTTGATATATCTAGCGTATCTGATATTTGTGTTGAAAACTGTGGCTCTGATAGATTACTGTATTGTCTCTAGGCAGGTCTTTCGCGCAGATCCTTTGTTCTCATTCAGGTTTGTTATTTTTCCACTACTACCATTAATTTGCATAGCTATTGTTTACCTATCTTGGCTAAGTAACTCAAATACTGCAAATACCTTGGCAGTTTTTAGATATATGTTTTTTTTTGTTTAGAAGGCTATGGTGATCCAATACATCACACTACTTTAGAGTTTTTCTTTCTCGAACACAATAAAGAGTTAAGAATAATGCACAACTTACTGATTTATGTTACTTCATGTAACTGTTTATTTGCAGGGTCCTCCAGGCACTGGAAAAACACAAACTATCCTTGGACTCCTCAGTGCTGTTCTCCATTCTGCTCCTGCAAGAATGAAGACAAAGTAACAAATTCACTTGTTTAATCCTTTTTCTTTCAAGGCAAAATATTTCTTTATAGAAACCTGAAGTTGTAAGTTCCAGTCGCAAGTATCGGGCCCATGTGTTGGTCTGTGCTCCATCCAACATCCTTTTTTAATGGATGGAATAGTAATTCTATTTTTGAGGATAGATGAAATCACCATGTTTATCGGATATGAGAGTAGATAGAACTGAAACAAAAAGCCGATCCACCCTTTTTTCTTCTTCCTCTCCACATTCTTTGTTCATAGCTAAACTTGGCACATGCATCTCTAATGCTTTGCAATCCTGTAATGCAGAGGAGGATTTGATGTTCAAAAGCATGGACCAGAGCTGGACACTGATGGCAAGTATGTTTAAAATTGCAGATTCCCTAGTTAGTTTCTATCATATTTGTTTTGACTTTTTGGCATTGAAACTGGGAGCATGAAAAGCTGTAACAGACTTATAATTATAAGTTCTCCTTGCCGTTCTAGAATGCTCCATCCTTAACTGATTTTTCTTGTAGTTCTGCATGGCTGTTTATTTATTAGAAATTCCGTAGTTCTTGGCATTTCTCCTATTCCTTGGATATCTTAAATCCACCAAATGGAACTAGGCATTATTGTGAGGACATGACTATTGTTACTTTACATATGACACCATCTGCTATATCCATCTTTAATATCTACCTGATGCTATGTGGGAACTTATAAGAATATGATGCTACTGCAAATTTTTGTTAGAACTAATATCATGGATTTTACATGATAGGTATGCACACTGGGTGAAAGCATCTCCTTGGTTACTTGGTGCAAATCCTAGAGATTTAATTATGCCTGTTGATGGTGATGATGGTTTTTACCCCACCGGAAATGAACTGGTACTCTTCTGTACTGTGTACTTGCTAAAATCGGCCCTGGTGCCTTGATTGTTTTAACCCTTTCAAGGCAAAAAAATTCTTTATAGAAACCTGAAGTTGTAAGTTCCAGTCGCAAGTATCGGGCCCATGTGTTGGTCTGTGCTCCATCCAACTCAGCACTCGATGAGATTGTGTTACGTGTTCTTAACACAGGTAAAGGTTTCAGTACTAAGTCATCCCATACAGATACTGTGCTCCAATAACTTTTTCTTTGCATCTTATGCATTTTGTCACTAAGTGAACTGTACTTTTCAAACTGCTATCATTAGCATGCATCATTGTTTGCTCACAAAAATAAATCATTAGGACGCATCATGAGCAAATTATGAAATAATGCTTCTTCCTTTTCAGGAATCCGAGATGAAAATAACAACACTTACAACCCTAAAATTGTGCGTATTGGAGTCAAGGCACATCATTCTGTTAAAGCAGTTTCTATGGATTACCTGGTACGTGATTTAAGCTGCAAAGCATTTTCTGTCTAACTTCCATCCGCTACATTGAGTTCATACCTTTGCAGATACAACAAAAACTTTCTGGTGTAGATCGCACATTAGATGGTGGGAGAAGAGGAGCTGGTGAATACGATCGGATTAGAGCTTCAATACTGGACGAAGCAGCAATTGTACGTAATCTGCTATTATAGTAGTTGGTTTTATGTATTATAATTTGTTCTCATTGTCAAGCAAAATTTGTAGGTATTTTCTACACTGAGTTTCAGTGGGTCATCAATTTTCAGCAGGATGACCCGTGCTTTTGATGTTGTTATAATTGACGAAGCTGCACAAGCTGTGAGGATATCTTATAAACATTGCTTTTTATGTAGCATTTACATTATCAACTGGGATATTGGCATATCCTCGATGCCTCTATTTTAATTAATATTTCTGATCTTTAACTTATCTTCTTGTTTTTTAGGTGGAACCTGCAACTCTTATACCCTTGGTCCATGGGTGCAGACAAATTTTTCTGGTATGTTTTGTACCTTTTGCATTAGTTCTAATGTTCTTTTATTTTATTTATGCATTTCACTTTCCCTAGTGCAATATTTATATTATTCATCAGTATAGTACCTTGTTATATGATAGAAGCCAGGCACGTGATATCTTAAATATTTCCTCTTCTCTGGGTTGTGGTACATATGAAAACATTTGTCTGTCTGGGCTTAACATCATGCTTTCATTTCTTGGATGTGTGCCCAGTCACCATTTTGCTCAATTTCTATCACTCAAAATATTCTCTTAATATCTTGGTTCATGAATGCATTCACTATGGCTTTTGTTAATGATGATTCACAATCCTTCCTAATGTCCCAATCAGGTTGGTGATCCAGTTCAGTTGCCTGCAACAGTCATTTCATCGACCGCTCAGAAATTGGGGTATGATGATCCTTATTTTCTTTATACTGGTATTCAAATTGTTCAGGTGCTGTAATATGCTAACATGATGCTCATTTATTTGTTAGATATGGAACAAGCTTGTTCAAAAGATTTCAAGGTGCTGGTTTTCCGGTGCAAATGCTTAATATTCAGTATCGCATGCATCCAGAGGTAAATCTCCCATCCTCAGTGGCTCATTGTTCCTTAAGCTGAAAATTGGAGTGATTTTTGTAATTCATTATCCACTCCAAAACAGATTAGTATCTTCCCTTCAAAAGAATTTTATGAAGGAATACTGCAAGATGGAGAGGGTCTCAGCAAGAAACGTCCATGGCATGCCTACACCTGCTTCGGACCATTTTGTTTCTTTGATGTTGATGGTCTTGAATCTCAGCCATCTGGAAGTGGTTCTTGGGTGAATCAAGATGAAGTGGAATTTATAACTCTCCTGTATCACCAATTGGCTATGCGCTATCCAGAACTCAAATCTAGTTCTGAGGTGGCTGTTATATCACCATACAGGCAGCAGATGAAACTATTGAGGGACAATTTTCGGTTGACCTTTGGGGATCAATCAAAGGAAGTGATAGATGTAAACACCGTTGATGGATTCCAGGTAACAAGCTCATGCATTTTACAAATGGGATTTCTTTACAAGTCGGCTCTATGCTTCCATATATCTCACTTCTTGTATTTAGGGCCGGGAAAGAGAGGTAGTCATTTTTACATGTGTAAGATGCAACAAGGAGCAAAAAATTGGGTTTGTTTCTGATTTTCGGCGAATGAATGTCGCCATCACAAGAGCAAGGTCTGCTGTACTGGTAAGTGCATCTTCTGCAAGCTTCAGAGTTTCTTGTTTTAATATTTGTTGTTTTGCATTATCTGCACACTGCAGTAGCATCAGTACCATCTTCAGCATGGTACTCATGGCATGGGGGCACTGAAGGTCTCAACTAAGAGACAGTATCAGGTTATAAATTTAATAATTAAGGAGCTATGTGGCCTAACATGATGTATACAGAATGGTGGAGATTCTCTTGCATCCACATGCGAAAGCAGATATGCTTGTTCAAGGATGCTGTTTATTGTTCATGGTTGCATCCGTCTTCAAGATTTAGCTGACATTCCCACCCAAGGTTCAAATCTTGGGTGAGGCACATTAAACTTCAGGGGTCTCCCTTGGGGTATTTCTTTCAAAAAAAGATTTAGCTGACATTTAGAAACCTACTTTCTTTGCCCATGTTTTGCTATACACTTGTACTTTGTTAGTTTACTAGGAAATTCTAAATATTAATCTGCATACTGCAGGTTGTAGGTTCCGCTTCAACCCTGCAGAAAGATGAGCACTGGAACAATCTTGTCGAGAGCGCCAAAGAGCGAAACCGCTACTTCAAGGTGCGACTGCGATGGCTATTATCTTGTTACTCAGCTTGAAAGAGCAAAGCATCTGGATGAATCCAAACTGTGCACATCTTGCAGGTTCCCAAGCCATTCAGCACATTCTTTGCGGAGGATAACCTAAAGACCATGCTGGTGGAGACAAAGCGTCCTCCAGAGCGGAACAATAACAAAGAAGCGCTGGAAGGAATGAATGATGTAGCAATGAGGATGGAGCATGATGCTGCGGACCAAGCAGATGCAGGGGACGACGATGACGACGCTGCAATGGATGCTGTATTCAACTAGTTGGTTTTATGTATTATAATTTGTTCTCATTGTCAAGCAAAATTTGTAGGTATTTTCTACACTGAGTTTCAGTGGGTCATCAATTTTCAGCAGGATGACCCGTGCTTTTGATGTTGTTATAATTGACGAAGCTGCACAAGCTGTGAGGATATCTTTTAAACATTTTTATGTAGCACATACATTATCAACTTGGATATTGGCATATCCTCGATGCCTCTCTTTTAATTAATATTTCTGATCTTTAACTTATCTTCTTGTTTTTCAGGTGGAACCTGCAACTCTTATACCCTTGGTCCATGGGTGCAGACAAATTTTTCTGGTATGTTTTGTACCTTTTGCATTAGTTCTAATCTTCTTTTATTTTCTTTAAGCATTTCACTTTCCCTAGTGCAGTATGTATATTATTCATCAGTATAGTACCTTG
>OAMR01000044.1:2649452-2664767 GCA_900205405.1 Echinochloa crus-galli
CTGCAATGGATGCTGATGATGGAGGTGGCGATGACTGATTGTAGGATGCCATAGAGGTTGGGCCTGGGGGTAGAACAATTGTATTAGAGAGGGTACATAGAGGAGGGTGGCTTTCTTGGGTGGACATGGCGGTTGCCGAGGCTTCAGGATAGAAAAAAAAATTGGACGCAGGGATTCTTTTTTCTTATCCGGTTTTGGGAGTAAGAAATGTCTGAATGCCTACTTGATTTATATTGTACACAAGTTACTACGAGACGGCAGAAGGGACAGATGCACGTCTTTTATTTACGTTGCCAACATCGCATTAGTGCCATATCAAAATCCATTTGCCTTTGGTTACAGAAATAAAAGGGTGGCCAAGAGAGGATCCTGCAAGCATCAAAATGTGCCTGTTTGGATGAGGCCCTGAGAAACCTGCATGCCCCAAGCAGCTCTCCCGGGCGTTGAACTTTGAGCGCCTGGGGTTGGATGCACCTACCTGGGCGAGAGAGCTCTCAGACCAGGACCCCGTACAAATAAGCCCATTAGTGATGATCAAGATGTACAGACTGGTAGGGTGCAGAATTCAGTATTTACCTTTCTATCTATCCCAACTAGAATCAACCACACTAATACACAAGCAAGATGCTACCATGGTTACTTACAGATAGAAACAGAACTGGAAACTAGTTATGTGTTGTGTACCGGCTTGCTGAGTTGGACGGGGGCAGCCCATCTTTGTGTATTAATTTTTGCACATGGTCGTGATAGTCTATTTTGTGTATATGGAACTTGATAATTCAAACGTGACGTACTATTGCCATGCACCTGACCTTTACATATTTGAAGCAAAAGATAAAATGACTAGTGCTATATACTACCATATATTTCACTTTTACGTGACAATTGCTGAATTTTCACCATGGCAGACTATAGCGTGCATGGTTCATAATTTAACCTGGCAGCATTAATTTGATGCATCATTATGTGCTTCAAGTTAGCTTTTTTGCTTTTATTCATGCGAAAAGTTACTGATAATTTATTAACAAATCTAATTCCTACACAAACGTGACAAGTTATATCTAGCACCGGGCATCAGCTGCATTTTATTGGTTCAGTTTCAATCTACCATATGTCAGTGCATGAATCCCAGTAGTTATTCTTTTATACTTTCTGATTTTGTATTATTTTTTCTACAAAAATCAAGGGCCCAGATTTCTTATAAATATCTTACCTCCAAGGAGCTATGTGGCCTAACATGTTGTATACAGAGTGGTTGAGATTCTCTTGCTTGCATCCATACGCTAAAGCAGATATGCTTGTTCAAGGGGGCTGTTTATTGTTCATGGTTGCATCCATCTTCAAGATTTAGCTATCATTTAGAAACCCAGTTTATTTGCCCATGTTTCACTATACACTTGTACTTTGTTAGTTTACTAGGAAATTCTAAATATTAATCTGCATACTGCAGGTTGTAGGTTCCGCTTCAACCCTGCAGAAAGATGAGCACTGGAACAATCTTGTCGAGAGTGCCAAAGAGAGAAACCGCTACTTCAAGGTGCGACTGTGATGGCTATTATCTTGTTATTCAGCTTGAAAGAGCAAAGCATCTGGATGAATCCAAACTGTGCACATCTTGCAGGTTCCCAAGCCATTCAGCACATTCTTTGCGGAGGATAACCTAAAGACCATGCTGGTGGAGACAAAGCGTCCTCCAGAGCGGAACAATAACAAAGAAGCGCTGGAAGGAATGAATGATGTAGCAATGAGGATGGAGCATGATGCTGCGGACCAAGCAGATGCAGGGGACGACGATGACGACGCTGCAATGGATGCTGATGATGGAGGTGGCGATGACTGATTGTAGGATGCCATAGAGGTTGGGCCTGGGGGTAGAACAATTGTATTAGAGAGGGTACATAGAGGAGGGTGTCTTTCTTGGATGGACATGGCGGTTGCCGAGGCTTCAGGATAGAAAAAAAGTTGGACGCAGGGATTCTTTTTTCTTATCCGATTTTGGGAGTAAGAAATGTCTGAATGCCTACTTAGTTTATACTGTAGTTACTACGAGACGGCAGAAGGAACAGATACACGTCTTTTATGTACGTTGTCAACATCGCATTTGTACCATATCAAAATCCATTTGCCTTTGGTTACATTCCTCAGGCAAACACCATGGCAAGTTTTATAGGGGCGTCAATCGATTCCTCATGTAAATGCGCATCATCGCTGTTTGTGTCGATACATCTTAACAAGTGATCCAAACAGGAAGAGAAGTGTCCAAATCACAAGCACTTTGTAACGAATAAGAGCAGAAAAAGGTAAAAGCCAATATAATTTAACTCTGGCGCTAGGTTTGTTGGCTCACTAAACAGAAGTTAATCTTTGAACAGTAGAGAAAATAGGCTGTCAGTGGAACAGAGATTAATCTTGGAGTTCCTCACCAAGGTATCTCAAAATGACATCACTCACCCCTAAATTCAAAGCATGAATTTACGACATGGGATGGTTAACAAAAACAAGCTGAAATCAGTATCAGCGATCCGATCAATTCACAGCTCGTTACGCATCTATAAACAACACGCCTACCAGTGAGAACAGATCAGACAGCAAATCGTGCAGGAACAAGTGCATTCAGGGAAGACGGATCATATTCCATTGAAGTGAGGCCAACACATCCAGAGCATTACAGGATACCAGAACAGCAAGAAACGATTCCCAACCCAGTTCTAGCAGAGCAGGCCAGCACAACAGACCAAACAGATCGAAAGAACACCGACGAAGAGCATCGCTCAGGCCCTCTCGCCCCTGATGCGGCGGGCGAGCTGGATGTCCTTGGGCATGATGGTGACGCGCTTGGCGTGGATGGCGCAGAGGTTGGTGTCCTCGAAGAGCCCGACGAGGTAGGCCCCGGCGGCCTCCTGCAGCGCGGCGACGGCGGCGCGGGGAGGTTGGAGGATTTGAGGGGGATTGGAATGCGAATTGGCGGTGAATGGATTTGGGATGGAGGTGGGGGAAGTATTTGTAGCTGTGGAATGGTGGGGAAGGCGGGATCGCCAAAAATTTTGGGAGGGACGGGCGGCGGGAGAGGCTGTGGCCGTTGGATGGAGATGGGCGGTGCGGATGGCGCTGCTGGCGCGGGCGATCCGCGTGATGGGTGATGGTGGAAGGCTATTGGCTCAGGAATGCTTCGGCGCGGATCGATGGTCCCACCTGGTGGGTTTGGGCCGCGGCTAGCGGGTTCCGTGAATACTGGTGAAACGGGCCGGTACAGCCCAACGGCCGGACGGCCCGCCTGCTGGGCTGCGTTGCACGGCAGCGCGCCGCATGCTGCTGCTCACGCGACAAGGCTTGGGCTGGTCATGTTGTTTGGACAGCGAGATCATTCGGGATTTTTTTTTAAAAAAAAATTGAAACCAGGAACACTGCTACGTCATACATTTAAAAATTACAAGTGTCTAATACATGATAAGATCGAGTATGACTCGATCAACTCGAAAGAACAACTACACATTAGAAAATATAGAAATCGGAGGGAGTAGATATTTATGAGACTAAATACTTTAGCATAATAAGAATCGCTGAGACTCTAGAGAAATTCTAGGTCCGTCACTGAGTCTACTTATGTTCCTTCATATGAGGGGCGGAGCCATAAACAGCTCCCACCCAGGGCTGAGTCAATGCATACATAATTAATGAGCTGATTTAGTCACAGATTTTAATGTTTCAGACTTAAATCTACATATATTTACTGAACATAAACAGGGCTGGACCCTTGCTGCAGCACGTCCAGCACGGGTTCTAGCTCCGCCCTGTTCATGTGGATGCACCCCAGCCGCGACGAGGAACACGAGCAGGTGTGGCCGGTGACGGAGCATGCGCAGTAGGTAAACTTCCAAGACGCCCGCCTCCTCCATCAGGAACCGAAATGTGGCACAATGGTCTATGCGGGCACGGACAACATGTAGATCTTTAGCATATCCGATCCCCGCCGCACGTTGGACGTTCGCGGGTGGCCCACTAGTCCACCACCCACCGCCACCGCCAGCGCCGTGAACAACACTACCATGGTGTGCATAGTATGGGCCAAGCGCGGGAAATGACGAGATGGCGGCGCCAGTGCCGATTGGAGGTCTGAGACGGCGAGGCTCTGGTCGGCCTTGGTCAGTAGCGCGACAGCTACGATGGTGGTGGCCTTGCCAGCGGCGGCTGTAGCCCAACGGTAACGTCGATGCGGATGGTAGGGTGGAGACAGAAGGTTGCAGGCATGATAGGAATGCTTGACATCCTGCAGGTGTGTCTTTAAGGGTATATTTGTAAGGTGAATCTAATAGTCCGGTAGGTCGAAAACGTAGGTGCGGTACCAAAAAAATTAACCTGATACTAATTTTTTTATTTTAATTCTTTTAATAATTGATGGCCAGGAAAATTAATGGACATAGGTGCCCCATGGTTCCTTTCAACCACCGGATACCATATGGTTAATTTTACAACCACAACTATCCGATTGATCCAACTACCTCTTTGTAAAATTTATCTTTTTGTTTCTCTATGCTTAAATGGTGTTTTAAGTTAAAACTATATGGAATGATTGAGGGCTATATATAATATTTTTTTTAAAATAATATAATATGAATTTTTTATTGTTATATCTCATAAATTTCGTATCGATACATATCATAGCTTTTTCAAATAATGATGAAAAAGTTATAATATATTTTTAAAATATAATTTACGATTTGCTCTGTTATAACACAAAATTTTAACTTAAAACACATTTGTACAAGAGAAACAAAAATGACAGATCTTACGAAGAAGTAGATTGGACCACTTAGTTGTTGGTGTAAAACGAACAAAAAAGCATACTTTTTTAGTGGTTATCCATATTTTATCACAACATTGATTTGGACTCTTTTCCTAAATAAAGTAGAGGCAGCAGAATGTCAGCAAACAAACACACATGCCGTCACACATGAGAGATCTTAAAAAGGCAACTCCCAACTCAAAAGTTAGCAGAGAACCTGAGATGTCCATCAGCCAGGCACACGCAAAGACCAAGACCACTGGTGAGAACTCAGTGGTTTGCACTTCGTGGGACCGAGAGGCATCGGGACTCCTGGCTACACAGCTCCAGTAGCAGAGAGTGTCCAAACTAATCTTGAGCCCCGATGGACGGGACATCGAAGGTCTATCCGCCCAACCAATGCCGCGGAGTTTACGGAGTTGTGAGTTAGTTTTATGCTTCCTATTAGGAGCGTACGTGTGCAATTTTGAAACGATGGAGACGCTGCATTGGTTTCGCCTTCTTCCTATGCTCTTCCCCGCACTGTAAAAAAGTTTGATCTGTGATAGAGCGTCAGTCTCGGCAAGAACAGTTAGCACATCTACACTCCTAATAAGAAGCAAAAGAGCTGAGGAAAAGTTAGTACATCAATAGCAAAATTTCAAACTCGAAGTTGGGAATTTACTATTACTATTTTTCTAAGTCTCCATGTTATCATCACATGAAAAATAAATAAATCTTAGAGAATATGGAAAAAGAATTCAGTAGATCTAATCATACGGGCTCATTTTCTAGGGTGAGTGGGTGGCTCATAATCTATAAGAAGCAGATAATAATTGTAAAGTATCGATATATTACGTTAGAGCATAAACGAATAAAGAGGAAAGATAAACAATTTCGATTAGACATGGGTCTTAAATTTATCCCTAAAGTAACGAGCCCTTGTGATGGGACTTGTACTGATTACTGAACCTATTATCCCTAAATTGGTTTGCATCATCATGAGCGGTTTTGCACAGGACCTGAAACCAGAGAGGCAAATGTATGGAGGTTGCAGAATGGCAGCAAACACGAGCTCTCTCTTACAGGAGATCTGAGTTATTATTGGTATCTGTGGCCGCAGCTAACCACCTGATGGAGGCCCCCGCGTCGCTCTCCTCTAGGGCGACACGGGCGGCGACTCCAGCCCCCACCGTCACCCACCTCCCCCTCTCTCCTCGCCGCCGCCAGAGTGGGGCAGCGGAAGCCCGCTGGCCTGCGACGGCGGCGGCGGCGGGGCGGCTTCATCTCGTCGGCTGCCGTGGCTACGCATGGAGGAAGGCGGCCACAAGCGGCGGCGACGAACCTGGTGGCCGGGGGACGGCTGCGGACGGCAGACGGCCGGATCCGGTGCCCCCAAGTCCGGATCTGATGTCCCCCGGCTGATGCGACGGCGAGCGGCTTGGCCGGCCAGACGTCACCGGCGCTTACGCTGGCGCTAGTCGCCGGCAGTGGATGGAGGAGGGGGAACTCGGCCTTCCGGCGGTCAGGCCCCCAGGATTCACGATGGAAGGACTAGTGTCGGACTTTGCAACTACATATAGTGAGGACATCTTCAATTTCGCCAATTTTTCCATATAGATCAAGAGACATGAGTCACCTTGGCTTCGTTTGCGGATTCTTTTACTTGAAGACGGATTTCATCTGCAATTTATTCCTGATGGATTATGCACGGGTACCCAGCGGATAGTTTGCAGCATGGTATCTCAGGTTATGAATTCAGATGATCTGCCGGATTTGGAGTTCGTGGCCGTTTAAAGTGGGTCAGGGCTGGTCTATATGGAAGCATTGGCCGGGTAAGAAGGGGGAAGCAACACGGGTGACAAGCAACACAGTGTGACTTGGTCGTGGTGGTAATTGCTACTAATTCATCGGTTCCGGGAAGAAATTCCTAGGTCTGACCTTAATTGGTTGAACCTGGCAGTGACCTTGTTGAAGGCATTGTTTTGGATTATGATGAATTACTCCCTCGTGAAAACATTTGATCTGGCCTTAATTGGTTGGGTCATTACAATGTCATGTGCGCGTGTCGTTTCCTTGTTGGAGGCGTTGTATAGGGAGCCTACTCCATAGTACAAGAGTTGTTTTGGTTTGTGATGCGGATGAAGATGAAGACGCTTGTGGTAGTTTGCTAGGTCATGGTGCTCTCATTTTTTGTTTTTTTAATTGGCTGTGTGCATCTTAGTTATGCAGAGACCGGGTTGAATCTTATATAATTGTATCATCTCGATGTAATTATCTAAAATCAATAAAGCTTCCCCAAAAAAAAAGCTAACCACCTGAAAAATCAAAGGGAGACAAGAGCGTTTCCGTCAGAATGCATTCACAGAGAGAAGAGAATGGATTGATGAAATAGCAGTGCCTATATATGCTTCAGATTCAGACTCAAAAGGAGGATGCCTTTTGAGCATGAGAGATGAAGTGTGCCGTAGTATTGCATTGATAGGAGCTGGGATTCAAGGCAACACTTGACTTAAACCATCAATCATCATTAGCCCATACGAATCCGCAGTGCTGGCCACTCGGTAATGAAATGTTGTTCAAGGTGTGCTGCAAATTAAAGTTCTTCTGTGAATGCGAGCACAAAACATCTTATTGGTCCGCACAAGTCAATCAGGATCCTATATGCTCTGAGTTCTTTTACGGTGCGCCATACTAGCCTTAAAAAGGACTAGTATATAGAGATCGAAGGACTAATATGTAAAGATCAGACGGTCCAGATTAATTGTATACTACTGTAATCGTGTTTAGTAGTATATGTAGTAAGGGTACTAAGGGAAAAAATAAAATGGCAAATTTTTAATTTTGACACATCTTTAAGTTTAGAATGGCAGATATGTAATTATGGCATATCTTTAATTTTTCATTTCATTGTTTCCGTCTCTCCTACTTTACTTTATTTTCATTTATATCCTTTTATTTCATTTCAGTCACTTTATCTGTGTGGAATTTTTTTTATGTTACCATAATACCTTTGCTAATATCTAGTTTATACTACATACTAGAGCTCTATGCTTTCTATAAAAGCAGCGTGAGCCTTTTGTCGAAAAAGAATCAATCTGGATCATGTATGAAACCTTACAGTACTGTAGACCGTGTCGTAGCATTCGCCTTGGTTGGGGATACAGTACCAGAGATCGTTTGCTACTTGTAGAGAAATATAAATTCGGAGGCAGCACGATGACAGAAGGTAAGTGCTGTGCACATGAGATTGCAATATGCTTACCAATTATCATTATCATGACCTTACAAGGAAGAATGAGGATGGCTTTTGTGCTTGGGTGAAGACTGCATGTATCGTTGGAGTGGGTGGCACCAGGACTCCGGACCATACAGAAATGGCGGGACCTGCTGGGAGTGCTGATGGATGGCGCCCTGAGAGCTAGTGTTTTTCAAATTGCTCAATGCGACCTGGGATGTGTTTGGATTCCTTGCTATGCCTTGCTTTGCCTGACTAGGCAAGAACACTGGCGCGTGGTTCCTGGGCGAGTCCTCTTTTGGGTATGTGCTAGCAAGCTTTTGCATTGCTTCTGCCTAGGCTGGCATGCGAGGCAAAGCCTGGCCACGGAACGGAACGGGCCCCTAGTGTTTTGGACGCTGACATGGAATGCTCAAATCCATGATATCACACACAAGTTGCTTATGCCCAAACTGACGCGCTGACACTCTGTTGCTTATAAGAAATTTAACAAGTTTAGTGTAAGTTCTCCCTTACATGGTTCTTTCACTCATATAATATTGCGGATAAAAAAAGATGCAAAGCAAATGAATGGATTTCCAAGATGAAAACTAAAAACTAAGTAGAGAAAGAGAAACAGCGGAGCATCTTATCACCAATTAAGTTCCAAACTCAAAGGAGTTTGCCAGTGGGACAATTACAGAAAAAGAATGGAATAACAGACAGTTGAATAACAGTTGCTTTCTTCAACGATCCATCAGTCTATCGCCATGAATAACCCACACAGAGATCACGACCTTATATTACAGCAAACAGGGGACTAGGACGTTTCCATCAGCCAAAGGTCAGGATACATAATACATTCACACCGACAGAGAAAAGTGCCTACGTTTCCATTGCTTATTTGCTCGTGTGATTTGTTTTTTTGTTCCCCTGTTCAACTTCCTCAGCTCTACTAATAAGGCCTTTGTGGATATATGGATGTTCGGATTCTACCGTGCATGGGTCTTAGTTGACTTCATAAATACAAATTCCGAGCAGTGATTTATTTCTACTTCCAAATTTGGTGCAAGGGGCAGTTGAATGCCAGTATGTCATATCATCTTTTTATATTATACACAGGCAAGTTTGTACGCTGTGCAAAATATAATTTATTGCAAAATTGCAAAATAGCAGTTCGCGTACATTTCTTTATGGTTGACAGTAAACTTTATAGTAATGACCATTTAACATTTTCATTGGTTGTTGAATAAGCCAATGATGGTCTTCCACATGCACTGGCACAAGCAGGAGTAACAATCATTGTTCGAACCTACTTCTCTTCGCCAGGGATTGTGATTCAGCTGAGAGCATTATTTGCTGTTAAGGCCTTGTTTAAAAGAAAAAGCAACCCCAAATTTACTATGTAAAAAGAAGATTCCCCGTCACATAAAAATGTCATAACATGCATGTAGTACTAAATGTAGATGAAATTTAAAACTAATTGCACAGTTTTGTTGTGCTCTGCGAGACGAACATTTTGAGCCTAATTAATCAATTTTTGGACAATTTTTTACAAATACAAACGAAATGCTACAGTAACGCAATGATTACGAAGTGACCTCGTACTCCCAAATTCACCTACCTAATTTCAACATCTAGGTGGTGTTTAGTTCCCAAAAGTTTCCAAAAGCAACTCCCAAGTTCACTATGCAAAAAGAAAGATTCCCATCACATCAAAATGTCATAACATGCATGGAGTACTAAATGTAGATGAAATCAAAAACTAATTACACAGGTTTGTTGTACTCTACGAGACGAACATTTTGAGCCTAATTAATTAATTTTTGGACAATTTTTCACACATACAAACGAAATGCTACAGTGACGCAATGATTGCGACGTGACCCCATACCCCCAAATTTGCACCTCCCAATTTTGGAATTAAACAAGGCCCTAAACAAGGCCTAAGTTACGTGCATTTGTTGTTGCAGCTGCCTTGTCCTTTAAAAGGCGGTGCAATAAGCCGCAAATAATCTTGCCTGCTGCCATTCTTTGACAAATGCATGGAAGCACAAAGGGTGCCGCGTGCCTGTGCCAATTATCGAGGAAGAATCCATATGAGGTGAGGTACGTGCGTGTGTAACATAGGCCGGATTAGGAGGCATCGAGATCTTAGGCTATGCAGACAATGTTCCGGGCAGTGCGGACATGAAGTGAGTTGCTCTTCGAGAGTCTTTGTTGAAGCACACGTACTACGTTGGATCCTCGCTGACTAGCCTAAGATCTCGATGAACTACTGGCGCAGCTCCGCTATCAAGCATTCAAGCCCTGTGTGCTCTCTCTAGCTCCGAGACAGATGTAAAAAAAAGAAGAAGCTATGTGACAGATAGCAGCCATACCATGTACTAGACTGTAGAAGTGACAGATACATGTTTATTCTGTACTTTTTGCACGTTGCATTTGTGCACTTATTTTTTTTTTGAAAAATCGTCTGTGCACTTCGAAAACCAATTTCCACTACCACATAAAGCGACATCACAAACGGCCTCATCACAAACGGTTTTGTGATACCCCCAGGCCATCACAAACGGTTTTATCAAAACCATTTGTGATGTAAGGCCATCACAAACGATTTGTAGCAAAAATCGTTTGTGATGGCATCACAAACGGTTCGTATTACAAACGGTTTTTAAACCCTTTGTGATGATGTGTATGATACATGTTCAAACCACATTTTGAAGTAGTAAATCAATTCAAGTCAAAAAGTGTTGAACTACAAGATTTTATGGCTTCTCAAGATGTAGAACTTTTACTTTGGTCATTTCTTCATTTGACAAATTCATATGAATATTGTTCATAAAATCCATCTCTCTCATAGAGTTATAGTTTCTAAAACTATAAGAGAGACCTATAAGATTTGTGAACAATGTTACTAAAGTTGTATATCTTCACAAGTCACACAACTTTGTAGTTTACCACTTTTTAATTTGAATTTGATTTACTAATGAAAAGTAAGTTTGTACTCAAAATTTGAAATTTGAGTTTTTTAAACGACCTCGGATGAAAAAACAGTCAACACAAAAGTTGTAGATCTCAACAAGTCATGAAACTTTATAGTTGACAACATTGTCATTTGAAGTCATCTAGTTAGCTAGATCTAAGTTTGAATGTTCTCAAATTTGAAATTCAAACTTTGTAAACGACCTCGGATGAAAAAACGGTCAACATGGAAGTTGTAGGTTTCGAAGAGTTAGGAAACTATGTAATTCAACACTTTCTGATTTGAAGTTGTTTAAGGCCTCAAACAAGCAATTTAAACTCGGTTTGGTATAATATGATAGGAATCGGAACGGCTTCTAGGCACAGAGGTGACAAAGTGGTGCAGTGGTAGAGGAGGTTATGCGTGAGGGAGAGGTCGTGAGTTCGAACCCGGCCGGCCGCATAGTGCGCGATTTATGTGCGAAAAATGGCTTCTCAAATGAAAATAAATTTTTTTCTTTAATATTTAGGGTTTGTTTTGGACGCAGGAGATCACAAACGAATTGCAAAACTGTTTGTGATGGGGGGTTTGGAATCGTTTGTGATGTTGATGGCTGTAGTAGTGTTCCCACATGGCTTGGAGAAATTCTACAAGTTTATTTATTTTGAGGAAGAATGGAAGTGGCTAGTCACGTGCCGCTGTATGCACTTGCACATGAAACTACATGGTCATTACTCATGACCTTAAAAGGGAGTCAAGTGTGGCCATCAGGCATCAGCCCAGCAACAGAATACGTGCACATAAAAGAGTGCCGATCGATGAGAAGTGGCTGCGCATTCTCGTGAGTGAGAATGTCTTTTTTGTATTATGGGCTTGTTTGGTTCTAGCCTGGCAGAAGCTGTCTGGGCCAGGCAACGTGCTCATGCCGTCGATTTCAGTGGCCTGGGGTCACGATTGCTGCCTGGGAGCTACTGCCTGGCTCAGGACTCTCGAACCAAACATGCCCTATAGGCGAAGAGCGAGTGTGTAGGTAGGACTGGGAGGCGTTGGAATTCTTGGCTATACAGAACAGATACGCTTCCTATTAGCCCATGTTAATCTGGAGAGTCCCGTTCCCACATGCTCCAGAAGAATTCTCTCGGGCATGGCATCACATGACCACCTCAGAGACGTTGGCTTTCCCTTCTTTAAGCCAATGCTCCCTAAAGCACTGAAATCGATCGTGGCCCGTGTTCTCCGAGGCTTGCATGAGCGCAGGTGCATAACCCTGATTCGTCACTCACAGGATTGCGGTCGTGGCACTGGAATTATAGGCTAATGTTAATTTTACTTTTACATTGCCAAATACCAAGCTTTTTTCTTGGATTCCATGTACGTTCAGCTAGCCTACAATGTTCGGTTGCAAACTCTGCACAGTAGCTAGTTCACCAAAATGCTGTTATCCAGTGGTAAATGGTAATAGGTACACTAGACTTGTCATTTGTCGGTCTATCTAATCCGCTGGTTCCGTGATAGAGCTACTGTCGTTTTGTTTCGGACCTGTTGCAGTTGCAGTAGGGCCTTTTTGTTTCAGGGGCACGTTTGGTTTAGCGCCAACGCTGGCCAAACCAAATTTTTGGCTCGCCCACAATATTTGGCCTTCGTTTGCTTTGTTACCCACGATTGGCTCACCAACATGCGCCAACGAGAAAACAACGCGCGTCGTGGGCGAGTTCTGGGCGACCAAAACGTTCGCCGTGAATTGGTTACCAAACACAGAACACGGAGCAACGTGCCATCATGCAATAGGCCACACGTAGCCCAAGAGAACTATATTAGTTATACTCATGTGCTAAACTGCTAATGGCCCTGTTTAGTTCCCCCAAAATTTTTAAAATTCTCTCTCCAAACTTCACTATTCACCTATCACATCAAATCATATCAAATCTCTCTCCTCATGCATGGAGCATTAAATATAGGTAAATAAAAAACTAAGTACGTTGTTTCGATGTACATGACGAGACGAATCTTTTGAGCCTAGTTAGGTCATGGTAGGACAGCGATTACCACGAAAAGTCCTACAGTATGTTATAGTGTCCGATGTGACTTTTCGACCAAATTTTACCCACCCTTTTTACAACTAAACACACCCATATCTCTCTAATGGTTTATCTAATTCCTAATTTCTTTGCAGATTAATATTCCTGACATTTAAATCTATAATATAAGATGTCACCTGACTATATTTCAACGAAAAAAATAATGACATGTGGACCCTATATGTCATAGTAAGAAGTTAAATTGGCTTGACAAAAATTGGTAGGGCTGTGATCCAAACGCAGTTTTGCCAAAGAATTGGTAATACCTTTCATTTGGTCATGACCAAAATTTGGTGGGGCAAAATGTGGCACAAACCAAACATGCCCCAAATGACGACAACTTTGGCAATTGGGGGTGTGTTTAGTTTCAAAAAGAGGAAGAGAAAGTTTGGTAAAAATGTCACATCGAGCACTGTAGCGCATTGTAGCACTTTTCATTTGTTTATGGTAAACATTATCCTACCATGACCTAACTAGGCTCAAAAGATTCGTCTCTTCGTGTATAACAAAACTATGTAATTAGTTTTTTTATTTACCTAAATTTAATACTCCATGTACGAGGAGAGAGATTTGATGTGATAGGTAAATAGTGAAGTTTGGAGAGAGAATTTTTGGAAAAGTTTGGAAAGTGAACACAGCCTGGATATGTTAGCCGGTGGGGCTGCATGCGCTCTCTCTTTAAGTCGTTTTTGGCTCCTTGAACTATCATATAAAGTATACTAACATTATTTATTTCACTAGAAAAATTATTTATTAATAGAATGCCGAAGTGATCTATAGACCATCTTTACGTTTTCTGTATCACACACTAATACACATAAAAAAACCATCTGTCGTTGATTACAGAAATAAAGTTTGGAGGCAGCTGAACTGCATCAAACACGTGCAGTGGCGCTGCAGTGCTGCACATGAGGCCAGGTTATGGCAGCTGCACGTATAGCACATCCGATAAATATCATGAGCTGAGAGAGTGAGGGGGCTAAGGTCGTGTCTTGCTAACTTCATCAAAATGCACACAATAACCCACACCAAGTCACACCAATCAGAGAGTGGCTCTCGAGAGGGAGAGGGAGGATGGCCTTTGTGGGATTGGGAGGCACTGGAGTTCGAGGCTACATAGGGAGGACGTCAGTGGCTGCCCCTGTTAAGGTCTCGTTTGGCGATTATGGAGGAGAAACCAAGAGAGAATCAACCCGCTCGTGGATTGAGTGAATCCCTGTCCTCCACCTAATCCCCATCCGCCTAAGTCAGCCGCCCACCCACGTTGATTAATCACGTTATTTAGGAACAGTTGGACCTTATTGGTTTGCCTCTACAATCGTCTACTGGTTCTCTGAAACTTTGAATTCTTAAATGATGTTTTGCCAGAAATACCTCTTAAATGTTCGCGATGTGATCTTGACAAGTGATTTAGCTTCGATACACTTGGTAAATTACTCCACAGCTTTCACAACATATTTGTAGTTTTCTTGAGCTATTAGTAGAGGTCCTACAATGTGCATATATATATAGTATATACCTTATCTTTGCAATGACCATGTTGGAGGAATAAGCTGCGAATTAATGTGTTGATGGAGCTCTTTGATGTGTATATTTTCTTTTAGCAAGCTTCACAATTTTTTACTGCTTAGTGCCCAAAAGCCTTGCCCGAAAGCTTTATTGGTGCATATAGGTTCACTTCCGGGATTTCTGTAGTGCCCCTAAACTCCGCTAGTGTTGTGTTAATTAGCAACTTTAATTTTCTTTGTGTTCGAAAATTAGTCATGGCGGCGACGACCGGCTGACTAATCTCAATGAGTGAAAGTGATGATTATATATAGGAAAAAGTCTAGATCACCCCTACCTATGAGGTTGGACTAGTAACCTCCAACCTATGAAACGGTCTATATCACCCATGAACTTTCCAAAACCGATCAAATTACCCCTAAAGCAAATTTGAAAAATCATAGTAAATCACAGAAAAATCATAAAATGGGAAATCCAATTGTGTTGGAATTCAAATGAGTATATCTACACAATAAACATATAATATGGTATGCTTTATTACATTTTTTTGTTGTAGCTTTAGATCTATGCTTTTCTTCATAGCTGTAAAAAAATATACTGAAGCATATCATATTATATGTTCACTGTGTAGATATACTCATTTGTAGTCCAACACAATTGAATTTTCTATTTTATGATTTTTCTGTTATTTACTATGATTTTTTCAAAATTGCTTTAGGGGAATTTGACCGGTTTTGGAAAGTTCGGGGGAGGGGGGAAAACAGAAATAGACCATTTCATAGGTTTGGGG
>OAMR01000044.1:2672842-2696624 GCA_900205405.1 Echinochloa crus-galli
AGCTCACAAAGCGGTCAGACCGGTTTCAAACCGGTCAGACCGGTTTCGGTCTGGATCAAGATTTCAAGTTCCTCCCAAGCAAGAATACCGTGTTAAGGAGAAGAAGGAGGATGTACAGCCCATGGATGATCCAAAAGGAGCCAAGGACAGAAGATTTGTGACAATTGGTGAGGTTCCAGTGGCTGTGCAAAATTCAACCAGAAAGCCGATATTTATTGGAGATTCGGCTCCTGTTCCAATTCAAAAGCCGATCATGGCTAATGATCATGAGGCTAGCAGTAGCAAGGGTCCTAAAAAGGTTTTCCAACCAAGGTGGTGTCCTTCCGGGCTAACTCATACGCAAAAAAGGAAGTTGCAACGCCTGCGAAACAAAGAAAAAAGGGAACATGAAGCTGAAAAACTAAGGGATGAACAGTTCAACAGATACAGGCCTATGATTCCTCAGACCAAGACATGGCAAGTTAAATCAGTTGTGCAGCCAGCAGCACAACCGGTCAGACCGGTTTCAGAATCCGGTCAGACCGATTTGGGGCAACCCGCCACAGAAGCGGTCAGACCGGTTTCCGAAACCGGTCAGACCGGTTTGGTGACAGATCACCAATGAAAATACAACTCCTACAATTCCTCCAGTGGTTGAAGATGAGGAGTTAGTTGACTTTGAGCCTTCTCCAGAGCATGACAATATGGAGGTCAACGTCGTCTATTTGTCTCCGGATTATTTTGTGGTGCGGAGGAAGAAATTGCTCATCTTCAGCTAGGACCTCGAGATGCTATATTTCAAAAGCAGTTGAAGAGAGAGTTATTGGAGCTGTTTTGAGTCAAGAGATTGATGCTAAGGAGTATGTGATTGCTTATATAAGCCGACGGCTCATTGATGCGGAAACGAGGTATACTTTCATTGAGAAGTTATGTTTGTCATTATATAATGCTTGTACTCAGTTGAGGCATTATTTATTATCTATTATGTCAAACCGATGTGATTAAACATATGCTACAAAAACCGATTGCTAGCGGAAGGATCGGTAAATGGGCTTATGCTTTAGTTGAATATGATTTGGCTTGTGAACCTTTAAAATCTATGAAAGGCCAAATTGTAGTTGATTTTATAGTTGAACATCGGATTAATGATACTTGTGAATTCGACGTCGGTTATATTGCTTGTACACCATTGAAATTATACTTTGATGGATCGGTTTGCAATGATGGGCAAGGAATTGGTGCTGTTCTTATGTCACCAACTGGTGCCATTTTTGAGTTCTCAAACCGATTGGAGGAAAAGCGAACCAATAATCAAGTTGAATACGAAGCTCTTCTATTCGGCTTGGAATTTTTGCAAGATATGGGAATAAAGCATGTTGAAGCCTTTGGTGATTCACTCCTGATAGTACAGCAAGTATCTAAGGTATGCCAATGTTATAATGGTTTACTAAATGCATATCTTGATAGATGCCTTGATATCATTGCTTCTTTTGATGAATTTACTATCAAAAATATTCCAAGAGAGGAAAATGGCAAGGCTAATACTCTGGATCAGAAAGCATCTGGTTATATGGTTGCAAAGAAATATTTCTATCTCCAAAAACCGATGCAATCAAAAGCCGAGGTGCAGGTTCTGGACGAACCGGTCCAACCGGTTTCTCAAACCGGTCTGACCGCCAGAACCGGTCTGACCGGTTTGGAAACCGGTCTGACCGCTTCGACTCCTGACAGCGGCAAAAATTCCTTGGATGATGCTAATAAATCCAAGGATGAAGATCAAAGGATCATCACTTAGCCGATTTAAAACTTGCTCTTGAGAGGATGCGACGGTATGGTTTGAAGAGGAATCCACTCAAATGTGCTTTTGGTGTTTCGGCTGGGAAGTTTCTTGGGTTTGTTATTCATGAAAATGGCATAGAGGTTGATCCCAAGAGAATCGAAGCAATGAAGAACGTTGAAGCTCCTACTTCCAAAAAGGATTTGCAAAAGTTTATAGGCAAGGTGAATTTCTTGAGAAGATTTATAATTAACTTGTCTGGAAAGGTTGATGCTTTTACTCCTTTACTTCGGCTAAAGAATGAAGCCGATTTTACTTGGGGGGCAAAACAACAAGAAGCTTTTGAGAAGATCAAAGAATACTTGTCTTCACCACCGGTGCTTAGGGCACCTAAGCGAGGAGTACCATTTAGACTTTATGTGGCGGCTGAAGATAGAACTATTGGAGCTGTTTTGACTCAAGAAATCGGCAACAAGGAGTATGTGATTGCTTATGTAAGCCGACGGCTCATCGATGCAGAAACAAGGTATACTTTCATTGAGAAGCTATGTTTATCCTTGTATCATGCTTGTACTCAATTGAGGCATTATTTATTATCTAGCTGTTGTATATTTGTCTTCTGATTATTATGTGATATCGGAGGAGGAGGTCTCTCATTTTCAACTTGGGCCTCGAGATGCCGTTTTTCAGAAGCCTAGTGAATCAGAGAATCATCTCAAGGCTTTATATATGAGAGGGCACATCAACGGGAAGCCAATTTCTCGTATGTTGGTTGATGGCGGAGCTATTGTAAATCTTATGCCATACTCTCTCTACAAGAAGATTGGCGGAAAAGACGAAGAATTGATCAAGACGAACATGACGGACAGTGGAGTTGGTGGAGGTGATCCCATTGGTACCAAGGGGGTGGCTTCTATGGATTTGACAGTCGGAAGCAAGACTATTGCTACGACTTTCTTCGTCTCCGAGGTGCAAGGTAACTTCAGTTTAATCCGTGGTCGAGATTGGATTCATGCAAATAAATGTATTCCATCTACCTTGCATCAATATTTCATCAGATTTAGCTTTTGCGGGCTTACGATCTCATTTCAAGGAAAAGCTAGAGGGTTCTGATTTTCTTACTATTAATCACTTGCAAATGAAGGCTATGAGTCTAGAGCTTAAGTTTAAAAATTCAAAAGAATCTGCTAAACCTCATCGTTCGAATGTGCATATTATTGATAATGATTCTGATAGTTCGGACGATGATAAAGAAATTTATGCCGCTGAATTTGTTTGGTCATCAAAAAGTAAACCCGGTTCTTGTCCTTCATTGAAGCCGATTCAGAAAAATCGGCAAGAAGAAAAATTTACTTTTGATGTAGCCAAATGTGATCGTGTTTTTGATGAATTGCTTAAGAATGGCTTTGTTAAACTTTCTCATGCAATTCCACCAGCCGATCAATTGAAAAATCGTGCATATTGCAAGTGGCATAATTCTTTTTCTCATGCAACGAATGATTGCAATGTTTTTCGACGACAGGTACAATCGGCCCTTAATGAAGGTCGATTAGTGCTAGCTGAAATGCAAGTTGATAAGGCTCCTTTCCCTGTTCATACCTTGGATGTAAACACCAAGATGCTCAATTTCAAACGGAAAATTAAATTTAAATCCACCAAATGAGTCCTCCACCATATGAATAAGCGTTGGGGTCCTTCCTTTAGTATTGTCTTCTTTTTATTTCATTTTATTCCTGCACAACTCATGCAAAGCATCATATCCAAATTTCTATTGTCATTAATCACCAAAATAGATTAAATGCCTAGATGCAAAGCAGTGGTGTTATTGTGGAAGTGTATATTGATGATATTGTAGTTAAATCGTGTAAGTGGCATAATTCCTTTTCTCACGCAACGAATGATTGCAATGTTTTTCGACGACAGGTACAATCGGCCCTTAATGAAGGTCGATTGGTGCTAGCTGAAATGCAAGTTGATAAGGCCCCTTTCCCTGTTCATACCTTGGATGTAAACACCAAGATGCTCAATTTCAAACGGAAAATTAAATTTAAATCCACCAATTGAGTCCTCCACCATATGAATAAGCGTTGGGGTCCTTCCTTTATTATTGTCTTCCTTTTATTTCATTTTATTCCTGCACAACTCATGCAAAGCATCATATCCAAATTTCTATTGCCATTAATCACCAAAATAGATTAAATGCCTAGATGCAAAGCAGTGGTGTTATTGTGGAAGTGTATATTGATGATATTGTAGTTAAATCGTGTAAGTGGCATAATTCCTTTTCTCACGCAACGAATGATTGCAATGTTTTTCGACGACAGGTACAATCGGCCCTTAATGAAGGTAGATTGGTGCTCGCTGAAATGCAAGTTGACAAAGCTCCTTTCCCTGTTCATACCTTAGATGTGAACACCAAGATGCTGATTCGGCCGGAACAAGCCGATGGAGCTAAAGGGAAGAACGTGGTGATTGGAGATCCAAGGCCGGAAATAGTTAATGACAAAGTTCCGGCCAGAACAGTGATGATTGGGAGGACTCTTGATGGTAAAGAGTCTTTGAAAATTACAATTAATACATCAAGACCCGGGGGACAAGGAAGCTCTTTGGTGCAAATAAGCATGTATTACAGTATAGTTATGTTCCCTACGGATGTTCATGTGAATTTGTTCCTTGCTGTGTTTTGTAAATCACTCCCCTAGAACTAGGAGCGCCGAGCTTGAATACGTACAATTCACCACTGCCTTCTCTTTTCTTTCATTTGGGCGTACTGTGATCTTGAGAAGTAAAAAATCCATTTTACACCCTCTAACTATCACAAAAATCCGATTTTCAATCTTGAACAAGAAAAAAAACAGGATAACAAAGGCCATCTAACTGTCAAAACCGTGCAAATCTAGCCCTTAGGGTGGTTTCGAAGGTGGTTTTCCATTTTGTTAAAATTAAAAATATTCAAATTTAAACTAAAAAATTCATAAGCAATTCATTTTAAGTCAAAAAATACAAAATCGATAGCAAAAGTTTTCTACAAATGTAACCTATCTATTGTCAGTTAATCGGATCATTTTTTTTATGTCCATAGTATTTGGTTGCTTATAGTTATGCCCATTATTTTTAAATAATTAAGATTTAAATAGAGCAATAATAGATAGGTTACATTTTTAGAAATTTTTTATACTGTTTTCATATTTTTCTGATTTAAATTGAATTAGTTTTGATTTTTTAGATCTAATTGGATTTTTTAAATTCTTTACAAAATATAGACCCACCTTCGAAACCACCCTAAGGGCTAAATTTACACGGTTTGGACAGTTGGATGGCCTTTGTTATCTGGTTTTTATAGTTTAAGGTTGAAGTTGAATACAGGGCCTTTCTGAACATGTGGCTGTGTGTTGACGCAAAATCGGCTTCTCACGCCAAGCACACAGCAAGCCGAATCAGCTGGCTTCACACGTGCCCGATCGTCTGAATCCTGTAAGCGTGCCAGTCAATTTTCTCTGAAACTGACAAAGGAAGAAAAAATGTTTAGATATAAAACCTGGAACATGCCGGATGATACCAGACAGTTCCATCTCTACGGCTTGCAAGGCCAATCTTGATCGGCATATAGCTATGAACAAGCTATCTGTCGGCAATACAGGCACTCACAGCATATTCGGCAGAGCGCGTAAGAAAGCATACTGCCGACCGCATGACGTCATCATGATGAAAGATCGGTATTTTAATTAAGCGACACGTTGTAGCATGTAACCATAACCGATTATCATAACGCGACGAAATAAATAAAAGGGTGAAAGCACGATCGTAAATCTCTAATAAACAAGAATGCATAGGTTTAAAAGCACTAGTCTACCGCATGTCTAGGTACCCTTGAACCCGTCAAGCGTAAAATCAAACAAGTTCATCCATCGCATGATACAACTTGTTTAAAATCACACCACCAACCACGAATAGATCAATCCACCGCATGATATACTCTAAACGTGGAAGGCTAGAAGCATTCATTATTTAAAACAAAGTTACGAACACGTTTTCACTCATTGAGGGACTGCCGAATACGGCTAGATAGCCGATTCGGGTTCCATGAAGAAGGAACAAGCCTCGTCGATGTTGATAGACCTATCAGATCGATTTCGAGCTCTAATCCACCGGATGATTAGTTCTAAAACGACCCAAAAACCTGCATCTACCGCATGATACCCGGCTCTGTCAAGATCCATACAAAATCAACGATTTTGAACCCGCGACACGTGGCAATCTAGATTGGTTCGAATTCGGCTATGTAAGGTAACGTGCTCATGTCTTGCGATGAATCAAAACCGAACCTAACCAATCTAGACTGGGCAAAAAGGGTGTTATATGAATTAAACATAAAGTAAAACTCAAATAACATAAGGTAACTTAATGAATCTATTAGATCTCTACCAAAATCTAATAGAGCCGATAACTTGCTTCAAGCTAAACCTTAGCCTACCGCATGACTCATGATCTAACACAGAAGCCTTCTTGAACCAAGCTTAAATCCACCGCATGATATTAAGCATGATACAAGGTTGTCGATACTTACGGAGGTCGACGGATCGATGGTTCCTCTCGAAGATTTCGACGACACGAAATCCAAACCGGTCTGACCGGTTCTTGAAAGCGGTCTGACCGGTTCTTGAAAGCGGTCTGACCGGTTTTACTTGGTTGACCTGTCTGCTCCATTAATTACAGCAAGTAATTTAACCGATTCTCCATCGGCTTTAATGTAGCAGGAACAAAACCATCCTTAGTGCAACTGATAAGCTCATAGTCAGTCAAATCCATACCGACAAACACTTGATGTTTTCATTAGCACTAATAGAATCGGAATCGGCCATTGCAACAAAGGAAGAAGTGTCACCATTCACAACTTCAACTTCATCACCGATCCACTAAATAAGGCATTGATGCAAGGTAGATGGTACGCATTGATTTGCATGAATCCAATCACGACCAAGAATTAAACTAAAGTTACCTTGCTGTTGACGCAAAATCGGCTTTTCACGCCAAGCACACAGCAAGCCGAATTAGCTGGCTTCACACGTGCCCGATCGTCTGAATCCTGTAAGCGTGCCAGTCAATTTTCCCTAAAACTGACAAAGGAAGAAAAAATGTTAGATATAAAACCTGAATGAATGTACAAAAATACATGACACAGTCCCTGCCCCTCTGGCTAGAGCAATTGTATATAACATCGCTGGCCCAATATCTATTCTGGGGCATCACTCTCCTTCTTTGGCTCAAATAATGTCCAGGCCTGCCAGTCTGGATCCAATTCTTGCTGCACCACCTTCTGCCAAGAGGAAAACATCTTCTCTAACTGCCCCTTCGGCTATAAAGAAGAAAAGAACAAGCAGCAAAAGAATTGCTCAGGTCAGATATCTCCTTCCTCGAGTAAAATGCTAATTTCATTCTGCTCACTTCTACTCCTTTATGATTTCAGGCCAAATCACAACAATTGGCCATTAGCACAGAACCTGCCGATGCTTCAGTGATTGGTAAAATTTCTCACTATTTTGTCTTTAAAGTTCCTCTCCATCGGCATTGATTCTTTTTCAGTCTCAGAGCAAATCTCATTGGACCCAATCTTGGAGAGCTCTTCTTCTCATCAAGAACCAGCTTCAGCTTCACCTGATGTTCCTCAGCCAGAAGCCTCTTCCCCACCAAAAGATCTTCCAAGCTCTCCTCAGCATGACATACAAGAATCTTTGCCTGAGCTCGAGCTGCCCTCTCTCTCCATCCAAGAGATCAGGAATGAGGTAGAGATAATTACCCAGTCTTCCCAGTTCTTTATTCAATGGATAATCATTAATTCGGCAATATCTCTTTCCAGGAGAAAATAACTTCATCACCCAGCTACTCATTTCCTTTGGATGATCTTGTTGCCGAACAAGCAGAGGAAATTTCTTCTAATCAGGCTTTATCAGAAGAAACCCAGGCAAAACTAAAGGAAATCTTCTCCTTTCTGCACAAAGACATCCAGGATCAAGTCAAGGATGCTGATCTTCTGAGAGATATGCTCGAGCCCATTGAACAAAACCTTCCTGTTGATATTCAAGCTTCTTTGGAACCAATCTCTCAATTGGATCAACAATTTGCTGCAGTCAGACAGGTTCTGAAAAGTCAATCTTTACAACCAGCTTTAGAACAAAGAAGAGCCATAGCTAAGCAATCCTTGAAAGATCTGTATATTCAAGCTCAGAGTAATAAAGAATTGTCAGCTAGACTGCAGCCAGCACTTGATCTGAAGAAGGCCAGAAAAGCTGAACTAGAAGCTGAATTGAGGACTCTGTCAACCGAAATCGAAGCTGACGAGAAGAAGTTAGCCGAACTCCCTGATCTGACAGAGAAGATACGAAAGGAAGCATCGGCAATTCTAACTGAAGATAAACAGCTCAAAACGAAGCTCTCTGCTCTGATAAAAACCCAAGAAGCAGGCCAAAATCTTTTGGAGACCATTAATAGAATGATATCTGATGCTAAAGATGTAATCTCCAAGTACTTGGGTGTGTAGTTGTATCGAATATTTAATTAGCCGAATGTCTTACCAACTTTGTAGTCTCACCAATCTTTGCTTTCTTCCTCGCTTTATTGTGAACAACACATTCGGCAAAGCTTAGTCGTAACAGCGTCAGACCCGAAAAACGACCTAACACAACACAGCCGAATCCAATTCAGTAGAACCGAACCCGATTCGGCATGAATCCCAAACGACACGGCAACTGCTCGGTTCGTGGGGCTTTCCACCTTCCGAATTTTTGGGATGCGCGCCACGATCTCCGACCACGATCTCCTCTGCGGGTTCTATAAATAAACACCCAGGTAGCCCACAGTTTTCACCAAGTTCTTCGTCTTCCAAGTTCTTGCCGGCCCAAGTCATTCTTTTCCCCATCCACAGTAACTCCGAGGAACTTCCAATGGCCGACAACAACAGGAGGCGCCCGGCCGCCGATGAGGCCGAAGGGAGTCGCGGTGGTGCTCGCCGGAGGTAAAGATTGTCTGCTTGCTTCTCTCTGTTCTTCTCGAGATTTGCCCTCTCCTTGACGAATCTCTTTGTTTTTTCAGGGTAATCCAATGGATTGTCGCCGCTGGTGCGCCAGTTGCGGCTCTAGCCACTGCTCCTGCGGCATCCAGCTCTTCGAGTTCGTCCAATCGGACTCTCTCGTCGGACGACTTCCGCTACACGGACGGCGATGCTCGCCGATTCAAAGCGGAGCGTGACGACACTCGCCGCGAGTTGGAGGTCATCTCCAAGCAAGCCGGGATTGCTGACCTTGAATGGCAGCACGAGCGCAAGCAGCTGCTCGAAGTCATTGATGGTGAGTCCTGCAATCTGCTCAATTTCAACCTCGTCTTCCAAATGATATTAATCTGTTATCCCCTTGTAACCTTGCAGCGCGTGATGCTGAACTTGATCGACTGAAGGCGCTGGTGGAGGAGCTGGCGGACAAGGTGAACGCCCAAGGGGACACACCCGAGGCACGCCTTGGTGCGGTGGCAGGCCGTGTCGACGAGGTGGCCTCCCATGGCGTTCGCCTGGGCGTCGCTACGGGTCTCGTTGCCATGTCGACGCACACCGGCACTGACTATTCCAGGATGCCGGTTGGTTTCGCCAACAGCAACCCAGAAGAAATCGATGACATTGACGCCTCTATTGATCGTCTTGATGGCCATGGTGCTGCCATTGCCGATTCCATTCATCCCCAGTCTGTTTTGAACAGGCTCTTCCAGTAGTTTGTACTAGGGATTTATGGAATTTCGGCAATAAAACTTATCTTTTGTGATCTTGCATGAACATCTGATGTAGTATATTTTTGTGCTAAGGGCAATACATTCAGTACTGGCCATTTTTCTTTTCCTCCAATGTCTCTGTCAATTTCCTTCTAAAGACGATTTCTTCCCGAATATCGGCTGTTCGGCAATTTAATATATCAATCACCGATCGATTTCAATACTGGGATAATACCTCTTCAAATATCTTCCATTTATAGCAGAAGCAAATTCTTCTCCCAATAATGTCTTCAAAATATATGCATTTCCAGGCACACATCTAACCACTCTGAAAGGACCTTCCCAATTTGGAGACCATTTGCCGAATGCTGCATATTTGGTTCCAATCGGCAATATCGCTTTCCAAACCAAATCTCCTTCTGCAAATTGCCTGACTTTTACCTTCTTGTTGTAATATTTGGCAACTCGCATCTTATTTTTCTCAATATTTTCCAAGGCTTTGAGACGAATCATATGCAAATCTTCTAATTCGTCCATCATTAAGTCACTGTAATCTTTAGAACTTAAATCTTTCTGCAACTGTACTCTCCTTGACTCTGTTTGTAATTCCCATGGTAAAATGGCATGATGTCCATACACTAGTTCATAAGGAGACGTTTTTGTAGCCCCATGAGGAGCCATTCGGTAAGCCCACAATGCTTCATTGAGTACCGAATGCCACCTTCTTGGCTTTTGATCAATTTTCTTCTGTATGATTTTAATCATGATCTTGTTGGAAGCTTCTGCCTGACCATTAGCTTGAGCATAATAAGGAGAAGAATTTAATAACTTAATTCCCATACTTTCAGCAAAGTCTCTGAATTCAGAGGATGTAAATTGAGTCCCTTGATCTGTAGTAATTGTTTGGGGAATGCCAAATCTATAAATGATATGCTCTTTGACAAAACTAACCATATTCTCTGATGTCACTTTCTTCAATGGAATTGCCTCGACCCACTTGGTGAAATAATCAGTGGCCAAAAGTACAAATTTATGCCCCTTGCTAGATGGAGGGTTTATTTGGCCAATCAAATCCATTCCCCATCCTCTGAATGGCCATGGTTTAATAATAGGATTCAGTGCTGATGCTGGAACTCTTTGAATATTTCCAAATTTCTGACATTCTTGACATCCCTTGTAATATTCAAAGCAATCTTCCAAAATTGTCGGCCAATAATACCCAGTTCTTCTAATAACCCACTTCATTCGGTAGGCCGACTGGTGTGCTCCACACAATCCATCATGAACCTCACTTATTAATTTCTTTGCTTCTTCTTGATTCAAGCAATGCAGCAATACCCCATCCAAAGATTTATAATATAAACTTCCATCAAGAAGAACAAATTTTATAGCTTTATACCTGAGCTTTCTAGAGACCTTTTGAGATGGATCTTTTAAATAATCAGCAATTTCTTTCCTCCAATCATCTTCTGTCAGATTATTCTCACAGGCAAAAACATCATTAGTAAATATTTCTTGATTTTTCCTGTAACCCGAAGCACTTTGGGCCAACCTGTTTGCTTCCTCATTTTCCCCTCTAGGAATATGCTGCAAAGTTACTGATTGAAAGCTCTCCAAGATTTCTTTGCACTCTTCATAGTAAGTTCTTAGCGCATCTTATCTTTGTTTCACTGTCTGTGACCCATTCGGCAAAGCTGACTGTAATGAATTTCGTTGTCCAAAGCCTATTCGGCAAAACTGACTGTGATAAGCATGTCATAGCCGAATTTTACCTGGTCAAACCGAATATGACTCAGCATGAATCCCAAACGACACGGCAACTGCTCGGTTCGTGGGGCTTTCCACCTTTCGAATTTTTGGGATGCGCGCCACGATCCCGGACCACGATCTCCTCTGCGGGTTCTATAAATAAACATATCGAGTGCCGCTATCTCTTCATCAAGTCTTTCACCTTCCTAGCCTCTGCCGGTCTCGAGCTCTTCTCTCCCCAAAGCACAGTAACTTCCAAGAAAACCCTAATGGCCAACGGGAGGCGTCCGGCCGCCGACGAAGCTGAGGGGAGCCGCGCCGGCGCTCGTCGGAGGTAAAGATTGTCTTCTACTCATCCCTTTTTTGTTTTTTCAGGATTTAATTCCCTTTCGCCACAAATTTCTTCGCTTTCTCAGGGTAATCCAATGGATCTCCACCAATGCTGCTCCAGCCGCAGCTCCTGCTTCGCCTCCAGCCGCGGCCCCTGCTGCGGCATCCGATTCTTCGAGTTCGTCCAATCGAACTCTGGAGCCGGATGACTTTCGCTATTCAGATAGCGATGCTCGTCGCTTCAAGCAAGAGCGCGACGAGACGTGCCACGACTCCACGAGTTGGAGGTCGTCTCCAAGCAAGCCGGGATCGCGGATCTCGAATGGCAGCACGAGCGTAAGCAACTGCTCGAAGTCATCGACGGTAAGTTCCGTAACCTACTCAATCCCAATCTCATCTTCAGTCGATGTTGATTTATTTCTATCTTGTAACCTTGCAGAGCGTGATGCTGAGCTTAAACGGCTGAAGGCGCTGGTAGAGGAGCTAGCGAACAAGGTGAACGCTCCTGGAGAGACGCCAGAGGCTCGCCTCGGTGCTGTAGCAGGTCGAGTCGACGAGGTGGCTCTTCATGGCGTTCGCCTGGGTGCTGCTGTGGGCCTCGTCGCTATGTCAACGCATACCGGCCGCGACTACTCCATACTTCCGGCCGGTTTCGCCGACGGCAACCCGGAAGACGTCGATGATTCATCTTTACCTTTATTATTTCAGGCTCGATCACAGCAATCAGCAACCGCTACAGATTCTGCCGATGCTCTACTGACTGGTATGAAAATGCTTCACCATTATATTTACCTTTTCATTGGTATTTTTTTCCTTTTAACTGCGGCAACAACTTTAATGGGCCAAATATTGGAGAATCTTTCCCCTCATCATGATCCAGCTCCAGCTTCACCAGTTCTTCAATTAGAAGCTGCACCTTCACCAAGGAACTCCCCAATTTCTCCTCAGCACAATACACAAGATCCTTCCACTGAGCTTGAGAGACCTCCTTCTCCTATTCAGGATATCGGAAATGATGTAAATATGGTCATCCCTTCTTGTTTATTTTTTCTCAACAAATTATCATTGATTCAACAATCTTTTTTTTTCTCCCAGGAAAAACCTGCTTCATCACTCAGCTATTCCTTTGCTGTGGATGAATTCAATATTGAACAAGGAGAAGAAACATCGTCCAGTCAAGCTCCATCAGAGAGAATTCAGGCAAAATGGAAGGACATTCTCTCCTTGCTGCACAGAGATATTCAAGACCAAGTCAAGGACACTGATCTCCTGAGGGATAGAACTGGGACAAACTCTGCATTTCCCATTGTCTGGAATTATCTCTAGCCGAAACTCCCAGAAATGAAAACCTCCTGATTGCAGCTTGCCACTTTTGGTCCAATGGAGCAAATGCCTTCTTCTTTGGTCATGGACCAATGTCTCCTACCTTGGCCGATGTTTACCTGATGACCGGCCTGAATATCACAGAAGCTGTGCATCCATACAAGTACAAGGGCTCCTCCAAACAGACAGGAGTAAAGACAGGAGTTGGATACAAGAAGTATATTCAGAATTACATGTCTGATGGTCCCTTGTCTGATGTTGAGTACAGGGCCTTTCTGAATATGTGGCTGTGCAGATTCATCTTTTGTGGCAAAGCTAATGAGCCAACTCTGAACCACATCGTGATGGCTGAAGACCTGGC
Organism: Echinochloa crus-galli; assembly: GCA_900205405.1. Lineage (NCBI taxonomy): Eukaryota > Viridiplantae > Streptophyta > Magnoliopsida > Poales > Poaceae > Echinochloa > Echinochloa crus-galli. The sequence continues at coordinate 2,686,117 of OAMR01000044.1, forward strand.
TGCTGGCACACTCATCCCTCTGGGAAAATATTTGCTGGGAAGTGTTTACCATATGCTTCATCAAACCACTCGCCTGATGCATACCAATAAGAAAATTTCTTGTGTTAATGGTCCCTGGTGGTTTGTTCAGATGTGGCTGCAGCTGTACATGCATCAAATCGTTTCAGTTGATATCAACAGCCTGTCTTTTCCTTCAGTCAACTATAGGGAAGGGGAACCCCAAAGCACTAAAGGCTGTCAAACCTATGGAGAAGCTGCCTCCACTGTATCTGTAGATAAGAATATTGGTGAACTCTTTGAGCTTTTCTCCAAAGGCTTTGCTGATCCTCTTTGGTTCCCTTATTCTGACAATGACAATCTTACTCTCCCTTGTGAGTTTAGTTTTGAAATTGGATGTACAGATGCACAATCCACAGCCATTTTTAATTCTTTCATTCGGCCCTGTATTCTGCCAGCCGAATTTTGTGGAGGAAGGTTGGTTCAGAGTACCTTTGAGTACTATCAGCCGAATATGATGGCTAGGCAATTAGGCTGTGGCCAAGTGCCACCAAGATTATTTCTCCATGAATTCCTCAAGCCTAGGGAGATTGTCACAGACTCCACTGAGACAAGAAGGATTTTTGACTACAGATGCTGCACATCCATTTATAGACCTGAACCTTTTGTGCCAATAACATCTGCTCATCCTTCTTTCACCGTCTGGTGGCAAGAATTCCATGATCACATCTTCAACATGCCAATTCATCCCTTCTGCCTTGAGTTGATGCCTGACTATCAGCCAAATTCAGAGGTAATGTTGTTCAATCATTATCTGGCTTTAATAACAATTCTGCTTTTATTATAACTCTGTTATTTTGTAGGACATAGCACCTGCCCCTCTTGCCAGGGCTATTCAATACAAGATTGCAGGCCCAATATCTGCTTTAGGGTGTCAATCCCTTTCCTTGGCTCAGTTGATGTCCAGACAGGCCAATCTAGATCCAATTATTACCAGGCCATCTTTTGCCAAGAGAAAAACCCCTTCTTTGCCTGCTCCTTCAGCTCCTAAGAAGAAAAGAACAACCAACAGAAAACTCATTCAGGTTATAGTCTCTTCCCTTAAATACAATGCTTCTTTTGTCATGCTCATCCCTTTTTCAGGTTACAAAATCCCGACCGCAGAATGCCTTTGCCGAACGCCCTTGAAGACAAGCTTTCCTTTCCGAACGATATCTTTTACTAATCCCGACCCACATGTCAGTCTCTTTCTGGTGCCAAACTTTTGTGTTAACAGTGCTTACATAGACGGGGAATTATATGTTTTCCTTTTATCTGTTAAAAATCCTCCATCTCTAGACTCATGACCTGACAGGAAATATTTGCTGATAATAGATGGTGAACACAAGGAGGAACGCAAGATTGCGGTCCAATATCTGCTTTGGGGCATCAATCCTCTACTTTGGCTCAACTGATGTCTAGGCAGGCTACTTTAGACCCCATCCTTGTCATGCAACTTCTGCCAAGAGGAAGACCTCTTCTTTACCTGCCCCTTCAATTGTGAAAAGAAAAAAGAACAAGCAAAAAAGTTGCTCAGGTCAAAAACTCTCCTCTTTCAAGTGTAATGTACCTTTTATCTTGCTCATCTTCTATTTCTGTGATCTCAGGTCCAAACACAGCAGGCAACAGCCACTACAGATTCTGCCGATGCTCCACAACTGGTATAAACTTTACTATCTCATTCATTCTTTTTCATCGGCATTTATTCTCTTTTAGTTGCAGCGATAAATCTCAATGGATCAAATATTGGAAAGCCCTCCTTCTCATCATGATTCGGCTCCAGCTTCACCACTTCCTCAATTAGAAGCTGCACCTTCACCAAGGCACTCCCCAATCTCTCATCAGCATGATGTGCAGGGCCCTTCTACTGAACCCGAGAAATCTCCTTCTCCTATTCAGGAAGCCAGAACAGAGGTAAATAAAGTCATCCAATCTTCTCAATTCCCAATAAATCATTATCAATTCATCAAGAATTTCTTTTTCAGGAGAAATCTGCTTCAACATCCAGTTATTCATTTGCCTTGGATGACCTAGTTGTTGAACAAGGAGAGGAAACATCTTCTGGTCGAGCTCTATCAGAAAGAAATCAATCAAAACTGAAGACATTCTCTCCTTGCTGCAAAAAGATATTCAAGACCAAGTCAAGGATGCTGATCTTCTAAGGGATGTGCTGGATTCCATTGATCAAGATCTCCCTGCTGATATCAAGACTTCTTTGGATCCAGTTTCAAATGGAGATCATTATCGCAGTGAAGCAAGCTCTGAAGAATCAATCTGCTCAACCAGCCTTGGAGCAAAGAGGACTTCAGTCAAGCAATCTGTGAAAGATTTGCACCTTCAAGCCCAGAGCAACAAAGAGCTTCTAGCCAAACTGCAACCTGCTCTTGAATTGAAGAAAGCTAGAAAAGCTGAGCTAGAGGCTGAATTGAGAAATTTATCAGCCGAAATTGAGGCTGATGAGAAGCAGATGGCCGAACTTCCTGAATTGGCAAAGAAAATTCGAAAGGAAGCTTCAGCGGCTTGAATGAAGAAAAGCAGCTCAAGACCAAACTTTCTGCCCTAGCTCAGACCCAAGAGGCTGACAAGAAGCTGCTGGAGGACATTAGCAGTATGATTTTGAATGCAAAAATGTAATCTCTAGATACTTGGGTGTATAATTGTAACAAACAGCTGCTAGCCGAATGCTTGATTAACTCTGTGGCCTTTTACCTTTTACTTCTGCTTTGTTTCATTGTGAATGACTCATTCGGCAACGCTGGCTTCTATAGTGTTAGTCCCGAAAAACTCAGTACAGCCGAATCTGATCAACCGAATGTGACATCAGCATGAATCCAAACGACATGGAAACCGCTTGGTTCGTGGGCTTTCCACCTTCCGAATTTTTGGGATGCGCGCCACGATCTCTGGCCACGATTTCCTCTGCGGGTTCTATAAATAAACATATCGAGTGCCGCTAACTTCTCACCAAGTCTTTCGCCTTCTCCGTCTGCCAGTTCGAGTTCTTCCTCTCCCCAAGCACAGTAAACTTCAAGAAAACCCCAATGGCCAACGGAAGGCGACCGGCCGCTGATGAGCCCGAAGGAAGCCGCGCCGGCGCTCGCCGCAGGTGATGACTGTCTCTCCTTTTCCTCTCAAGATTTTGCCCTTTTTCTGACAAATCTCTTCGTTTTTTCAGGCTAATCCAATGGAACCCGTCGCTGCTCCGGCGCGGCTCCTGTGCGGTTCCAGCCGTGGCTCCTGCGGCTCCTGCTGCGGCGTCCGATTCCTCCAGTTCGTCCAATCGAACTCTTGAATCGGACATCCAACCGAACTCTTGAATCGGATGATCTTCGCTATTCAGATAGCGATGCTCTCGGTTCAGGAGGGAGCGCGACGAATCTCGCCATGAGCTGGAGGTCATCTCCAAGCAAGCTGGGATCGCGGACCTCGAGTGGCAACACCAGCGGAAGCAGTTGCTTGAAGCCATCGACGGTGAGTCTTGCAATCTGCTCAACTTCAATCTGTTTCAAATGATATTAATCTGTTGCCCTTTGTAACTTCGCAGATCGTGACGCCGAGCTCAATCGGCTGAAGGCGCTGGTGGAGGAGCTGGCGAACAAGGTGAACGCCCAAGGGGACACACCCGAGGCTCGCCTTGGTGCGGTGGCAGGCCGCGTCGACGAGGTGGCCCTCCATGGCGTTCGCCTGGGTGCCGCCGTGGGCTTAGTTGCCATGTCGACCCGCACCGGCACTAACTATTCCAGGATGCCGGTCGGTTTCGCCAACGGCAATCCAGAAGACATCGACGACATTGAAGCTCCATTGATCGTCTTGATGGCCATGGCGCTGCCATTGCCGATTCCATCCATCCCCAGTCTGTCTTAAACAGGCTCTTCCAGTAGTTTGTACTAGGGATTTATGGAATTTCGGCAATAAAACTTATCTTTTGCATCCCTTTTGTGATAAACTTGTTGAGCTTATGATGTACTTTTGTGTGCGCTAAGGGCAATATACTCTAGTATTGGCCATTTTCCTTTTGTTGGAATTTTTTCTCTGAAGGCGGCTTCTTCCCGAATGCCGGCTATTTGACATTTGATTCTTCATCAGCGATCAATTTCAATGCTAGGATAATATTTCTTCAAATATCTTCCATTTATGGCAGCAGTGAATTCTTCCCCCAGTAAAGTTTTCAAAATGTATGCATTTCCAGGCACGCATCTAACCACTCTGAAAGGACCTTCCCAATTTGGGGACCATTTACCGAATGCACTGTATTTAGTACCAATCGGCAATAATGCTTTCCAAACTAAATCTCCTTCTGCAAATTGCTTAACTTTCACTCTCTTATTGTAATATTTAGCAATCCGCACCTTATTTTTCTCAATATTTTCCAAGGCCTTGAGACGAATCATATGTAGATCTTCTAATTCATCCATCATTAAATCATTATAATCTTTAGAACTTAAATCCTTCTGCAATTTTATCCTTCTTGAATCTGATTGCACTTCCCATGGCAAAACAGCATGATGTCCATATACCAATTCATAAGGAGACGTTTTTGTAGACCCATGAGGGGCCATTCGGTAAGCCCACAATGCTTCATTGAGTACCGAATGCCACTTCCTTGGCTTCTGATCAATTTTCTTTTGTATAATTTTAATCATAATTTTGTTAGAAGCCTCTGCCTGTCCGTTAGCTTGGGCATAATAAGGAGAAGAATTCAACAATTTGATCCCCATACTTTCAGCAAAATCTCTGAATTCTGAAGATGTAAACTGAGTCCCTTGATCTGTGGTAATTGTCTGAGGAATTCCAAATCTGTAAATGATGTGCTCTTTGACAAATTCAATCATATTTTCTGATGCCACCTTTCTCAATGGAATCGCCTCAACCCACTTAGTGAAATAATCTGTTGCTAAAAGTACAAACTTATGCCCCTTGCTCGATGGAGGATTTATTTGGCCAATCAAATCTATTCCCCATCCTCTGAATGGCCATGGCTTGATAATAGGGTTCAGAGCCGATGCTGGAACTCTCTGAATGTTTCCAAATTTCTGACAGTCTTGACATCCCTTGTAATATTCAAAGCAATCTTCCAACATTGTCGGCCAATAATAACCAGTTCTTCTAATAACCCACTTCATTCGGTAAGCTGACTGGTGTGCTCCACACAATCCATCATGTACCTCGCTTACCAGTTTCTTTGCTTCTTCTTGGTTTAAGCAACGTAATAACACCCCATCCAGAGATTTATAATACAAATCTTTATCAAGAAGAACAAATTTTATAGCTTTATACCTGAGCCTTCTAGAAACTTTCTGGGATGGATTCTCCAAATAATCAGCAATTTCCTTTCTCCAATCACCTTCTGCCAGATTATTCCCGAAAGCATAGTCATCAGTGGCAAACACTTCTTGATTTTCTCTGTAACCCGATGCACTTTGAGCCAATCTGTTTGCTTCTTCGTTATCTCCTCTAGGAATGTGTTGTAGAATTACTGATTGAAAGCCCTTCAATATTTGTTTGCATTCTTCATAGTAATTCCTTAGGATATCATTTTTGCATTCATATTCACCATTCAATTGTTTTATAACTAGCTCTGAATCTCCAAAAATTTCGACTGCAATAGCCCTTGCTTCTTTCAAATATTGGAGCCCTTTGAGTAATGCCTCATACTCAGCCTGATTATTAGTGACAATAGACTGTATGGGAATAGCAAACTCAAAAATTTCTCCTTTGGGTGAGATTAATAAAATACCTGCTCCACCACCTTTGTTACATGAAGATCCATCAAAGAATAACACCCAAGGAGTAATTTCAAGCAGACTAATTGATGAATCATGATGTTCAGTAATAAAATCAGCAATAATCTGCCCCTTGACAGCTTTTACCGATTCAAACCTCAACTCAAATTCAGATAAGGCTAAAATCCATTTGCCAATCCTTCCATTTAAAATTGGCATAGACAACATGTGCTTAATCACATCAAATTTTGAATATACAACACATTCGGCATTTAACAAGTAGTGCCGAAATTTTGTACATGAGTAATAAACACATAAGCAAAGCTTCTCTGCAGCCGAATATCTTGTTTCGGGATCTAGCAATTTTCGGCTAAGGTATGCAACCACTCTTTCTTTCCCTTCAAACTCTTGTATGAGGGCCGATCCAATAGTTTGGGCATCGGCCGCCACGTACAACTTGAAAGGCTTGTTCAATTGTGGAGGTACCAATACTGGTGGCTCCTTCATGTATTCCTTGATCTCATCGAAAGCCTTTTGTTGTTCGTCACCCCATACAAACTTTTGATCTTTTTTGACTTTCAGTAGTGAAGAAAAGGGTAACACCTTCTGTGACAAATTTGATATGAATCTTCTCACAAAATTTATCTTGCCGAGTAATGATTGCAACTCTTTAAGATTAGTTGGAGGAACAATTTCATCAATCGCTTTCATGTTCTTCTTGCCAACTCCTATTCCTCCTTCATGTATCAAAAAACCCAGAAACTCTCCAGTCGAAACTCCAAAAGCACAATTATTCGGGTTCATCTTAAGCCCATGTCTTCTAGTGCACTCTAAAGTTTTTCTTATGTCAGCTAAATGTGATTCATGATCCATTGACTTAATCACAACATCATCAATATATATCTCCACAATCTTGCCGATCAACTCATGAAAAATATAATTCATAGCCCTTTGATAAGTTGCACCAGCATTTTTTAATCCAAATGTCATGACAACCCACTCAAACAACCCTATATGTCCAGGACATCTGAAAGCTGTCTTTACTATATCCTCTAATGCCATAAAAATTTGATTGTATCCTGCATTGCCATCCATAAAACTGAGTACTTTATATCCAGCAGCAGCATCAACTAATGAGTCAGCAATTGGCATTGGATATCCATCCATGGGTGTAGCCCTGTTCAAATCTCTAAAATCTATGCAAACCCTCATTTTTCCATTTTTCTTATAGACAGGAACAATATTAGAGATCCAATCCGCATATTTGCATGGCCGAATGAAATTTGCATCTAGTAATCTTTCAATCTCCTTTTTCACATCGGCCAACACTTCTTCCTTGTAGATTTTTCGGGGTGGCTGTTTGTAAGGTTTATAACCAGGCTTGATCGGCAACCGATGCTCAACAATAGAACGGTCCAAACCAGGCATCTCCGAATAATCCCAAGCAAAACAGTCTTTGTATTCTTTTAATAATTTAATCAACTTTTCTTTGAAAACTGGATCCAAATTAGCACTGATGAATGTCGGCCTTGGTTTGTCACCATCTCCAATGTCCACTTCTTCTAGCTTATCAGCCGACACAAATCCACGTCCTAACTTCCCGTCAGTTCCATCAATTGGATTCTCCATTAAAAATTACTATGAGAGCCGACTGCTTTGATCGGCTGTTGATCACCGCTGACTGGTTCAACAGGACCTTCTCCCCAATCTTTGCCTGAAAAGCAATCTATACCTTGATACTCCCAAAAAGCTGGTTCCATATTTGCCACACTTATTGAATCATCTGCTTGGACAATTTCCACCTCATCATCTATCCACTGAATGAGCTGTTGATGCATGGTGGATGGGATACAGCAATTTGCATGGATCCAATCCCTTACAAGCAGCAAACTATATGCCCCTTTGCCCTCAAATGCCCCTGCTAGATGGAGGGTTTATTTGGCCAATCAAATCCATTCCCCATCCTCTGAATGGCCATGGTTTAATAATAGGATTCAGTGCTGATGCTGGAACTCTTTGAATATTTCCAAATTTCTGACATTCTTGACATCCCTTGTAATATTCAAAACAATCTTCCAACATTGTCGGCCAATAATAACCAGTTCTTCTAATAACCCACTTCATTCGGTAAGCCGACTGGTGTGCTCCACACAATCCATCATGAACCTCACTTATTAATTTCTTTGCTTCTTCTTGATTCAAGCAATGCAGCAATACCCCATCCAAAGATTTATAATATAAACTTCCATCAAGAAGAACAAATTTTATAGCTTTATACCTGAGCTTTCTAGAGACCTTTTGAGATGGATCTTTTAAATAATCAGCAATTTCTTTCCTCCAATCATCTTCTGCCAGATCACTCCCAAAAGCACAGTCATCAGTGGCAAATACTTCTTGATTTTTTCTGTAACCCGATGCACTCTGAGCCAATCTGTTTGCTTCTTCATTATCCCCTCTAGGAATATGTTGTAGAATTACTGATCGAAAATCTTTCAAAATTTGCTTGCATTCTTCATAATAATTCCTCAAGATATCATTTTTGCATTCATATTCACCACTCAATTGTTTTATAACTAGCTCTGAATCTCCAAAGATTTCGACTGCAATGGCCCCTGCTTCTTTCAAGTACTGGAGTCTGTTATCCCTTTGTAATCTCGCAGATCGTGACGCCGAGCTCAATCGGCTGAAGGCACTGGTGGAGGAACTGGCGGACAAGGTGAACGCCCAAGGGGACACACCCGAGGCTCGCCTTGGTGCGGTGACAGGCCGCGTCGACGAGGTGGCCCTCCATGGAGTTCGCCTGGGTGCTGCTGTGGGCCTCGTCGCCATGTCGACGCATACCGGCCGCGACTACTCCGAACTCCCGGCCGGCTTCGCCGACGGCAATCCAGAGGACATCGACGACGTCGACACCTCCATCGAGCGCCTCGAGGGCCATGGCCCTGCCGTCGCCGCTTCAATCCATCCCCAGTCTGTCTTGAACAGGCTATTTGAGTAGTTTGTACTAGGGATGGTTGAATGTTAAAAGTAGCTTCCGCAACAATCGAAATTCTTTCCGTCACGTTTGGACTTTTGCGGAAGCATTGATGATTTTGAATACCTTATTGCCGATTCAGTTCATCCCCAGTCTGTCTTGAACAAGTTGTCTCATTAGCTTGTACCAGGGATTATTGAATTTCGGCAATAAAGCTTATCTTTTGTGATCCCTCTATGATATCTTTACTGAATTGTGATGTAATTTGTGTGCACTAAGGGCAATACACTCTAGTATTGGCCATTTTCCTTTTGTTGGAATTTTTCTCTGAAGAGGCGGCTCTTTCCCGAATGCCGGCTATTTGACTCCATGCTGATGACTAGCATACTAATCAACGATCAATTTCAATACTGGGATAATATTTCTTCAAATATCTTCCATTTATAGCAGCAGTGAATTCTTCTCCCAGTAAAGTTTTCAACGGCGGCGGAGCTCGCCGGAGCTGAGGCTAGGCGGCGCTAGAGGCCTCGGTTTTCGACGTGGTTTGGTCCTACGTGCTCAGGAGGGAGCGGCGAGTCTACCCAGGGTGATTAGGTCGTCACAATCATTACAAAAATCCAAATCAAGCATGAGCATAATAACAACAAAATCAAGCACCTAGAGACATAATTCACACAAGACTCGACAGCAGACTGGTTTTTCCTTCTTTTTCTTTTTTTTTTTGAGAAACTATTCGGTCATTGAATCATGGTGGTCTCCTAAGCTTTCTTCAACCGTTCTAGCTAAGCTGCGTTCCTACAGTCAGCACGGCTCTGATACCAATCTGTCACACCCGGATTTACACAAAAACCCGAATGCTACTATATGTGTGCCCAGGAAGTCCTTAGAACACATATAGCCAACAAATATGATAACAAAGACACAAATGCTGAAAAATAAATGCTTTATTAATGAGAGAGTTTACATCAGAGTTGCTTCATAAATGAAATAACCAATACAGCGGAAGTCTAATAACAACTCTCTCTAATCGAGGCCGTACTCCACAGGGACTCTGACTGGGAGAACACACTCAGAAGAACGGCAGTTCTTCGGGAAACTCAGCAGCAGACTCATGCACAGCCCAATCTGTTACCCATCCGGGATTTTGCAGCAAAATGACATAAATAAAGCAAGTGTAAGTAACAGAGTTACTTAGCAAGTATAGCACGGGGTATGAGGCCAAAATGGTTTGACTCGGTTTGACTGCATTAGCATTTTTAGTTGATTCATTTTAACCTCATGTTCTTCTTCATTCTTGGAGAAGACCAGAATATCATCAATGAACACCACCACGAACTTGTCAAGATAGTCCATGAACACACTGTTCATCAGGTACATAAAGTATGCAGGAGCATTAGTCAATCCAAAGGACATGACTGTGAACTCATACAACCCGCGCGCACGCCGAGGAATCGTGGCGGCGGCGGCCTTTCCATTGGGGAAGATAGCATTCCATCCTTGGAGCGCTGTGGGAAAGGAAAGAGGGGCGGGGGAAGCTTCCACGAAGCTACGCAGGTGGTCCACAGGAGCGCGGGATGGGGCGGAGGCGTTGGGCCGCGGCGGCGAGCTCAGGTCTAAGCTCGGCCCGGCGGAAGGAAGGGGATGACACGGCGGGCCTCAGGTGTCGGTGGGAGAGGCGGGGCGAGCTCAAGTCGGGCCGGTGTCTGGGCCGTATCTGCGCTGGGCCGAGCGGAGATGGCGGGCTGCAGGGAGAGGGGAAAGAGGAGGTGGGCCGG
>OAMR01000044.1:2740826-2755745 GCA_900205405.1 Echinochloa crus-galli
GGCCGCTCGCTCGGCCGCCGCGCCGAGCAGGGTGGCGGGGGCCGTCTGCCGCCGTGCCAGGGGAGGGAGGAGGCAGGGGCGGCGATGGGAGTGGAGAGGGCAGGGCGGCGCGCGTGGGGAGGAAGAGAGAGGTCCGAGGAAGAGACGATGTTGGATAGAGGAACGGGAGCGAGTGGGTTCGGACGAAAAAAATCGAGCAAGCTGGTCCGGTATCTCGAGCGAATATTCCCTCCGGGAATGGCTCCGCTCTCCACGCTCGCGAATCAAACGCTGCATGGAACGGCTCCGCTCAGGTTGGCTCCCCAACCAAACGGACCCTAGTTGGGATCAGAAGCTGGCCGGCGATGAGACCAGTCCCAGTGCAAAGTTTTATGAGGTTTCATGCACATTAAATAGGGTGCCTACTCAGCATTTTATATGACGTGGCAAGGAGTTAATGAGGAGAGGGATGAAATGGGTTTTATCTAGATGAAACTCTGTATACACGGTTTCCAACAAGTCTGTGTTTTGCATGCATCGCCTAGGAAACATCAAAATGAAACTTTGCATTGTATGAATCATTTTATCTGTAAATTTATTGTCTCCTTACTTATATGGCATTCTTGGAAACAAAAATGAAATCCCACTGGGACTAGCCCGAGAAAAGTCGAGACGAGGAACGGGAGACGACGAGGGGAATCCGACGTTTTTTTTATTCCGAGGCGGGACCCACGTTCATAAGAACAGTCCGCTATATAAATAACAGAGGTGCTTACCTGACACTGAACCCATTCTTAAGGCCGGATGAGTATTAATTAAGTGAGCCCCCTCCTTCCCTCCTTCCACTCTTCCATCCCCGCACGACCGCACCAGTCCACCACCACCACCACCAACTTCCAGTCCCCCCGCCGACCACCACCGCCACCATCAACTTCCAGTCCCCCTCTTCGCCTGCCGGCTCTTCACCTCGCCTCGCCCGCCGACCACCACCCTTCGGAGGGAGGATTTTGTCCTGTTCGCCTGCCGGCTCTTCGCCTTGGCTCGGCCGCCGACCACCACCGGCCTTTGGAGGGAGGATTTTATGACATCCCGCCAAGGACTTCCATGACGAACCGGAGGCCATCGATGGAATGGCAGATCCCGTCGACATCGACAAGGTCAGCATCCCCACCCAAAATCCCGACTTCCATCCCATTTCATTTCTACGCCGGCCGCCGTTTTCTTGTTAGGACTTGCCAAGCCAGCATGAAAAACCTGCTGCAATTCCAGAAATAAACCCAAAGAAAAAATAAAACAAGAAATCGAAGCATTGTACACGCACAAGAAGATCCTGATTGTACATGGGAAGTATCGCAGGACACTGAATCGAACCGAGAGGGAGGGAGAGCAGGGTGGGGGGAAAGTAAACCCAAAGGAGGTGCACAACACAGATCCGGTCACCTGTCAGCGCGGCGCTCCCAGGTCCGGCCCCACCGCAATGCCGCGCGAATCCGGCTATCCGAGGCAGGCGCAGCAGCGAGGGCTTCTTCACGCGGCGTCCATGGTCGCGTGCGTCGCTCGCTTGAGGCAGGGTGTAGTGGGATGGATGGAAAGGGTGTGCGCTCGGGCAGGAGAGAGAGACGGTGGCCTTTTGTTTTGTTTTTGCAGGTTTTTTTTGAAGGATTTTTGCAGGGGTTTTGGTGGGGAAAGGGGAGCTCTCGTCTCTCCTGCCGTGCTCTTTTCTTCCGTTACCCCTGCTGTACTAGTGTTTTTTTTCCCGATCAAGTGCTGCCGCTAGGAATAGGATGATGGACGGCCTCGCACGCACGCAGGTTTTGACCACCGGGGAAATTCAATCGACCAACCAACGGTCAAATATATGACTTTGAAAGTGGAAAAGCGCATGCTGCGTGCGTTCTCCCAAAATTTAGTACTGTTCGTAGTAGTTAGTACTCAAATTCTAATAGGAAGAAATGCACGTTAGTGTTCTACCCATAATCTGCGCCCATTACTGTTCTTCACAACTCTCTGTTCTTCCTCATGAATTCTGCAGGCATTTGTTGTTCTAAAGAAAGGCACACAACTGCTTAAATATGGTCGCAAAGGGAAGCCAAAATTTACTCCCTTCAGACTATCAAATGTAAGTTCTCTGTAGCTTATGCTCTAGATCGATCATGGCGTCTAGAATGCTTTTCTTTTATTGGTCCGTGAGAAGCTTTCTTTTTTGGCCCTTTTATTGTTTATGGCATGACACAATTGTGCCTCAATCCATTGTAGCCGAAGGCACTATTAGAATTATTTTGTCAATGAGAACTGAGAGAGGTATACCTGCTCCTTCAGCTGTCTGTACTTACATAAATTCCTTTTCTGCTCTCCACAGGATGATTCGACTCTTATTTGGGTTTCTAGTAACAAAGAGAAAGCTTTGAAATTAGCTTCTGTGTCTAGGATTCTCTCAGGGCAAAGAACGGTGAGGAGGTTTTGAACAATCCTTTTATTTTTGGTTCCTAGTTAAGAAAAACACCCGCTAACATGTATTTTGTTCAGCTTGTTTTCCAACGCTTCCTGCTACCTGAAAAGGACCATTTATCCTTCTCACTCATATATAATGATGGCAAGCGGTCTCTTGATCTGGTATCGTAATGAGAATCAATTTAACTTTCTTGCTTCTCTTTCCTTTCTGATTGTATTGCATGTGCTTATGTCCTATCCTTTTTCAAAGATCTGCAAGGATAAAGTCGAGGCAGAGGCTTGGTTTACTGGTCTTAGTGCCTTGATATCTCCGGGACAGCATGGATCTCAAACACAACACATAGATGGAATACGAAACGCTGCACTTTCTTTTGATGTAAACTCTTCTGCTTCTACAAAGTTCACTTATATTCATATTTTTTTCATCAATGTTTAGTTACTTTCATTGTCTATATTTCATATCATTATCTGATTCATTATTTCTTAACGTCACGTTCTCCTATTTGTTGACTCGAACTTGATATACTCTTTGTTGGCTCTTTTTTTTGCTCAAGTTTCTCACATGCGATTCTCGTACTTATATGCTATATCAAATCATTAAAACTAGCATAATCTTGGCAAATGTCTATCAGTAATCACAGTAGAACCATGCTTCCATTGACTATCCAATGGAGCTTTTCTTTGATGCTCTTTCCACCTCATCATAGCTTTAATCGTTGAGGTTGTTCCAAAAAAAAAGAGCTTCAACCGTTGAGGTTCTTTAGAATTAATCATTACCTATCTATCTTGTTTGTTGGAGGTGACGGTATGAGCTACTAAATTTTGGCATGCGACATAGGACAGCAAGTTGGTTTCATGTTGTAGGCAATCTTGTGGTTCCTAGCACATTGCTGATATTGCATTGTGTTAACTTTCTAGCTACATTTGGTCTGTGAGTTATTTTAGTGTTGCAATGATAAATCTAAATCACAGCACCTCAATCTGGAATGCTAGAATTCTAACAATTTCCATATCCATTGGTTGCAGTGCGCAAGAGAAAGTAGCCTAAGCAGCAGCTCTACTTTCACGTTGGATTCTTTTGAGAATAAGTTGAGCTCTGCAAACTCTACTAAGGATCGTTCTTCAGGAGAATATACATATTCAGAAAGGACTGATGTGTCAGATATGCAAGTGAAAAGTGTTTCTTCTTCAGATATCCGAATCAGTGTTTCTAGTGCCCTTAGCACATCCAGCCATGGCTCTGGAGGTGAAGATTCTGAATCGTTTGGAGATATTTATGTATGGGGGGAAGTCATCTGTGATGCCACATCAAGATCAGGGTCCGATAGAAGTGCTTACTCTCCTGGTGCAACTACTGATGTTCTTGTACCAAAGCCCCTAGAGTCAAATGTGATGCTTGATGTCAGTTATGTGGCTTGTGGTGTAAAACATGCTGCCCTTGTTACAAGGCAGACAGAGGTATTTACATGGGGTGAAGAATGCAGTGGGCGTCTTGGTCATGGGGTTGGAACAAATGTTTTCCAGCCACGTCTTGTTGAGTCATTATCTATCTGCAATGTTGAACTAATCGCCTGCGGTGAATTCCATACTTGTGCTGTCACTGCGACTGGTGATCTCTACACTTGGGGAGATGGTACACACAATGCAGGGCTGCTTGGTCATGGTAGCAATGTGAGCCACTGGATCCCGAAAAGAGTCTCAGGTCCACTGGACGGTCTTCAGGTATCAACTGTGTCCTGCGGCACATGGCATACAGCCTTGATAACTAGTTCTGGGCAGTTATACACATTTGGTGACGGCACATTTGGAGTCTTGGGTCATGGAAACCGGGAATCATGCTCATATCCAAAGGAAGTGGAATCTTTGAAGGGCTGAGGACAGTTTCTGTTTCCTGTGGTGTGTGGCATACTGCTGCTGTTGTTGAGGTTATCATTTCACAGTCAAATGCTTCATCTGGAAAATTGTTCACCTGGGGGGATGGAGACAAATATCGTCTTGGGCATGGTGATAGATCTTCAAAACTGAAACCAACTTGTGTGCCTTCATTGATAGATTACACTTTCATAGGGCTGCATGTGGTCACACTCTTACGATTGGGTTAACTACTTCAGGACACATTTTTACAGTCGGAAGCTCTGTGTATGGACAGCTTGGTAATCCAAATAATGATGGAAGGTATCCCCGCCTAATTGAAGAAAAGCTTGGGGGTGGTGGTGTTGTGGAGGTTGCTTGTGGATCGTATCATGTTGCAGTATTGACAAATGCTGGTGAAGTTTACACATGGGTAAGGGTGCAAATGGAAGATTGGGTCATGGTGATACAACAGATCGTAAAGTGCCTACACTTGTTGAGACTTTGAGGGATAGGTCTGTAAAACACGTTGCTTGTGGATCAGGATTTACAGCTGCAATTTGTCAACATAAATGGGTGTCTGGGATGGAGCAGTCTCAATGCTCGGCATGCAGACAACCATTTGGTTTCACTCGAAAAGGCACAACTGCTATAATTGTGGCTTAGTACACTGTCATTCGTGTAGTTCAAAAAAAGCTTTGAGAGCAGCATTGTCTCCTAATCCTGGGAAGCCATACCGTGTGTGTGATTCATGTCACTTGAAATTAAGCAAAGTTCTGGATTCTGGTGCAAGTTATAGCAGAAATACTATTCCCCGTTTATCTGGTGATACAAAGGCTGACAAAAATGAAACAAAGGGACCAAAGTTGCCCCCTCCAGTAGTTCAGATATGATTAGGAATTTAGATGTAAAGGCAGCAAAACAAACAAAGAAGTCTGGACTACTCTTCACAAGTTCAGCAGCGTTGCAGCTGAAAGACATCACTTTCATCAATGCACTTGACCTGCAGAACTCGTCTACAATGGCTAATCAATACCCTTATGACTCCAGATCTACATTACCATTTTTGGGATGCCATATCTGAACTATTCCAGCTCCCTGTCCTCGGAAAGCTTGGAGAGTCTTAGGGATGCAAATGAACTTCTAAAGCAAGAGGTTCAAAAACTACAAGCAGAGGTAGGCTTTTTCTATAATTCTGTAGTGTCTAAAAAATAAGAGAGAGTTCTTATACTTGTCCTTGGATCAGGTTAATAGCTTGAGACAAGAACGTGGACAGCAAGATTCTGAGCTGCAGAAATCAGAGGCCAAAGCCCGTGAAGCGATTACCCTTGCTACTGAGGAAGCATCCAAATTGAAGACTGCCAAAGATGTCATAAAATCACTAACAACGCAGGTAAGATTTCTGATTGAATCTTGCACAGTATTATCTATCCAAGAGCTGGTGTTAGCACCGAAATGTTTGCTCCAGTAGTAACAGCAGTTGGAAACCAGGCAGCTGTAGGCTTATCTGCTTATGTGACACATTTGGATTTTGAAGTTCTCCCTAACTAATATTGAGGCAACGGAATGTTTATCAGTTACATCGTATTTGTTTTGTTTGGTCTTGTTTGTTTTTCATGTCTTGCTGTTGATATAAACCACTTATCATGTTTTCCTTTTTTTTTGGCAGCTAAAAGAAATGTCTGAAAGGCTTCCTCCAGGAGCATGTGATGTGAAGAATGGACGCCTGATGGGTGCTTTACCACCTGAAATTGGGAGAGAGAACCAGATGAGATATGATCTGGGTAGCATTCAGTATCCCAAACCCCCACCTCTGTTGCGTCTGCTCGTTTTGGTGGATTACCTGCCCAAGTTCATCAAGCAAGCGACTACAATGAAACAATCATTGTTTCACAGGAGGGAGGGTGAACACCTCAACAGTTTCAGAGAGTTCTCTGCGCAGCAGAGGGCTAATGGAAGGCTATTGAGTATCGTCATAGACCAGATGATCATGACCAAAAGGAAATAGACAGGTTCCAGATAAATCTAAACAACTTGAACATGAGAAGTTCTGGTTCCCCCAATAATCAAGTTGAAGCAGAATGGATAGAGCAGTACGAACCTGGAGTTTACCTGACTCTAATTTCTCTTCGTGATGGAACCAAAGAGCTGAAACGAGTACGGTTCAGGTAAGAGACATTTTGTACTCAGAGCAAGTGTCACCTTCTTTTTTAATAAACAATAACCACATACCTTGGCATGCATTCTTTGGTACGCCGTAGTCTAATCTGCTGAAAATTTTCCGTCCTTAAACAACATTGTGTTCTGATATGGAAGCATTGTTTGCAGCCGGAGGAGGTTTGGAGAACACCAAGCAGAATCATGGTGGAATGAGAACCGTGAAAAAGTGTACGACAAGTACAATGTGTGTGGAACCGATCGGCTCTCTTCAGTGATGACAAGTTAATGTAAACCTGGATGCTGAGACGTCCAGATAGTTTTTGGAGTGTGCCGCATCGTCTTATGTACTTGTGTTACATTCTGTCATCTACCTTCCCGTGCTCCTGGCTCTTGCTGTCTCGAAACCTCTGGCGTCCAACTTGGATCCTGATTGTTTGATATGCACCAGACTACTCTGCACTAATCCAGGTCTGTCACAGGTTAACTTTATACCACCCATGATAATTTGATGACTGCAGCTAATAATGAGTGCAAATCTTTCAGTGAAGAGGCTGTCCATCCAAGAATTCTTCAACCACAGCTTCTTCAGAGTATGAATGCAGGCAATAGCATCTGAATCGAAGATCAAGAATTCAAGATGGCCGGATGTTGTTTTTTGATACTTGGCATGTGCATTTAGTCTGACTGTACTGTAAATAGGGCATTCAGAACATGTTTACTACTGTAGGAAACAGGGCTAATCCTTTCTTCACAGAGAGGAGGCTTTCCTTTGTGATGTCGTATTTGTTTTCTGATGTCTCCCATTTTGAAAGAGTCCACCCGTCCAACGTCTCAAGACTCCTCAGACTTGACCATGTTGGCAGTTGAAGCCTTGTGTTCGCAATAGCCTGCCACTCGCCCGCTGTCAATAATTTGTATTCAGCCTGAAACATTTGCTCGCTGATGAGCAGCGGGCGGAAGGTGATCGCCGACCTCCTCAGGGCAAGCGCGAAAAGCTTGGCCTCCGCGCGGCGCCAGCTGCACGCCGCGCTGACGAAGCTGGGGTTCGGATCGGACACCATGCTCAGCAACAACCTGATCGACATGTACGCCAAGTGCGGGAAGCTGGCATGGCTGCGAGGTGTTCGATGGAATGCCCGAGGGGCGTGGTCTCCTGGACGGCACTCATGGTGGGCTTCCTGCAGCACGGGCAGGCCAGGGAGTGCCTGAGGATGCTCGGCGACGACACCAGCCCGGCGTCCGGATCCATGGATGATGCGTCAGGACGGGGTACGAGGAGCACCACGTCGTCGACAACTCGCTGGTGCTCATGTACTCCAAGGGCGGCAGGATCGGCGACGCGCGGCGGGTGTTGGACGGAACCGCCGCCTTCAGGAGCCTCGCCGCCTGGAAACGCATGATCTCCGGGTACGCGCACGCCAGCCGCAGCGGGGACGCGCTGCTCGTGTTCCGGAGATGCATCATGATGAGCACAGCCTGATGAGTTCACCTTCGCCAGCTTGCTCAAAGCCTGCAGCGCCTTGGCCCGGCGCGCAGGTTCACGCGGCCATGGCGGCCAGAGGTTCTCCAACGCCATCCTGGCCGGCGCGCTGGGCGAGCTGTACGCCAAATGCCGGTGCCTGCCGGTGGCGATGCAAGTGCTGGAGAGGCTGGAAAGAAGAAGGCCATCCAGTGGACGACGGTGGTCGTCGGCCACGCGCAGGAGGGGCAGGTGAGGGAAGCAATGGAGCTGTTCCGGCGGTTCTGGAGCTCCGGCGTCCGAGCCGACGCCCAATGTCTGTCCAGCGTCGTCGGAGTGTTCACGCTGATAGAGCAGGGCAGGCAGTGCACTGCTACGCTGCCAAGAACCCGGCCGGGTTGACGTGTCACTGGGCAACTCCATGGTCGACAGATTTGAACAAGGCGCGTGCTCATGTAGGGACTACTGGTGATTGTAATGTATCCCTTTCTTGTAGTTCTATTAATGTTTTCATGATCTCATTAGTAGTAGGAGTAGGAGTATTTCACAGTCTGCTAACAACAGAGTCCACCACTCAAGAAGCCGTGCCATGTGAGAACTGAGAACACATAATCAGCCCTAACAGGCAGCCAGATGCCGAACAGAACAATCGTCCATTGAAAAAAATACGATGTGGCCACAGGTCTATTTCGGCTGGCACCAAGGGAACCAACTATCCCCATTTATTATCCCAGTTTATTGAACAAAAAAGTTATACATATACTAGGATTCCCGCGCGTTGCTGCGGGATATTTTGCATAAATCTTATGAGCAACTCTCACACTCTTCTCTCTGGGCTAATATTCATAGTAAGGATCTATTCTCTAATGTTTGAATGTGCAATGCTAACATAAATATCAGATGGAGCGTACTCGTACAACTTCCCTGCACAGGAACCACCAATGCTAATGTTGAAGTGGCAGCACATTCTCAATCATGCGGTCGATTGACGCACAAATTGCCACTGCACAGCTACATTGTGGACCCCACCATCGCCAGATCCTTTTTCTTCTCCATTCCCCTTCTCTCTCCTGTATTTTCTCTCTTTCTTCCTGCGCGGTGGAGCACGACGTCGGAGGGCAGCGGCGGCCTGGCCCGGCGGACGTGCGGCAGTTTACACTTTGCAGAGGGTGAACGTCTTTGATTCATTGTACACTCCAATAGAAAAACTACAGAACATCATGGACATGATGACAAGGTGATGTATATTTTCCCCTACTTAATTCACCCCTTACACTCGCAATGACTTAACTCAATTTTTTTGTTCGCAGGGCCTGGATTCAATTCCGTCAAGAACACCCGGGAATTCAACATGAAACACTAAAATGGAACATTGGCTTTCCGGTAAGCAAGTAATGGTGCTAAAGGCCTCAGTCTGGCGCACAGTTACGGCCTTTCGCACTGGGTGTAGAAGACCCGGTGCTAAAGGGGGGGCCTTTAGCACCGGGTCTTCCCACCACCCGGGGCTAAAGGCCCTTTAGCACCGGGTCTTCTACACCCGGTGCGAAAGGCCGTAACTGTGCGCCAGACTGAGGCCTTTAGCACCGGGTGCAGCAACGACCCCCGGTGCTAAAGGCCGTAACTGGCGCCAAACGAAAATTGGGGGCCTTTAGCACCGGTTTTTAGATCAACCCGGTGCTAAAGGCCCCGGGATAGGTCTGTAAAACGCGTTGCTTGTGGATCAGGATTTACAGCTGCAATTTGTCAACATAAATGGGTGTCTGGGATGGAGCAGTCTCAGTGCTCGGCATGCAGACAGCCATTTGGTTTCACTCGGAAAAGGCACAACTGTTACAATTGTGGCTTAGTACACTGCCATTCGTGTAGTTCAAAAAAAGCTTTGAGAGCAGCATTGTCTCCTAATCCTGGGAAGCCATACCGTGTGTGTGATTCATGTTACTTGAAATTAAGCAAAGTTCTGGATTCTGGTGTCAGTTATAGCAGAATTACTATTCCCCGTTTATCTGGTGATACAAAGGCTGACAAAAATGACACAAAGGTGACCAAAGTTGCCCCCTCCAGTAGTCCAGATATGATTAGGAATTTAGATGTAAAGGCAGCAAAACAAACAAAGAAGTCTGACTACTCTTCACAAGTTCCAGCAGCGTTGCAGCTGAAAGACATCACTTTCATCAATGCACTTGACCTGCAGAACTCGTCTACAATGGCTAATCAATACCCTTATGACTCCAGATCTACATTACCATTTTTGGGGATGCCATATCTGAACTATTCCAGCTCCCTGTCCTCGGAAAGCTTGGAGAGTCTTAGGGATGCAAATGAACTTCTAAAGCAAGAGGTTCAAATACTACAAGCAGAGGTAGGTTTTTTCTATAATTTTGTAGTGTCTAAAAAAATATGAAGAGAGAGTTCTTATACTTGTCCTTGGATCAGGTTAATAGCTTGAGACAAGAACGTGGACAGCAAGATTCTGAGCTGCAGAAATCAGAGGCAAAAGCCCGTGAAGCGATGACCCTTGCTACTGAGGAAGCATCCAAATTGAAGACTGCCAAAGATGTCATAAAATCACTAACAACGCAGGTAAGATTTCTGATTGAATCTTGCACAGTATTATCTATCCAAGAGCTGGTGTTAGCACCATGTTCTCCAGTAGTAACAGCAGTTGGAAACCAGGCAGCTGTAGGCTTATCTGCTTATGTGACACATTTGGATTTTGAAGTTCTCCCTAACTAATATTGAGGCAACGGATTGTTTATCAGTTACATCGTATTTGTTTTGTTTGGTCTTGTTTGTTTTTTCATGTCTTGCTGTTGATATAAACCACTTACCATGTTTTCCTTTTTTTTTGGGCAGCTAAAAGAAATGTCTGAAAGGCTTCCTCCAGGAGCATGTGATGTGAAGAATGGACGCCTGATGGGTGCTTTACCACCTGAAATTGGGAGAGAGAACCAGATGAGATATGATCTGGGTAGCATTCAGTATCCCCAAACCCCCACCTCTGTTGCGTCTGCTCGTTTTGGTGGATTACCTGCCCAAGTTCATCAAGCAAGCGACTACAATGAAACAATCATTGTTTCACAGGAGGGCAGGGGTGAACACCTCAACAGTTTCAGAGAGTTCTCTGCACAGCAGAGGGCTAATGGAAGGACTATTGAGTATCGTCATAGACCAGATGATCATGACCAAAAGGAAATAGACAGGTTCCAGATAAATCTAAACAACTTGAACATGAGAAGTTCTGGTTCCCCCAATAATCAAGTTGAAGCAGAATGGATAGAGCAGTACGAACCTGGAGTTTACCTGACTCTAATTTCTCTTCGTGATGGAACCAAAGAGCTGAAACGAGTACGGTTCAGGTAAGAGACATTTTGTACTCAGAGCAAGTGTCACCTTCTTCTTTTAATAAACAATAACCACATACCTTGGCATGCATTCTTTGGTACGCCATAGTCTAATCTGCTGAAAATTTTTCCGTCCTTAAACAACATTGTGTTCTGATATGGAAGCATTGTTTGCAGCCGGAGGAGGTTTGGAGAACACCAAGCAGAATCATGGTGGAATGAGAACCGTGAAAAAGTGTACGACAAGTACAATGTGTGTGGAACCGATCGGCTCTCTTCAGTGATGACAAGTTAATGTAAACCTGGATGGCTGAGACGTCCAGATAGTTTTGGAGTGTGCCGCATCGTCTTATGTACTTTGTGTTACATTCTGTCATCTACCTTCCCGTGCTCCTGGCTCTTGCTGTCTCGAAACCTCTGGCGTCCAACTTGGATCCTGATTGTGTTGATATGCACCAGACTACTCTGCACTAATCCAGGTCTGTCACAGGTTAACTTTATACCCAACCCATTTCCTGATAATTTGATGACTGCAGCTAATAATGTAGTGCAAATCTTTCAGTGAAGAGGCTGTCCATCCAAGAATTCTTCAACCACAGCTTCTTCAGAGTATGAATTCAGGCAGTAGCATCTGAATCGAAGATCAAGAATTCAAGATGGCCGGATGTTGTTTTTTGATACTTGGCATGTGCATTTAGTCTGACTGTACTGTAAATAGGGCATTCAGAACATGTTTACTACTGTAGGAAACAGGGCTAATCCCTTTCTTCACAGAGGGAGGCCTTTCCTTTGTGATGTCGTATTTGTTTTCTGATGTCTCCCATTTTGAAAGAGTCCACCCGTCCAACGTCTCAAGACCTCCTCAGACTTGACCATGTTGGCAGTTGAAGCCTTGTGTTCGCAATAGCCTGCCACTCGCCCGCTGTCAATAATTTGTATTCCAGCCTGAAACATTTGCTCGCTGGATGAGCAGCGGGCGGAAGGTGATCGCCGACCTCCTCAGGGCAAGCGCGAAAAGCTTGGCCCTCCGCGGCGGCGCCCAGCTGCACGCCGCGCTGACGAAGCTGGGGTTCGGATCGGACACCATGCTCAGCAACAACCTGATCGACATGTACGCCAAGTGCGGGAAGCTGGCCATGGCTGCCGAGGTGTTCGATGGAATGCCCGAGGGGAACGTAGTCTCCTGGACGCCACTCATGGTGGGCTTCCTGCAGGCCAGGGAGTGCCTGAGGATGCTCGGCGAGATGCGGGCCTCCTCCGAGGCCGCGCCGAACGAGTACACGCTCTCGGCGAGCCTCAAGGCCTGCTGTGTTGTCGGCGACACCAGCTCCGGCGTCAGGACGGGGTACGAGGAGCACCACGTCGTCGCCAACTCGCTGGTGCTCATGTACTCCAAGGGCGGCAGGATCGGCGACGCGCGGCGGGTGTTGGACGGAACCGCCGCCTTCAGGAGCCTCGCCGCCTGGAACGCCATGATCTCCGGGTACGCGCACGCCGGCCGCGGCAGGGACGCGCTGCTCGCGTTCCGGGAGATGCATCATGATGAGCAGCAGCCTGATGAGTTCACCTTCGCCAGCTTGCTCAAAGCCTGCAGCGGCCTTGGCGCGGCGCGGCAGGGCGCGCAGGTTCACGACGACGGCATGGAGGCGCGTGTTCCAGGTGACGGCGTGGAGACGACGATGGCGTGCGGAGACGGAGGCGGCGCGTGGAGGGGCGACCCCGGCAAGGGAGCAAGGCGGAGGGGCGGAGGCAGCGCGTGTGTGGGGTGGCGGCGGCGAAACAAATAGATGGAAAGAGGCCGTGGGGCATCCGATCCGTCGGACGCTTTATAGGAAGCATTACCGGATGGAAATGGCAGATTGTGTGTGGAAATGTGAGCTTAGGGCGCAAGCCATATAGGACTGGCAGGCATGAGGAACCCAATTATATCAGCAGGTGTTATTGATTCCAACGTGACTCCGCTTGTTGCCTTGTTGGCACGTGGTAGGGCAGCCATCCAGGTTAAGTTCTTGTCTGCAGGAGCCGAGATCATGACAATGCTTTCTTCCTCGTCTCAGTTCTGGATTTGTGAACTGTGATATGTTAAAACCCTTTTCAGTGTGAACCAAATTGAAGTTATGAAGCAGCGTTTTGTGTTGACCGTGGGCACGAGCAACTGATAGCATTTTAGCGCAACCAAAACATCCCAGAAAGTCAAATTGGTGTTTCTAAAAAAAAAGTCAAATTGGTTCAGTGAGCTTCGGGGCAATGACAACCACGTGTGACTGATTTCAACTCCAGCCACGTAAAAAGAAGGGCAAAGCATGACACGTTCGAATTCACCTCTAGCAGGAACAGCCATCATATGAACAAGTATCAGACAGGTACTGTAACCGCCAGCACACCAGCCAGAAATTTCTCAGACCACAATTCAGTACTGAGAGATTTCCTCCAGCAAAAAAAAATGACCTAGTCCCTCGGGGTCTCACATTGATATCAGAGAAGATTTTCGGAGGCGCAAGGCAAATAGTGGGCATATCAGTGCTCCAGGTGGAAAACACACTCGGTCAAACGCTGCAGTTTGCTTGCGTCGAGCTTCTGGCTGGTCTGAACCTTTGGTTTCTTGACAGTAAGCATCTTGGTTGCTGCATCCAAACTCCAACCATTTTGCACAGCATCTGCAATGGGAGCAACGGAAGTTGTTACAATCAAATTCTGGAGCAGGAAAAGAGCCAATGAAATAGTCACAAGTAAAATTTGCATATCTGCATTACAGCATAAAAGGCTCATCTGTGAAAGTAGTTATGGCTGCTCCCACACATTTATAAGCATACAAAACTGTTTCCCCAGCACTAACAATCTGAGGTACTGAAAGTAACAGTGCAAAGAGCTAACAAAACTTACCGTATAACAGTAAAAAAACACTGTAAACAAAACTAGAAAATTGGAAACAATAAAATTGTTGGTGGGGGCATCCAACAGCCCCGCCACTATTCTCCGTGGGAGTCACTGATCAACAGTGAACCAATGCACATATCAGGGTAGGCAAGTAGATACTGGTTTTACTATATCACTACCTATAAATCATACAGGTCAGTTTCTGTTGTTATAGAAAGTTCATACTAGGCAGGTTAACTAGGAGAGATGTTAATTTGGATGGCCAGAGATCAACACAAAACAAATTACTAACACATAACAAGTATGTGCCCTCCATCCAACAATGTAAGGCATATTTTCAAACAAGAATGTCTTCAAAGTAATTTTTTGGCCATTGATTCTCTTACATTATTGTCAATTTCTAAAAAATGAACACAATCTTAAAAGTAATTTGAATACGAATCTATTGATGCAACTTTTGTATTTCAGTCTCAGACATATAATTTGACTAATTGTTGTTCAAAGTTGTAGTGTTTCATTTTTTCAACAAAATATGCCTTATGGTGCTGGACAGGGGGTGAGTACTTGAGAAGTAGCTGCAACGGGAAAATAAGTTTAGAGCTACCACCGTATAAGGAATCAGGACAAATGAAGAACATTTTATACTGTTGCATATGGAATCAGGACAAATGAGATTACCCACAAGAACATTTTATATTTTTTTTTTGAGAATTAAGAACATTTTATATAAGGACAAGTAGATGACACTTAGTGCGCATAATGTAAAACAAAATCAAAGTTATATGATCATTTATTGTTATA